>CM042233.1:310000-485000 GCA_023566465.1 Cottus gobio
CGGCACTAAGTTCAACCCTGAATGAGAAAGCATCTCGATCCTTATTCTATCAAAAGCAACGACTGTACAAGAAACAAAGGTAGTAAATAATTGGCCCGCCTACTTAACCAGAAACTAAATGACAACACCAGAGAAGCTCACCATCCACCTGAAACACAACTCACCTTCTACCTGAAACACAACTCACCTTGTACCTGAAACACAACTCACCATCCACCTGAAACACAACTCACCTTCTACCTGAAACACAACTCACCATCCACCTGAAACACAACTCACCATCCACCTGAAACACAACTCACCTTCTACCTGAAACACAACTCACCATCCACCTGAAACACAACTCACCTTCTACCTGAAACACAACTCACCATCCACCTGAAACACAACTCACCTTCTACCTGAAACACAACTCACCATCCACCTGAAACACAACTCACCATCTACCTAAAACACAACTCACCTTCTACCTGAAACACAACTCACCATCCACCTGAAACACAACTCACCATCTACCTAAAACACAACTCACCTTCTACCTGAAACACAACTCACCATCCACCTGAAACACAACTCACCTTCTACCTGAAACACAACTCACCATCCACCTGAAACACAACTCACCTTCTACCTGAAACACAACTCACCATCCACCTGAAACACAACTCACCTTCTACCTGAAACACAACTCACCATCCACCTGAAACACAACTCACCATCTACCTAAAACACAACTCACCTTCTACCTGAAACACAACTCACCATCCACCTGAAACACAACTCACCATCCACCTGAAACACAACTCACCTTCTACCTGAAACACAACTCACCATCCACCTGAAACACAACTCACCATCTACCTAAAACACAACTCACCTTCTACCTGAAACACAACTCACCTTCTACCTGAAACACAACTCACCATCTACCTAAAACACAACTCACCTTCTACCTGAAACACAACTCACCATCCACCTGAAACACAACTCACCTTCTACCTGAAACACAACTCACCATCTACCTAAAACACAACTCACCTTCTACCTGAAACACAACTCACCATCCACCTGAAACACAACTCACCTTCTACCTGAAACACAACTCACCATCCACCTGAAACACAACTCACCTTCTACCTGAAACACAACTCACCATCTACCTAAAACACAACTCACCTTCTACCTGAAACACAACTCACCATCTACCTAAAACACAACTCACCTTCTACCTGAAACACAACTCACCATCCACCTGAAACACAACTCACCTTCTACCTGAAACACAACTCACCATCCACCTGAAACACAACTCACCTTCTACCTGAAACACAACTCACCATCCACCTGAAACACAACTCACCTTCTACCTGAAACACAACTCACCATCCACCTGAAACACAACTCACCTTCTACCTGAAACACAACTCACCATCTACCTAAAACACAACTCACCTTCTACCTGAAACACAACTCACCTTCTACCTGAAACACAACTCACCTTCTACCTGAAACACAACTCACCATCCACCTGAAACACAACTCACCATCCACCTGAAACACAACTCACCTTCTACCATGAAGACTTATGGGTCTTACAGGCCCATATAGCTCATTAATGTAGATGAAAAGATTTTAGTCAAGGTATTGACTCTGAGGCTTGAACCAATAATATTGATATTAATAAATCCTGATCAAACAGGCTTTATCAAAGGGAGGAATTCCTCCAATAATATCAGAAGGCTTCTGAACATAGTTCACCAGAGATAATAATGTACATGGCTTGGCAGTGTCTCTGGACTCATTTAAAGCCTTTGATAGGGTTGAAGGCCCTTTCTTTTTTATGCTATGGAAAAGGTAAAAAGGTATACAAAAACACGACTGTGGGCGACTGTGGCTCAGTGGTTAGCAAGTCAGTCTTTCAATCAGAAGGTCGGTGGTTCGATCCCCGGCTCCGGCAGTCCGTGTCGTTGTGTCCTTGAGCAAGACACTTAACCCTCATTGCTCACCGTTGCTGTGTCTACGGTCTACTGTACACTGTATATCATGTAAGTCGCTTTGGATAAAAGCGTCAGCTAAATGAAATGTAATGTAATAATGTAATGTATAGAATTCATTGACTGGGTGAAACTGCTGTATTCTTCTCCAAGTGCGGCCGTTATTACTAACTGCTGCTGCCCACTGGAGCGTGGCACCCACCAGGGATGCCCATTGAGCCCTCTTTTGTTTGCATCGGCTATTGAGCCCTTAGCTGAGCTTATCAGAACCACACCAGCGATAAGAGGTTCTGATGTCAATGGTACAGTATAACAAATGTCTCTCTATGCGGACGATGTCCTGCTGTACCTGGTTGAGATAGACACTACCATCCCCTGTCTACTTGAATGTCCACGACAGTTTGTGCTCATATCAGGCTTTAAAGTTAATCTATCGAAAACCGAGGCCACGCCCATCGGTGCTATGGCAGGCTCTACGCCAGCTCCTGGATTCCCTTTTCACTGGTCACTCAGGGACATAACATACCTAGGCTTTAGAATTGGCCCCTCCCTTGAAAAGCTGGTTAAACTCAATCTCAAACCAATCCAACACACATTAAGGAAGACCTGACTAGGTGGGGAACGTTACCAGCTTCCTGGTTGGGCAGGATAAGCGTGCTCAAAATGAATAACCTGCCCAGGTTCCTGCATCCCCTAGAGATGCTTCTTCATTGACTTGGATAAAATGTTCACACAATTCATCTGGCAGGGCAAAAAGGTTGGAATGAAAATAAGTAAACTACAGAAAAGCAACTGGGAGGACTGGAAGCTCCTACTGGGCAGCACTCATGCGGTACATACACGAGTGAATCCAGAGACTACAAACACATGGATTGACATGGAGTCGATAAACTGCCAAGCCAGAGGTCCAAAATAACTTTATTGTATGGAACACATTGAACACCTGGAAGAAGGTGTTTGATAGCCTGAGGCGCAAATACTCTCTCCAACAGTCCCTTTTCTACCGCCATCTACAAATAAGACATTATACCTTACACGCTCCAGACCTGTGGGCGACTGTGCGACTGTGGTTAGCAGGTCCGTCCTTCGTGACCACGTTGGTCCACGTTGGTCTACGTTGGTCCACGCTGATGTGGACTAGCAAGCCACTTGACCCGAATTGCTCACCGTTGCTGTGTCTACGGCGTGTAGAATGTAAGTCGCTTCGGATGAAAGCGTAAATTGAACTGGTGCTTTTTGGAAGAGACCCTCACACAACCCACACTTCTCATGTCAATGAAAGCTTTGGCCTGAATCTTAATTACTCCACTGACCTCATCTGTAAACAGTGGCAGAGGAAAATATATGGACATCAATTATGAGCGGTAGCACAGATAGAGAAAGACAATTAAATAATGCATAGCCTGCATTATACAGCAGTGCTGAGGGCAGCTGGGCCTGGGCAGTACAGGTAGTACATGTAGTACTACCTGTACTACATGTAACGCTGAAGTTGGTACTCATACACACATATTTTGGGAATGTGCACAAACACAAACATTTTGGAGAGAAGGGAAGGACGATGTGGTTTCTCTGATAGGAAATGACCTGGAACATCAGTGTGTTGGGCAGCTAACGGGCAGCTAACAAGCAGCTAACGGGCAGCTAACGGGCAGCTAACAAGCAGCTAACGGGCAGCTAACAGGCAGCTAACGAGCAGCTAACGGGCAGCTAACGAGCAGCTAACGGGCAGCTAACGGGCAGCTAACGAGCAGCTAACGGGCAGCTAACGGGCAGTTAACGGGCAGCTTACGAGCAGCTAACGAGCAGCTAACGGGCAGCTAACGGGCAGCTAACGGGCAGTTAACGGGCAGCTTACGAGCAGCTAACAGGCAGCTAACAGGCAGCTAACGAGCAGCTAAGCCGTAACTGCAAATGATGATGGGATGTACTCCTGTCAGACCGGTGATGATTATTAGTTGTGGTTGTCTATGTGTTTTTGTTTTCTCTCTCCATCTTTCATTTGTGTTGTATCCTACAAGTTCGAAAGTTATGTCTTGTAAAGTATTTTTTTTAATCAGTAATGAGGAAGATTAAAATCTGCATGCTAACGCTTCATTTATACCCACTTATGTCTATGAAAGAGTTGTTCTGCACACATGCTGCATACCTAAGTTGACAAGTTGTCACACACACACACACACACACACACACACACACACACACACACACACACACACACACACACACACACACACACACACACACACACACACACACACACACACACACACACACACACACACACACACACACACACACACACACACACACACACACACCCTGAATACCTGGACCGGTTCAGGCCTGTTGATGTGAGCGACGTGTTAAAACTCAGTGGCTGCAGCTCAGTTCAACACTTCACAGTACTGCTACGCGTCTACTTGTACTGCTACGCATCTACTTGTACTGCTACGTGTCTACTTGTACTGCTACGTGAGTACTTGTACTGCTATGCTGGTAAAGCGTGTACTTGTACTGCTAACACAACCCCTCAGTAGACGTGTTCATGTAGTTTAATGATCATAACGCATCAGCTGATGAGAGAAACAGAACAGCAGGAAATGTTAAGTACTACAAGATTTACTAGTAGTATTATTACTATTAGTAGTAGTAGTTATTATAGTAGTAATAGTAGTACTACGAGTAGTAGTACTGTGTCTCATATTGTCTCCCAAGTTTAACATGAACAGGTACAACCTGGTCAGTCGGCTCCGGGCCGGCTGTGACCTTTGACCTCTGGGAGGTTTGTGAAGATTTCAAGCCTGACATGGTGTGTGTGTGTGTGTGTGAGAGAGAGAGAGTGTGTGTGTGAGAGAGTGCGCGTGAGAGAGAGAGAGACAAAGGTGTGGTTCTGAATGACAGGTTTATACAAGCCACCAGCTACAGTATGCATACCCTTGGGGAAACACACACACACACACACACACACACACACACACACACACACACACACACACACACACACACACACACACACACACACACACACACACACACACACACACACACACACACACACACACAATATTTCTGAGTCAAGTCGAAAGAAGTGGAGGCGGTGAGAGAAGAGGAAGTGGTCTCAACAGAAGCTGCAACGAACATGAACTGTGTCCTTATAAGGCAAAAGTAGAGTGTGTAGCTCTGACAGTCACAGACACACACACACACATACAGACACACACATAGACACGTTGTTATTGAAGATAATGAAAGTGTTTTTTAAACCCAGAGATGGTTTTGTGGCCTACTTCCTGTCACTAACCTCTGCTTCCTGTTGGCAGGACGACACCCCATAATACCTGTCTGTCTGCTCAGCCCCCTCAGAGTTAGTTTGACGGATCCAGATCCAGACGTCTGGATCCAACTTCAGATTTTGCTTCAATTAAAGCTCAACGACACTGAGATCATGAGCTGTCCTGGGTCCTACATTTCCCATCATGCACCTGGCTTCCTTCTGATGAGGCACATTCTTGTTTACAGGTGCTGTCTCACAGAAACATCGAAGCTTCATTATCTATCCACCTTAAATGAACCAGGTTTTAAGGTGGAATGTCAGAGATGTCTTCCTCCATTAAAACGTCACACACACACACACACGCACACGCACCATTTATTACCATGTATGCTTACACATACAAGGAATTTGTCCTGGCGGGAAGGTGCATACATTTAACATTTAACAATACACATTTAACAGTTAACGCAGTGCAATAAATGAGGATGAATGAATATTTACATTGAAACAGTAGCATATCAAAATACCAAAAATAAGATAAAGTGCATGGAATGTGCATGAGTGTAAGTGTTGTGTGAAAGTGCAAGAGTAGTCTTAAGTGTCAAGTGTATTTAAGTATAAGGCTATGTGCAGGTGAGTGTCCGGTGGGAATTGTCTGGGGGTGACAGAGTCATTAGAGTCAGTGGGGGACCCGGGCTCTGTTAGGGGGACCCGGGCTCTGTTGATGAGCCCGACTGCAGACGGGAAGAAACTGTTTTTGTGGCGTGAGGTCTTGGTCCTGATGGACCGCAGCCTCCTGCCAGAGGGGAGGGACACCAACAGTTTGTGTCCAGGGTGAGAGGGATCAGCTGCAATCTTCCTCTTCAGGGTCCTTGAAGCAAACAAGTCCTGGAGGGACGGCAGATTGCAGCCAATCACCCTCTCAGCAGAGCAAATGATGCGTTCCAGCCTGGCCTTGTCCTTGGCAGTGGCTGCAGCGTACCAGACTGTGATGGAGGCGCAGAGGATGGACTCGATGATGGCGCAGGGTAGGGTTACATTTTTTTGTATTTTGGAAATATAGTTGTAATATTCCACACGTTGGCTCTTTTTGGACAAAAGGTAAGATCATGAGGATTAATAGTTGTATTCACAAGATTATAAGAAACTAATATCATCAGAACAATGATATTTGGGAGTAAATGTATTCAAAAGGAACAGAAATACAGAGTTGTAATACTTCCAAAAATAAAATAACATAATACAAATCACAGAGCGACAAACAAACAACGGAGGCTCACACCGTTTATTCTCCATATTTAACAGATTTACAAATAAGACTGTTTATCATTATTATTAATTGTTGACAACATCCGTAATGATGTTTGAACTACATCGATCTACATTCTCTTCTCGACAAAAAGAACTGACAACACGGCATTGAGTGTGTACTTGTACATCTTGGTGAGGACCACGCTGGGTGTCAGACTTTCAGAGGATTCAGACCTGGTTCTGGTTCTGGGTCAGAGTCAGGGTCTGTGACGGGTTAGGGGCAAGGCGTTATGGGAATGGGGGTCCCCACAAAGACAGGAGTACAGGGACGTGTGTGTTTATCTTAAAGGAACAGTGCACCAGAGTCTATGAACAGAAGAACAGCAGCGGGACTGTTCCTTTAAATTCTTCAGCTTGGAGATCTGAAGATGTGAGGTCACGAGGTCCTGTGTGTGTGTATGTGTCTGTGTGTTTGTGTGTGTGTGTGTGTCTGTGTGTTTGTGTGTGTGTGTGTGTATGTGTCTGTGTGTTTGTGTGTGTGTGTGTGTATGTGTCTGTGTGTGTGTGTGTATGTGTCTGTGTGTGTGTGTGTATGTGTGTGTGTATGTGTGTATGTGTGTATGTGTGTGTGTGTGTGTGTGTGTGTGTGTGTGTGTGTGTGTGTGTGTGTGTGTGTGTGTGTGTGTGTGTGTGTGTGTGTGTGTGCGCGTGTGTGTGTGCGTGTGTGTGTGTGTTAGCGGTCCAGGACCCGGGTCTTGTAGATCCGGTTCATCTGCTCCAGGAAGATGAAGGTGAGCACCGTGTGGGGTCCGAGGCGAGCGTAGTACGGAGTGAAGCCTTTCCACAGAGAGAAGAAGCCCTCGTTCCTCACCACACGGACCAGGACCTCCTGGGGACAGGAAGTGGTCCCAGGTCACGTACAGGTCCAGCTCATGTACATGTACTGCATAGAATATGTATATCTCATGTACATGTGCATGTATAAATATAATGACTTATAAACGTATGACTCACCAAACCGTTTTTATACTCCGGTTTCCCGTCGATCATCCTCATGCTCTGGATCCTGTGAGACCACAAGGAAGTTAGACCCTCACCCGGTCTGCGTGAGTCTCACCTGGTCTACCTTAGTCTCAGGTCTCACATGGTCTACGCTAGTCTCAGGTCTCACCTGGTCTCACCTGGTCTACCTTAATCTCAGGTCTCAGCTGGTCTACGCTAGTCTCAGGTCTCACCTGGTCTACGCTAGTCTCAGGTCTCACCTGGTCTCACCTGGTCTACCTTAATCTCAGGTCTCAGCTGGTCTACGCTAGTCTCAGGTCTCACCTGGTCTACGCTAGTCTCAGGTCTCACCTGGTCTACCTTAGTCTCAGGTCTCACCTGGTCTCACCTGGTCTACCTTAGTCTCAGGTCTCACCTGGTCTACCTTAGTCTCAGGTCTCACCTGGTCTACGCTAGTCTCAGGTCTCACCTGGTCTACGCTAGTCTCAGGTCTCACCTGGTCTCACCTGGGCTACCTTAGTCTCAGGTCTCACCTGGTCTACGCTAGTCTCAGGTCTCACCTGGTCTACCTTAATCTCAGGTCTCACCTGGTCTCACCTGGTCTACCTTAGTCTCAGGTCTCACCTGGTCTACCTTAGTCTCAGGTCTCACCTGGTCTACGCTAGTCTCAGGTCTCACCTGGTCTACGCTAGTCTCAGGTCTCACCTGGTCTACGCTAGTCTCAGGTCTCACCTGGTCTACGCTAGTCTCAGGTCTCACCTGGTCTACGCTAGTCTCAGGTCTCACCTGGTCTACGCTAGTCTCAGGTCTCACCTGGTCTACGCTAGTCTCAGGTCTCACCTGGTCTCACCTGGTCTACCTTAGTCTCAGGTCTCACCTGGTCTACCTTAGTCTCAGGTCTCACCTGGTCTACCTTAGTCTCAGGTCTCACCTGGTCTACCTTAGTCTCAGGTCTCACCTGGTCTACCTTAGTCTCAGGTCTCACCTGGTCTACCTTAGTCTCAGGTCTCACCTGGTCTACCTTAGTCTCAGGTCTCACCTGGTCTACCTTAGTCTCAGGTCTCACCTGGTCTACCTTAGTCTCAGGTCTCACCTGGTCTACCTTAGTCTCAGGTCTCACCTGGTCTACCTTAGTCTCAGGTCTCACCTGGTCTACCTTAGTCTCAGGTCTCACCTGGTATCACCTGGTCTACCTTAGTCTCAGGTCTCACCTGGTCTTGACGATGTCCACGGGCATGGATGCTGCCGTGGTGATGAGACCGCTGATCATACTGGCACAGAAGTGACACAGAATACCGTCCCCGAAATACCCTGAAAATACACAAAGTACACATTCCAGTTAATGTTTAGTGAATCTGGTTTATGTTTTTATTTGAGTATTTACTGTGTACTGCGTGTACTGGGTACCTGAGTCCAGCAGAGCCTGCTTGGACTGGGAGTACGAGGCCAGCTGAGCTGCGTTCACCACCACCGCCCGAGCCATGGTGGGAATACACCCCTACAACACAAACACAGTATCTAGACAGAGTACTACTCCCTCATAGACTGATGGCTGAAACCAGCTCAGTGTAGATGTACTCCAAACGTGTACTCCAAACGTGTACTCCAAACGGAGTACACGTCATCAGCGATGAGCTCACATGGTGTCTATGTGTGATGTCATCACTGATGAGCTCACATGGTGTCTATGTGTGATGTCATCACTGATGAGCTCACATGGTGTCTATGTGTGATGTCATCACTGATGAGCTCACATGGTGTCTATGTGTGATGTCATCACTGATGAGCTCACATGGCGTCTATGTGTGATGTCATCACTGATGAGCTCACATGGAGTCTATGTGTGATGTCATCACTGATGAGCTCACATGGCGTCTATGTGTGATGTCATCACTGATGAGCTCACATGGCGTCTATGTGTGATGTCATCACTGATGAGCTCACATGGCGTCTATGTGTGATGTCATCACTGATGAGCTCACATGGCGTCTATGTGTGATGTCATCACTGATGAGCTCACATGGCGTCTATGTGTGATGTCATCACTGATGAGCTCACATGGCGTCTATGTGTGATGTCATCACTGATGAGCTCACATGGCGTCTATGTGTGATGTCATCACTGATGAGCTCACATGGCGTCTATGTGTGATGTCATCACTGATGAGCTCACATGGCGTCTATGTGTGATGTCATCACTGATGAGCTCACATGGCGTCTATGTGTGATGTCATCACTGATGAGCTCACATGGCGTCTATGTGTGATGTCATCACTGATGAGCTCACATGGCGTCTATGTGTGATGTCATCACTGATGAGCTCACATGGCGTCTATGTGTGATGTCATCACTGATGAGCTCACATGGCGTCTATGTGTGATGTCATCACTGATGAGCTCACATGGCGTCTATGTGTGATGTCATCACTGATGAGCTCACATGGCGTCTATGTGTGATGTCATCACTGATGAGCTCACATGGTGTCTATGTGTGATGTCATCAGTGATGAGCTCACCCTCCACAGCGTGGTGACGCCCTCCTCCCTGGTGATCCTGGCCAGAGCGTTGAACACATTACTGTACCCTCTCCTCTGGTCTGCAGGGAGACTGGAGAGACAGACAGGCAGAGAGACAGACAGTTTATTTATAAAACATCACCTGGGTTCATGTTGAACCCAAAATATGATCTGCATATTACATATACATATCTGTCTGTCTGTCTGCCTCACCGTCCATCAGCCGTCATCCGGATCAGAGCGACCTCTGCTGGTGTCCCCACAAACGCTCCTGTAGCTCCGGCCGTCATCCCGATCAGCGCCTGTAGGGGAGCCACAGCGTTAGTCTGCGTGAGCGCAGTCGAAGCGGCAGCTGGAGGCTCCGCCCTAAAGCAGTCAAAGAGCCAGCTGGAGGCTCCACCCTGAACGCAGTCGAAGCGGCAGCTGGAGGCTCCGCCCTAAAGCAGTCGAAGCACCAGCTGGAGGCTCCGCCCTAAAGCAGTCGAAGCACCAGCTGGAGGCTCCGCCCTAAAGCAGTCGAAGCACCAGCTGGAGGCTCCGCCCTAAAGCAGTCGAAGCGCCAGTACCTTGAGGAAGAAGTTCGGCGGCCGCCCGTCTTCTCCGGTCATCTTCTCAAACAGGACGGTGTAGATCCCCAACCGGGTCGTCGTGTACGTCGCCTGACGCAGCAGCCCAGCTGACAGCCTGTGAACATGTTGTTGTTGTCGTCAGCCAGTACTACATGAAGTACTACAGAGTACTACCTACCCGGTGTAGATGCCCCCCACCCCCTCTGCCCTCAGGATGGAGAACAGGGCCTATAGAGTACTACATGAAGTACTACAGAGTACTACCTACCCGGTGTAGATGCCCCCCACCCCCTCGGCCCTCAGGATGGAGAACAGGGCGTGGACGCTGGTCTTGTACTCCCGAGCCTTCGATCCTTGGCCGCTCAGCTGCATCCGGTTCTTCACCAGGTCCAACGGCTGCACGAAGACTGTCGCACCCATTCTGCACACAGACAGACAGTATTTACTATTGGTTTTCTGTTGATCTGATGTTCTCAGACAGACAGACAGACAGGCAGACAGGCAGACAGGCAGACAGGCAGACAGACAGGCTATAAACAGACTCAGGATTCCCAACATGGACGTCCACAGCAGCTGTCCTTCAGTCCGAGACCTTTTAAAAGGTCAACGGTCGTGACATTTAAAGACGGCTCGGGAGAAGAAATGACCCACAATGCAACAGTGGAGCTGGACAATTCAACCTTCTGAAGCATGAAGCCTTCTTGTAAACAGTATAATGACACTTGTCATTATACTGTTTATATTTGACTAATTACTAACAAACTAGAACAATACAAAAATCACTAAAGAATGAATAAATAATAAATCAAACTTTATTATCACATTTTCTGGGAAGATAAACTGCAGAACTAATGGTGATTATTTTCAATATGAATCCATCTGATTGTTGCGCAAAGCCAAACGGTCGAGTTTAATCTCGAGATCAAGTCCAGATTAAATGAAATCGCCTCTTTAGCCATTTTATCCCCTTTTTATTGTCTTCATATTTTAATATCAAAAACAGATAATACCTACGATTTCAACCAAAGTATCGTGACATCATCCATCAATCACTGAAACGTTTTGCCACATTTAGCGGCTACGGTTAACCTGACAGTTAGCGGCTAGGGTTAGCCCGACAGTTAGCGGCTACGGTTAGCCTGACAGTTAGCGGCTACGGTTAGCGGCTACGGTTAACCTGACAGTTAGCGGCTACGGTTAACCTGACAGTTAGCGGCTACGGTTAACCTGACAGTTAGCAGCTACGGTTAACCTGACAGTTAGCGGCTACGGTTAAGCTGGCAGTTAGCGGCTAGGGTTAGCCCGACAGTTAGCGGCTACGGTTAGCCCGACAGTTAGCGGCTACGGTTAGCCTGACAGTTAGCGTCTACGGTTAGCCCGACAGTTAGCGGCTACAGTTAGCCTGACAGTTAGCATCTACGGTTAGCCCGACAGTTAAGGGCTACTGTTAGCCCGACAGTTAGCGTCTACGGTTAGCCCGACAGTTAAGGGCTACTGTTAGCCCGACAGTTAGGGGCTACGGTTAGCACGACAGTTAGCGGCTACGGTTAGCACGACAGTTAGCGTCTACGGTTAGCACGACAGTTAGCGGCTACGGTTAGCACGACAGTTAGCGGCTACAGTTAGCCTGACAGTTAGCATCTACGGTTAGCCCGACAGTTAGCGGCTACGGTTAGCCTGACAGTTAGCGTCTACGGTTAGCCCGACAGTTAGCGGCTACAGTTAGCCTGACAGTTAGCATCTACGGTTAGCCCGACAGTTAAGGGCTACTGTTAGCCCGACAGTTAGCGTCTACGGTTAGCCCGACAGTTAAGGGCTACTGTTAGCCCGACAGTTGGCGGCTACAGTTAGTTAGCTGCTACGAAGAATAAAATAAAAGTTATTTGTTGTTATCAACTGGTTTCCTAACAATGGCTAACCTTTCCTACTGGTTGAACTGCACCCCGGTCATCTAGCTGTTAGCTTAGCAGTTAGCCTAGCACTTAGCCTAGCATAAGTTGCCATAGTAAGTGAGCTTCATGTCCCTTGATGGAAACAGATACCTGAATATGTGTCGAACTAGCAGGAATAAGTCGGGCTTTGGTAAACTGGTTTAGAGGAACTCCTCATGGTCTGAGGTCTGTTTTCATGAACACCAGTGTGACCTCACAGCTGTACTCTGTACTGTGTTACACAACCACTGACTAGCTGTACTTCTTACTGTACTACATCTCAGAGGTACATGGAGTACTTCTTCGTGATGATGTCATAGAACAGGATGTAGATCAAACTAAACAGGAAATGAAGGAGATACAATGTAACATGCACATTAATGTATTGATGCAGAAATATAGCGTCACGGTTTCCAATCCCGATCGCCGTAAGCTCCTATTGTCCAATCCCGAATTTTCCGACGTGACGCAGTTTCCGGTCTTTTTGCCGGCATTTTCTTCCGCGATCGCCGGCAAAGTGTAAGTAGTATTACTTTATGCATATCAAACAATCTACGTGTCAAATTTCATTAACATACATGGACGTTTACATATCTAAATACTATAGGAAAGTTACTTAGATGTGAGAAAGCAGAAAGACCACTCGGCGACACTCGGGCGACGATCTTTACTCTGAAAAGTTTTTCTGTATTGTCATCGTACTGCTACTATGGGTTAGCATATGAGTGTATTTCAACGCTAGCTTAACACTACTTTGTCTAGCCAATGAAAATACACCATCATGTGTGACGTGATCTGTAGTCAAGGGGAGGAAGGGAGGGGGGCAGGCAAACAAGTTTGATGTCTGAAAAGAAAGTTGCGACAGCGGGAAAAACGAACAAATAATCGGATCGCTATCAGGTTTGTTTTGTAGATCTGAAACGTAAAGGCAGACATAATCAAATGTTTTTCTTGTTTTTCATAAGCCAAACTACATCAAGTATTTTCATGCACAATGATAATATGCACTTACTAATACATTATGCAAATAATGTTGATGTGTGTGTGTGATTGAGAGTGCGAAAGACTGTCTGTACATCTGTTAAGTCAGCAGTGGCTCTTATGATAAGAAATGTTGTTTGTGTAGGTACACAAACAATATAATACAGTGCTAGGTTATATAATATTGTTGAGTCAATTTCTCTCTTGTGTGTTTTATGAAAAGATAGAGAACAGAGACAGAGCAAAGGACGAGAGGAGAGAGAGAAAATAAGGAGTTAAAGAGGGAGCAGAAAATACTTGATAGATAGCAAGGAGAAGAAGCAGAAGCAGGAAAGACTTGAAAAGAAAGATAGCAAGAAGAAGAAAAGAAGCAGGAAAGAAAAGAAAGATAGCAAGGAGAAGAGAAGAAGCAGGAAAGAAAAGACATAGCAAGGAAGAAGCAGAAGCAGGAAAGACTTGAAAAAGATAGCAAGAAGAGAAGAAGCAGGAAAGACTTGAAAAGAAAGATAGCAAGAAGAAGAAAAGAAGCAGGAAAGAAAAGAAAGATAGCAAGGAGAAGAAGCAGGAAAGACTTGAAAAGAAAGATAGCAAGGAGAAGAGAAGAAGCAGGAAAGAAAAGACATAGCAAGGAGAAGAAGCAGGAAAGACTTGAATAGAAAGATAGCAAGGAGAAGAGAAGAAGCAGGAAAGAAAGGTAGGTAACGTGTGTCAGTATGAGAGTTTTTTTCCTTTACAGGAGGATCAAGAAAAGAAAAGATGGATATAGAAATTGTAAATCTGCAATGGTTTAAGGTAAATATATATACATGTATGTCTATGCATGTGGCAAATATGCATGTGCCTATACATGGCAATTTATAGAATTCATCAACATTATTAAGACATTTTAAACTACTTTTGAATTTAATTTCTGACTGTGCCAAAATAAATGTGTATTTGCAGATGCCAAACATCCGGCAAATGAGGAAGAGGGAGAGGACGACGAGGAAGTGGACCCAGGAGGCCATGGCGCAGGCCCTACAGGAGGTGAAAGCAGGCAGGCTCAATCTACGGCAGGCAGCCCAGGTGTTTGGGGTCCCAAAAACCAGCCTGAGTGACCGAGTCAGTGGAAGGGTGTCCTCTGATTGTGTCCCGGGTCAGAGGACTCTCCTCACCCCTGCAGATGAGGATTCCCTGGTGGAGTACCTCTTGTACTCTGCCAGTCATGGGTTTCCACTGACGAAGCCTCAGGTCCTGGCCCACGCTCTGGCCATCTATAACCTCCGCCACCAGGCAGCCCCCAAAACCGGGCTTGGCCAGACGTGGTGGATCAATTTTAGGGAGCGGCACCACCATCGCCTGACTGCCCGGACCCCAGACATCATTGACCGTGGGAGGGCATCCTGCGCCAAGAGGGGGCCAATAGAGGAGTACTTTAAGCTCCTCACCACCACCCTGGAGGAGCACGGGTTGAGGGAGAAACCCCGTCAGGTTTACAACTGTGACGAGACGGGGTTTCAGCTGGACTCTACAAGAAGAAAGGTCATAGTGCCCCGGGGGACTAAACATGCTTACAGGCAGGCCCAGGGAACCAGGGACCACATCACCGTCCTGGCCTGCCTCAACGCGGCTGGGGAGGATGTCCCCCCTTTCATCATCTACAAGGGGGGATATCCAGGGGGGCCCTATAATAAAGAAGGGGTTCCCGATGCCCTCTACGGGAAGTCGCCAGCAGGGTACATTGACAGTGAGCTGTTTCGGAAGTGGTTTGTCGGGCACTTCCTGAAGTTCGCCACTCAGGAGCGCCCGCTGCTGCTCATAATGGATGGACATCAGTCCCATCTGGATCCAGAGCTGGTCCAGGCGGCACAGAGGGAGGGTGTCATTCTCCTGTGCCTGCCACCACATACTTCTCACATCCTTCAGCCTTTGGATGTGAGTTTCTTCAGACCCTTGAAGGCAGATTTCTCTGGTGTTACAGGAGATCTGTCGGCAGTGAGCCACTCCTTCTTGGTTTCTAAGAAGGAGTTTTCAAGGGTCCTAAGAGACTCCTACCAGAGGGTGAAGGATCGGAGAGTGGTGGTGGCTGGGTTCAGGAGGTGTGGCATCTACCCTCTGGACTCGATGGCCATTGACTGGTCACGGGTCATGCCGTCCGGGCCGCGGTGCGGGCCCTCCTCACAGCCTCCGCCAACTCCATCGGCATCTTCCTGGGCTGCACCTGATGTTGCCCTTCCCTCCCAACGTCCCCTTTTCCCAGCCCAACCCCCACCTGCTCCACCTGCCTCTCCTCCTGCCCCCCCCACCCCAAATCCTTACATCACCCATCCCCTGGTAACATCAGGCCGGATTACAGTTGACCTGGCCCACCTCCTGGCCGAAATCCAATATAACCGCAACACCGGTAAGGTCAGGAGGAATGTCACCAAGGCCAGGTTACTGACAGCCCAGGAGATGTCTGATGTCATCGAGGAGGCGGAGGACCGAGCTGGAGGGAAGCTCAAGCTCTGGCCAGAGCAGACAGAGAGCAGCAGCGGGCCAAAGACACCTGCCCGGCAGCCACTTCCTCCACCCTGTCTGGCGGCTCCCGCCCCAGCCGCAGAAGACAAGTGTCCCTCTGGGCTACTTCCGCCTCCAGCTCCGGACTTCCCATCGCCGGTCCCTCATCCCACTCTGTCCCCTCTTCTGCCTCCCACGGTCCCCGGCTGCCTGCCAGCACAACATCGCTCCAGAGCCTGCCTGCTGAGGACCACGGCCACCTTCCCCCATCTCCTGGTCAGCACACACCTATTTACCATTTTAATTTGCATATAAATGTCAATACATTAACTATTGTGACAGTTAGACATTATGAGTATGTATTTTAGCATTGTTATAATAAAATATGATTATTTTTTAGAGCCTTCAACATCGGCAGGGGGATGTGGCCTCCGTGGGTCTCAGAGTCGTTCCTCTCCCTCCCACTGTAAATGCTTTATGTAACCTGAGAAAATACAATATTATAACATGATGGTGACATTAGCCTTGATGAAGACTAAACAAAACATGGTTATGCTTTTTCTGTTATTCATACAGCCTCCACACCTGCAGACGCCGGACCATCATCCAGCTCCTCGTCTGCTGGACCCACGACATCCACCGGTAGTGTACTTCATGTTAACTTTCTTTGAATGCCAACCCATGAAAATCTGATCTTTTTTTAGTTCAAAGTTGTTTTTTATTCTGTGAATAGGTCACACTCCTGAAGACATGGAGACAACAGTTTGGGAGTGTGGCCGGTGCAGGGAACCTGACCCTCCCGAGAGCTCGGAGGGATTGGTGTCGTGGGTCCAGTGTGACAGCTGCCACACATGGTATCACACCATGTGTGTGGGCTGGGACGAGGAGCTGGATGACGAGGATTATTTTAAATGTTATTTGTGTCCAGATTAGTGTTGTATTTTCTTTTTGTCTGTTTTGTATTTAAATAAATGTTCATATTTTCAAAGATTTGCACAAGTCATTTGTCTTTTGTTAACCGTCCTGTTATCTTTGACCCCATTCAATGTTTAACGTCTCTAAATATACGATTGACTTTTTTTTTGCTTAATATTTCATGACTTCCTAATCTAACTGAATAAACGTTAAATTAACATATGTTTTCAATGTTCTGTACACATGCGGTACACATCGGTGTTCTTTGGATAAAAGATGTTTGTACATTTGAAGGGTTTTAACAATGTAGCTTCTCGATCTTGAATACTGGTGTTTTTATCTGTAATACAACTCATACTCTTCACTGTGTGTTATGATAGTAATTGTTATATACAACATACATGTGCATAATTGTTAACTTGCATGCATCAGCAGGTGTTTTGCAAGGGATTGACATGAGAAGAGTTTAACAAAACATCCAGTAGGTGGTGGTATACGCTCAAATTGAGCTTTTATTGCATAGTTTGGAGATGTTGAAGCGTGATATCTTATTGTGAAGGACATAACTACGTTCCCGGATATGTTGACAGCATTGATGGTCAGTTTGGTGACCCTGGATCAAGTTAATATCCCCGGAAAAACAGCGGCGGCGAGTGTTTACTACGAGGATAGAAGTGCGATCGGGATTGGACAAGAGTAGCGCACGGCTAATTTCCCGGCGCTAGCGTCCTTTTACCGGCTCTAGTAAAGGCTAGGCTAACTCTAAAAATAAAAACAATATTTAGCTCGAAAGGTAAGAAGTTAAAGCTTAACGTGACATCATTAAATCAGCTGAAAACGTGATACGATCATTTTTATCAATATTTGAAGTGGCATTTTATCAGAATGTTAGCTAAAACCTGGCCGAGATTGGACACCGTTCCGTTAAATATATAGGAAAAAAACTGATCAATTAATATTTGTACCTTAAATACTCTGACGACATTCTGCTGATGATACTTAAATGACGATTTAAATGCAGGACTTTAACCAAAAGTGTCTTAATTAGAGGATATGACGTCACAGTCTATTAACCTGATAGATCGATCTGACGTCGGGTCATAGTTCTGCGTCACAGGTGGGGGGGGGGGGTCTTTACCAGTTTAACACTGAACCTCACGTTCTTCACCAGAATAACCAGTTAGCACCAGTTAGCGTGTCTTTTTCAAATTTCATGTGAGTGCAAACACACATGGCCAGTAAAGCTGATTCTGTTCTGGTTAGCAGCAGTTAGCTTCCCCTGACTGCTGACTGACATTAGCACGTTAGCACGCCGTCACGTGACCTACCCGGCCAGGCCCCCGAACAGGAACTTGATGGCCTTCGGAGAGGTCTTCGGCTTCGCCTCCGCCATGTCTGAGAGCCGGTCCGATTCCCGCCGCCTGCCTGAGTGCCTCTGAGCCGAACACCTGCTCTCTCTCGCCGGTACAGCAGCGCAGCAGCCGGGCCAAGGTGACTCTGTGGAGGGCAGGCTCGGAGACTCCAGCGGACCAATCAGAAGGTGAGCAGGAAGATCAGACGAACAGCGATTGGGCTGGTTGCTTTCAGGAGCCCCCGTTAATCTGAGCTCTCCGGAGTAAATCAGAACCAGCTTTATTAGCAATGTATCTCCGTTACACGTAGCTCTCGTTGTACATATATATACACATTTATAATAAACAAGATAAATATAAAAAGACATTAAAGACAACAGTAGTCAGAGCAGATAGAGGAGTCTGGTTATTGTTCATCAGAGTGATGGCCAGTGGGAAGAAGCTGTTCCTGTCTGGTGGTCTTGGTGTACAGGGCTCTGCAGCGCCCCCAGAGGGCAGGAGGTGGAACAGCTGGTGTCCAGGTGTGAGGGGTCTGCAGGGGTCTTTCCATCCCGCTTCCTGGCTCTGGAGGTGTACAAGTCTAGCATGGAGGGCAAACTGGACCCAGTAGGTCTCTCTGCAGACCTGCCTGTCCGCTGCAGTCTGCCTCGGTCCTGTTTGGTGATCCAGACCTCAGTGATGGAGGAGCAGAGGACAGACTGGATGATGGAGGAGTAGAACAGGATCAGCAGCTCCTGAGGCAGGTTGTACTTCCTGAGCTGGATCAGGAAGTACAACCTCTGCTGGGCCTTTTTCCGGATGGTGTCGATGTTGGAGAACCACTTCAGGTCCTGGGAGACCCAGAAGCCTGAAGGACTCCACCGCAGACTAGTGTTATTGTTGTTTCATGTCCCGCCACTAGATGGAGGTGTTTGCTTGTTTGTTTTGCCTCTGGATTTAAATAAAGTTAAAATAAAAAAAACAGTCACATGATGCATTGCGGGCTCCGTTGCCAGGATACAGCTCTCGGTAGCTCGTTAGCTGAACTTTAGGAACAGAACGAGGCTTAGTTTCATCCGTCTGTTCGCTTCCTCGCTTTTAAATCTTCCGGTTTGGGGCTGCTGATGCTCGGCGGTAACCGGAACGAGAACCCAAAGGCGTCAAACCGGGAGGTGAACACCGGGAGTGAACACCGGGAGGTAAACGCCGGGAGGTAAACGCCCCTCCGGTCCACCGGGAGCTAAACACCGGGAGGTAAACGCCCCTCCGGACCACCGGGAGGTAAATACCGGGAGGTGAACGCCCCTCCGGTCCACCGGGATGTCCATGGAGCGAGCTGACCGGGAGAGTGACGTCAGCCTGCTGAAGAACCAGCCGTACGACGAGAGCCTGGAGGTGCTGGACCCGGAGGAGGTGCACAGCCCGCAGGTAACCCTAACCTGTCATAACGTTATTAAGTAGCCCAGACCAGTAACTCAGACCAGTAGCCCCATGACAGGTATTGTTATGACAGGTATTGTTATGACAGGTATTGTTATGACAGGTAATGTTATTAC
The DNA here is from genome assembly GCA_023566465.1 of Cottus gobio. NCBI lineage: Eukaryota > Metazoa > Chordata > Actinopteri > Perciformes > Cottidae > Cottus > Cottus gobio. Next base: position 329,800 of record CM042233.1, read on the forward strand.
AGGTATTGTTATGACAGGTAATGTTAGGACAGGTAATGTTAGGACAGGTAATGTGGGGAGGAGCTCCGTTCAGTCCAGACTGATGAAGATGATGATTCCTGTCTTTTCAGTCGGAGTCCAGGAGGAGCAGGAGGGGGCGTGGCCTGATGTCAACCTACAGCGAGTTTGACGAGGACCGCTCGCCTCACAGGGCCGACCAGCCAACGGGCGAGGAGGAGGAGGAGGAGGAGGAGGAGGAGGAGGATGAGGAGGAAGAGGAGGAGGAGGACTCTGATGAAGAGGACTCTGATGAAGACGAGGAGCCCGGCCAGGCTCTAGAGGGGGCGTACGACCCCGCCGACTACGCCAACTTGCCCGTCAGCACCGAGATCAAGGAGCTGTTCCAGTACATCACACGGTGAGCAGTTCTTCACCTTCTTCTGCTCTCTGAGTGTAATTGGCCATATCACCCATGATGCACCAGTAACCTTCTCATGTGCCCCCCCGCCCCAGCTACAGCCCCCAGGTCCTGGAGCTGGATCACAGCCTGAAGCCCTTCATCCCGGACTTCATTCCGGCTGTGGGGGACATCGATGCCTTCCTCAAGGTACGGACAGGAAGTGACCCGCGTCAGCTGACCAGCAGGTCCAATCAGGTCACTCGGTAAACGAGAGATGTCATTTGCTGCTGGAGGAGACTATCGGACCAATCAGGAGCTGGTTGAAGAAAACACAGTAATGCATCCGTTTTTAACGGACCCTAACCCTGTCTATGTGACCTCTGACCCTTCAGGTACCGAGGCCGGACGGTAAAGCGGACGGTCTGGGTCTGATGCTGCTGGACGAGCCCAGCGTGAGGCAGTCGGACCCCACAGTGATGTCACTGTGGCTGTCTGAGGAGAGCAAGCAGCAGGGGGCCACAGAGGTGAGAGGACCTGTCTCTCCCTCTGTCCCCCTCTGCTTCCTGTCCCCCCTCAGCGTCCTGTCCCCCCTCAGCTTCCTGTCCCCCCCGCTTCCTGTCCCCCCTCAGCTTCCTGTCCCATAACGTCCCCCCTCCACCCCCCCTCAGCTTCCTGTCCCCCCTCAGCTTCCTGCACCCCTCTGCTTCCTGTCCCCCCTCAGCTTCCTGTCCCATAACCGTCCCCCCTCCACCCCCCCTCAGCTTCCTGTCCCCCCTCAGCTTCCTGCCCCCCTCTGCTTCCTGTCCCCCCTCAGCTTCCTGTCCCATAACCGTCCCCCCCTCAGCTTCCTGCCCCCCTCTGCTTCCTGTCCCCCCTCAGCTTCCTGTCCCATAACTGTCCCCCCCTCTGCTTCCTGTCCCCCCTCAGCTTCCTGTCCCATAACCGTCCCCCCCTCAGCTTCCTGTCCCCCCTCAGCTTCCTGTCCTCCTCAGCTTCCTGTCCCCTAACCGTCCCCCCTGTCCCCCCAGCTGAAGAAGGTGACCAGTGTCCCCAGTCCCCACAGCAACCCCCGTGTGGTGGACAGCTGGGTGGACAGCATCGGCGCTCTGCACCGCTCCAAACCTCCGACCAGCGTCCAGTTCGCTCGTTCGATGCCGGACATCGACAGCCTGATGCAGGAGTGGCCCCCGGAGCTGGAGCAGCTGATTGGACGCCTGCAGCTGCCGCCGGCGCGGCTCCACTGCGGCGCCGCCCAGTACGCCGACGCTGTCTGCGCCCTGCTGGACATCCCGGTGTACGGCAGCCGGATCCAGTCCCTGTACCTGCTGTTCAGCCTGTACCTGGAGTTCAGGGACTGGCACCCCCTCACCCAGAGGGACTAATTGTGTGTGTGTGTGTGTGTGTGTGTGTGTGTGTGTGTGTGTGTGTGTGTGTGTGTGTGTGTGTGTGTATATATGTATATATATATATATATATATATATATATACATATACATATTGTGTGTATTACATTACATTTCATTTGTATGTGTATATATGTATATGTATGTGTATATATGTATATGTATGTGTATATATATATATATGTATATGTATGTGTATATATATATATATATATATATATATACATATACATATTGTATGTATTACATTACATTTCATTTGTATGTGTATGTATGTATATAAAACACACAATGTTTCATTAATAAAGTCTCTCATACTTTAATAAACACTTGCTGATTAAAACAATTCATAATTAAATTCATAAAAAAATACGACTTGGTCCTTTTCTCCCACAATGCACTGCACTGTTATTGTTCCCCCTTTCCCACAATGCACTGCACTGTTATGGTGGTGGCTGCAATCCAACATGGCGGCTCCTGGCTGCGTCTTCCACAGAACCCTGACCCGGTGCAGACCCGGTCCGAACAAGGTCTGAACGGCATCACGTGTATTGTTGTTTATTATAATTATGATTATAATTATTATTTATCGGGTTCTCCGTCCTCTTCCACCAGACTACATTCACAACTCTATCACTAACGACGGGTTGCTTCTTGGCTACAACGTGCGCATTACTGACTGTATCTGTTATAATAGTAATAATAATAACAATTATAATAATAATAATAATGCCTGTAATAATAATAATAATAATGCCGTGAACGCGAGCTTTTCAAAATAAAACCTCCATCGGTCACCAGACCCCGTTCCTCGTACCTGGTTCAGCTAAGTCGATCAAATGTCTTATTATTCAGCTTAAGTTAACCCGATGATCGAGACCATGATTTTATAACAGTACAACGGTACATACACTCAAAGAAGAGCCTCTTGTTTCTGACGAGCAGGAGATGATCATGAACGCTTATGGATTCAAGACCATAATCATCAAAATCTACCAGCGCCGCCGCTGAGGGCTCGACAAGAAGCTTATATCTCATACCCCAATCAATCAGATTATATTTATTTAAATGTGCTGCTGGCAATAGGCTTAATAATATGCATCATCAACTGAGATCTTATAGCGAAAATATTATCTTGTGTGTGTGTGTGTGTACATGTACGTATGATTCATAATCAGAAATTCAATCAATTGAACACATGTAATGAACCAACACTACCACTTTAGTCCACAGGGGGCACCACAACCAACACTACCACTTTAGTCCACAGGGGGCACCACAACCAACACTACCACTTTAGTCCACAGGGGGCACCACAACCAACACTACCACTTTAGTCCACAGGGGGCACCACAACCAACACTACCACTTTAGTCCACAGGGGGCACCACAACCAACCCTACATTTAAATAAAATATCCCATAATCAAAAGAAGTTGTATAATATTTATATATTACATTATATATGTATATATTTTTGATTGCTTCCTGTGTTTGTCTCTCAGGCCTCGTCCCCTCCGGCCGTCTGCAGAGACGTCCTGCATGTGGTGGACCTGCAGCGCTACAGCCGAGACCAGGGGGCCGCGGTCTACTTCCCCCGGGCTGTCCTCCACGGTGAGGCAGGCAGTCTGTGTTTACTGGTCTGTTTACTGGTCTGTTTACTGGTTTGTTTACTGGTCTGTGTTCACTGGTCTGTTTACTGGTCTGTTTACTGGTCTGTTCACTGGTCTGTGTTCACTGGTCTGTGTTCACTGGACTGTGTTCACTGGTCTGTGTTCACTGGTCTGTTTACTGGTCTGTGTTCACTGGTCTGTGTTCACTGGTCTGTTTACTGGTCTGTGTTTACTGGTCTGTGTTCACTGGTCTGTGTTCACTGGTCTGTGTTCACTGGTCTGTGTTCACTGGTCTGTGTTCACTGGTCTGTTTACTGGTCTGTGTTCACTGGTCTGTGTTCACTGGTCTGTTTACTTGTCTGTGTTCACTGGTCTGTGTTCACTGGTCTGTGTTCACTGGTCTGTTTACTGGTCTGTTTACTGGTCTGTGTTCACTGGTCTGTTCACTGGTCTGTTCACTGGTCTGTTCACTGGTCTGTGTTCACTGGTCTGTTTACTGGTCTGTTTACTGGTCTGTGTTCACTGGTCTGTTCACTGGTCTGTGTTCACTGGTCTGTTTACTGGTCTGTTTACTGGTCTGTGTTCACTGGTCTGTTCACTGGTCTGTGTTCACTGGTCTGTTTACTGATCTGTTCACTGGTCTGTGTTCACTGGTCTGTTTACTTGTCTGTGTTCACTGGTCTGTTTACTGGTCTGTTTACTGGTCTGTGTTCACTGGTCTGTTCACTGGTCTGTGTTTACTGGTCTGTTCACTGGTCTGTGTTCACTGGTCTGTTTACTGGTCTGTGTTTACTGGTCTGTGTTTACTGGTCTGTGTTTACTGGTCTGTGTTCACTGGTCTGTTCACTGGTCTGTGTTCACTGGTCTGTTCACTGGTCTGGGTCTCCAGGTGATGACCTGTACGACCTCACACTGACAGACGGGGACTGCAGGCTCCGTGTGACTCTGGATCCAGGTCTGAACCGGCTGGTGGAGAGAAACGTCCTGCAGCCCGGATCGGCGCTACGTAACGCCACCTTCACCCCAGCCATGACCGCTCAGCTCCCAGCATGCCGCGGGGCCTCGGCGGACAGAGACAGGTAAGTGCGGACCGTGAGCTCTGCTGCTGTGATGTCATGGGTCTGGTTTAACGGGTCCGTCCTGCAGCTACAGGCTGGTGAGCGTGGAGGTCGCGGGAGGAGACCAGGATGAAGGACTCGAGCGGTTCCATGTGGACTCTCTGTCCTGGTTTGGATCGTCAGAACCAGCAGGTCAGTCAAGAGGGACAGGGGGTGCATCCCAAGTCTGTTAATTGTCGTTTCCTCGCTCCTTGATCCTCCATTGAACCGGAAGTTGTTCTTCGTCGCCATATTGAAGGCCGTCCCAAAGCTCTTATTCGTGAGGAGGGACTCAGTGTTCATCAGTTATGTGATTGGACACGCCCCCTCAGTGTTCATCAGTTATGTGATTGGACACGCCCCCTCAGTGTTCATCAGTTATGTGATTGGACACTCCCCCTCAGTGTTCATCAGATATGTGATTGGACAAGCCCCCTCAGTGTTCATCAGATATGTGATTGGACACGCCTCCTCAGTGTTCATCAGTTATGTGATTGGACACGCCCCCTCAGTGTTCATCAGTTATGTGATTGGACACTCCCCCTCAGTGTTCATCAGATATGTGATTGGACACGCCCCCTCAGTGTTCATCAGATATGTGATTGGACACGCCTCCTCAGTGTTCATCAGTTATGTGATTGGACACGCCCCCTCAGTGTTCATCAGTTATGTGATTGGACACGCCCCCTCAGTGTTCATCAGATATGTGATTGGACACGCCTCCTCAGTGTTCATCAGTTATGTGATTGGACACGCCCCCTCAGTGTTCATCAGTTATGTGATTGGACACGCCCCCTCAGTGTTCATCAGATATGTGATTGGACACGCCCCCTCAGTGTTCATCAGATATGTGATTGGACACGCCTCCTCAGTGTTCATCAGATATGTGATTGGACACGCCTCCTCAGTGTTCATCAGTTATGTGATTGGACACGCCCCCTCAGTGTTCATCAGTTATGTGATTGGACACGCCCCCTCAGTGTTCATCAGATATGTGATTGGACACGCCCCCTCAGTGTTCATCAGATATGTGATTGGACACGCCTCCTCAGTGTTCATCAGTTATGTGATTGGACACGCCCCCTCAGTGTTCATCAGTTATGTGATTGGACACGCCCCCTCAGTGTTCATCAGATATGTGATTGGACACGCCCCCTCAGTGTTCATCAGATATGTGATTGGACACACCCCTCAGTGTTCATCAGATATGTGATTGGACACGCCCCCTCAGTGTTCATCAGATATGTGATTGGACACGCCCCCTCAGTGTTCATTAGATATGTGATTGGACACGCCCCGTCAGTGTTTATCAGTGTTGTGATTGGACACGAGACAGGATCAGCTGATCCAGATGTGATCGGCGGCGCAGTCATCAGAAACCGACTTCAGAGAAAAGGACGTCTCATGTCTCTTAAAACCTATCTCCTTGTGTCCTATGCAGCCATAGTGTCTGTGTGTCTCTGCTGCAGCTGAAAAACTACAATACCGTACTTCCTGTTGTTGTGACATCACCTGTGCCCTTTCTTCCTTTCCTCCTCCCCTCTGGTCCATCTTACATCACCTGTCCCCGCCCCCTCTGGTCATCGATGATTACAATGAATTGATGGATCCCACAGGGCCTTTGGTTCCTCTGAGAGCCAATAGGAGCGTGTTCCTCCCTCTGTGGAACAATGTGGACTACAGCGGTGGGGGGTGGAGGGAAGCTCCGCCCACTGAGGAAGAGGAAGATGAGGAGGAGGACGAGGAAGGTAGAGCTGCTGTTGATATTTTTAGATTAAGTGTATTTTAAATGTATTGAAATGTTACAGTACAAAACTATAAAATAAGATAATCCTTTATCAGTGCTGCAGTGGGGAAGGATTACAAGACATAAAGAAACGAGTGTTTAGTGCAGAAGGATGTGTGTGTGTGTGTGTGTGTGTGTGTGTGTGTGTGTGTGTGTGTGTGTGTGTGTGTGTGTGTGTGTGTGTGTGTGTGTGTGTGTGTGTGTGTGTGTGTGTGTGTGTGTGTGTGTGTGTGTGTGTGTGTGTGTGTGGACAGCGCGGTGTCCTGCTGTGACCGTGTCAGAGCTGCGGGACTCCTTCCTGTCTGGTCGCCGGGGCGTCGCCAGGGGCACCGTCCACCATCAGCTGATCGTACGCATCATCAACAAGTCACACCTGATGTATTATGGGAGACTAGACCAGAACTGTGAGTGCCCATATAAGGTCAGTGAACAAACTTATATTTAAGTTAGGACTTTATATATATGTGTGTATATATATATACATATATTTATATTATTATATATTTATAACCCCTTGAGTTTGCGTGTGAAAAGAAGGAGGACCTACGATGGAACCCTGTGGAACTCCAGACCACATGACCCACATTGACCTGTCTCTCTCTCTCTGTCCAGTTGGTGTTGGAGGTGTGCGACCAAACAGGAAGTGTGTGTGTGGTGTTGTGGAACAGTGTGTGTGTCAGCTGGTATCGCCGCCTGAAACCCGGTGACGTCATCGGCCTGAGACGCTATCGAGTCAAGCGCCATTTCCAGGCGGATCCAGATGACATCGGTACCGTCTTGTTTTCAGTCCAGGGTGCTCAGGGTGCTCAGGGTGCTCAGGGTGCTCAGGGTGCTCAGGGTGCTCAGGGTTCTCAGGGTGCTCAGGGTTATCAGGGTCCTCAGGGTTCTCAGGGTGCTCAGGGTTATCAGGGTTATCAGGGTGCTCAGGGTCCTCAGGGTGCTCAGGGTGCTCAGGGTTCTCAGGGTGCTCAGGGTTCTCAGGGTCCTCAGGGTCCTCAGGGTGCTCAGGGTGCTCAGGGTGCTCAGGGTTCTCAGGGTCCTCAGGGTTCTCAGGGTGCTCAGGGTGCTCAGGGTGCTCAGGGTCCTCAGGGTTCTCAGGGTGCTCAGGGTGCTCAGGGTTATCAGGGTGCTCAGGGGGCTCAGGGGGCTCAGGTTCTCAGACACACTGTGGTTCTGTCATCTGTCCAGAGATCAGTGTGAACAGCAGAAATCCTGCCGCTCTCATCTCCGTCCTCCCAGAATCCCCCCAACTCCCACCTGCAGCCTACAGCTTCTGCAACAGGTACACACACACACACACACACACACACACACACACACACACACACACACACACACACACACACACACACACACACACACACACACTCACACTCACTCTCACACACACTCTCACACACACTCACACACACACACCCTGACTGTGTCTTCTCAGTCAGGAGCTCCTGGACCGTCCTCATGGCGCCGTGTGTGATGTCATCGGTCTGCTGACCTTCTCAGGACGAGCCGAGCGAATCAGGAGCAGTAAGGGTTGCCACGGTGACCAGGATCATGCTGCGTGTAGACAGTGTGAAGCTTCAGTCACACGTGTGTGTGTGTCTGTGTGTGTGTGTGTGTGTGTGTCTGTCTGTGTGTTGTCTGTGTGTGTGTGTGTCCTCTTTGGTAGATGGAAAAGGGGCGGAGCTGTTGGAGTATAGATGGCTGCAATTGGAGGACGGGAGCAGTAACCAGCCAATCATGGTGAAGCTCTTCTCTACGTCTCAACCTGAAACCCACCAGAAGCTCCACCCACGTGAGACACACACTCACACACACACACACACACACACACACACACACACACACACACACACACACACACACACACACACACACACACACACACACACACACACACTCACACACACTGTCTCAAATAAATAAACATTTGGACCTTTTTTCAATGTCTTCATGTCTGTGTGTGTGTGTGTGTGTGTGTGTGTGTGTCTTTAGTTTCTGCAGTAGTTTGTACGAGACTGAAGCTGATCAGAGCCGATGGGATGGACGTCTTCTTTTACCTGACAAACTCTACGTACACACAGGTGTACTGCACAGGTAATACACTGTGTACTACACAGGTAATACACTGTGTACTGCACAGGTAATACACAGGTAATACACTGTGTAATACACAGGTAATACACTGTGTACTGCACTGGTAATACACAGGTAATACACTGTGTACTGCACAGGTAATACACAGGTAATACACAGGTAATACACTGTGTACTGCACTGGTAATACACCGGTAATACACTGTGTACTGCACAGGTAATACACAGGTAATACACTGTGTACTGAACAGATATTACACTGTGTACTACACAGGTAAATACACAGGCAATACACAGTGTACTGCACAGGTAATACACAGGTTTTACTCTGTGTACAGGTGTGTACATGTACTCTGACATCATCAGTCCGTCCTCTCCTCATTGGCTGGTTGACAGGACTGGGCCACCACTCAGAGATGAGTTACCGTCGGCTGCAGCCGGTGCAACGGTTCATCCAATGGCTGCGGAGCCAGGAGGACGGACAGGTGCTGAGCAGGGCTCTGATTGGAGGATTCTTCATCCACCCGCCTCCTCCCACCTCCCTGGAAACGTACATGCAAGACAGGAGAGGTACTTCTATTCTCTCTAGACTATTAACTAATTTAAAGAGTAAAGGAGCTCTCCCTTTAACTGTGTGTGTGTGTGTGTGTGTGTGTGTGTGTGTGTGTGTGTGTGTGTGTGTGTGTGTGTGTGTGTGTGTGTGTGTGTGTGTGTGTGTGTGTGTGTGTGTGTGTGTGTGTGTGTACAGGTGTGCCGGGGTTCCTGCGAGGGGCGGAGCTTCAGAGAGAGGTGGAGAAGCTCTGTTACCGGGAGCGACGTACCTTCTGTATCCAGGCAGCTGTTACCATGGTTACATACAGCCACAGAGGAGAGGTGACACACTTCCTGTCTCATGTACTTCCTGTCTCACACACTTCCTGTCTCATGTACTTCCTGTTCCACGTACTTCCTGTCTCATGTACTTCCTGTCTCACACACTTCCTGTCTCATGTAGTTCCTGTCTCACATACTTCCTGTCTCATGTACTTCCTGTCTCACGTACTTCCTGTCTCACATACTTCCTGTCTCATGTACTTCCTGTCATATGTACTACCTGTCTCACATACTTCCTGTCTCCCATACTTCCTGTCTCACATACTTCCTGTCTCCCATACTTCCTGTCTCACATACTTCCTGTCTCACGTACTTCCTGTCTCACATACTTCCTGTCTCACATACTTCCTGTCTCACATACTTCCTGTCTCACGTACTTCCTGTCTCACGTACTTCCTGTCTCCCATACTTCCTGTCTCACATACGTCCTGTCTCACATACTTCCTGTCTCACATACTTCCTGTCTCACATACTTCCTGTCTCACATACTTCCTGTCTCACATACTTCCTGTCTCTCTCAGGAGGACCGCTGTTTGTTTTGGACGGACCGATCATCATCTCTTTGCTCCTCATCCTCCCCCCGTCTCTCTCAGTCCTCCCCTCCCCCGTCTTCCTCCCTCTCCTCCTCCTCCTCCTCTCTTTTTCCTCCCCCCTCCACCCCTCGCTCCTCCAGACTTCTCTCGTCCTCTTTGTCCCCCACGTCTCCGTCTTCAGCCGTCAGTCGTCTGCACCGAAGACCAGGGTGAGTCAAAACATCTGGATTTATTAATGTATTTGTTTATGTAATAATGTATTCATTTAATAATTGAGTTAATAATTAATTTAATAATGTGTTAATTTATATAATCATTTATTAATTAGATTACTCATTTATTCAATAATCTATTCATTTATTTAATTATTTATGTAATAATTTATTCACATAATGTATTCATTTATTTAATCATGTACTCATTTATATAATAATGTATTCATTAATTTAATCATTTATTTATTTAATCATATATTCATTCATTTATGTAATTATTTATTTATTTATTTCAGCAGGAGGAAAAGGAAGCAGCAGCTGCAGACGGACACTCCAATAAAGAGGTGAGTACACTACTGAAGTACACATTCAAGGTACTTGTACTTTACTTTCTGATTGTACTTTTTACTTCATCTCAGAGTTACGTATTGTACTTTTACTGCAAACATTATAATATGATGTATGCAGCAAGAATATTAATCCAGAAACATTTTACTGATCAATCAAATACTTGTACTAGATTTGAGTACTAGAGTACTAGAGTACTAGAGTACTAGAGTCCTAGAGTCTTAGAGTCTTAGAGTACTAGAGTCCTAGAGTCCTAGAGTCCTAGAGTCTTAGAGCACTAGAGTACTAGAGTCCTAGAGTACTAGAGTACTAGAGTCCTAGAGTCTTAGAGCACTAGATTACTAGAGTCCTAGAGTCCTAGAGTCCTAGAGTCCTAGAGTCCTTGAGTCCTAGAGTCCTAGAGTCCTAGAGTACTAGAGTACTAGAGTACTAGAGTACTAGAGTACTAGAGTCCTAGAGTCCTAGAGTCCTAGAGTACTAGAGTACTAGAGTACTTGAGTACTTGAGTACTGCTCTGTTCTCTCTTCAGACGCCCATGGGTCACAATGCAACCGGAGCAGAGCAACCAGACGGGTATGAGTTGTAAACGTCCATGTATACGTATATATGTATGTGATGATGAAGATGATGAAGATGTCTTCTGTCTCAGTCATTGTCTTTGAAGCCTCCATGGAGTTCCTAGAAAGCACAGATGCTGATGAAGATGATGAAGATGATGGAGACACGTCCTTCGTCACCTCCCCCCTCCCCCCCACCTTCCCGCCTATCGCCGTGGACACGCTGCCGATGTGCTATGACCACGCCCACAGGGAGGAGCTGGCGGTCGCCGTGGCGATGGGGGGCGCAGCCAGCGGGAGGTTCGAGGCTGCCGTCGATGAATACTTCACTCTGAGGCTTCGAGGTACTTCTACCTCTTGTATTCGTGGTACAACGCAAATACACAGAGTTCATTGTTCCCAGTACCTTTATTACAGATAATATTCTTATTAAATGTGATTTAATAACTAATAAGTCATATTATTAATAGTTCTAATGATGAGTTGGTTCCTTCAGCTCTTTCAGACGGCGTCTTGCTCAATGTCCTCTTCCTCCCTCACTCCTCCTCTTCCTCCCCTTCTCCTCCCCCTCTCCCTCACTCCAACACCTGGACCTCCATCTTATCCCACGGAGCCTTCTCCTCACACACACCTCCACCTTCACCAGGTCAGTCCACACACACACACACACACACACATATATGTACGTCCTTCAATCAGAGGATCGGCGGTTTGATCCCTGACTCCACTAGTCCATGTGTCCTTGGGCAAGACGCTTCCCGTAGCTCCTCCCATCAGTGTGTGAATGTTAGTTAGTGATGATGGACAGGTGACACCTTAGCTCCGCCCGTCAGAGTAGCTCCTCCAACCATGTTAGCTCCTCCCACCAGTGTAGCTCCTCCCACCAGTGTAGCTCCTCCCATCAGTGTATGAACACTATTGATGAAGGTTTTCATGTATCTCTCTCAGCTGACCTCATCGACATGGCAACCCAGCTGGCCAATCAGAGGCTGGTGTGTGTCCTGGAGGCGTGTCACCTGGGCGGAGCCACGACCGAACTTGTCCTGAGCCGAGCGTTTTCCCTGACCACCTGACACACACGCACTGACATGCACACACACACAAGTATACACACACACACACAGACACACTGACACACAGACACGCACTGACACGCACACACACATATATACACACACAGACACACACACACACCTTATTATTATCAGTATTACTTATTATTGTGACGTTTTCTACTTGAAGTATTGATGATGCACTTTAGTAGTTTTAATAGTTTTTGTTCCTCTATAATATAACAACATTTATAGAGCAACTGTTTGTCACTTTTTCCCAAATGTTCTGTCTTAAAGTTTCTTTAAATCACATTTTCTGAGTAGAACGTTTGTTGTGATTTAGTGTCCAAACCTTCATCTTCATCACGCTGAATAAATTATCTTCTCACTTTCTTGTGAAGTTCTGCTGCTTTAAAATGTCAACAACCAAACGTTTCATTTTAAATGAACAAACATTTAAATTAGAGGCAAGATGTATTTTATATTTGTTCTGTCAACGTGATTGTCCGTCTCTATATGCTGACGGACTTCCTGTCTGACTTCCCGACTGACTTCCTGTCTGACTTCCCGTCTGACTTCCTGTCTGACTTCCTGTCTGACTTCCCGTCTGACTTCCTGTCTGACTTCCCGACTAACTTCCCGTCTGACTTCCTGTCTGACTTCCCGTCTGACTTCCTGTCTAACTTCCTGTCTAACTTCCTGACTAACTTCCTGTCTGACTTCCTGTGTGTCTGATTGATTCCTACTGAAGAAATACAAACATGTAGTTTTATTTTTGTAGTTCCGTACAGAGACTTTATTGGGAATATTTTGCGGTGGATGAATTAATATTTGAGTATTTGAATGTGTGATTGAGATAGAATATATATATATATATATATATATATATATATATATATATATATATATACACACACATACACATATATGTGTATATCAGCAGACTGATAGAAGATCATTGAGCCAACATGAAACTGGGAGTGTCATGATGTCATCAGCTGGTATCTAGGAGACGAGCATGTGGACGGAGGCTCCGCCCCTCAGCTGCGCTGGCTGTGGACCTGGCAGACGAAGCGCATCTTGGAGGAGCAGTGCAGGTCGTTGAGGCGCCCGTCGCTCAGCAAGTGAGCACAGTCTTCATCCCCCGGACCCAGGTTGTGATCGGTCCAGCTGTCCGGCTGTCCCGGTTTCCACCGTCTGGAGACCAACACGAGCGCAATGCTTAGACCAGGTACTGTAAGTAGACCAGGTACTGTAACTAGACCAGGTACTGTAACTAGACCAGCTACAGTAACTAGACCAGGTACCATAACTAGGCCAGGTAGAGTAACTAGACCAGGTACCGTAACTAGGCCAGGTACTGTAACTAGGCCAGGTACTGTAACTAGGCCAGGTACTGTAACTAGATCAGGTACCGTAACTAGACCAGGTACCGTAACTAGGCCAGGTACTGTAACTAGACCAGGTACTGTAACTAGATCAGGTACCGTAACTAGGCCAGGTACAGTAACTAGACCAGATACCGTAACTAGACCAGGTACCATATATAGGCCAGGTACTGTAACTAGGCCAGGTACTGTAACTAGACCAGGTACTGTAACTAGACCAGGTACCGTAACTAGGCCAGGTACTGTAACTAGACCAGGTACCATAACTAGGCCAGGTACTGTAACTAGACCAGGTACCATAACTAGGCCAGGTACTGTAACTAGACCAGGTACTGTAACTAGATCAGGTACTGTAACTAGGCGAGGTACTGTAACTAGACCAGGTACCGTAACAAGGCCAAGTACTGTAACTAGACCAGGTACCGTAACTAGGCCAGGTACAGTAACTAGACCAGGTACCATAACTAGGCCAGGTACAGTAACTAGACCAGGTACTGTAACTAGACCAGGTACCATAACTAGGCCAGGTACTGTAACTAAATCAGGTACTGTAACTAGGCCAGGTACTGTAACTAGACCAGGTACCATAACTAGGCCAGGTACTGTAACTAGACCAGGTACCATAACTAGACCAGGTACCGTAACTAGGCCAGGTACCGTAACTAGACCAGGTACCATATCTAGGCCAAGTACCATAACTAGGCCAGGTACAGTAACTAGACCAGATACCGTAACTAGACCAGGTACCATATCTAGGCCAAGTACTGTAACTAGGCCAGGTACTGTAACTAGACCAGGTACTGTAACTAGATCAGGTACTGTAACTAGGCCAGGTACTGTAACTAGATCAGGTACTGTAAATAGACCAGGTACCGTAACTAGGCCAGATACTGTAACTAGATCAGGTACCGTAACTAGGCCAGGTACTGTAACTAGACCAGGTACCATAACTAGGCCAGGTACTGTAACTAGACCAGGTACTGTAACTAGGCCAGGTACTGTAACTAGACCAGGTACCATAACTAGGCCAGGTACTGTAACTAGACCAGGTACTGTAACTAGATCAGGTACCGTAACTAGGCCAGGTACTGTAACTAGATCAGGTACCGTAACTAGGCCAGGTACTGTAACTAGACCAGGTACCATAACTAGGCCAGGTACTGTAACTAAATCAGGTACTGTAACTAGACCAGGTACTGTAACTAGACCAGGTACCATAACTAGGCCAGGTACTGTAACTAGACCAGGTACCATAACTAGACCAGGTACCGTAACTAGGCCAGGTACTGTAACTAGACCAGGTACTGTAACTAGGCCAGGTACTGTAACTAGGCCAGGTACTGTAACTAGATCAGGTACTGTAACTAGGCCAGGTACTGTAACTAGGCCAGGTACTGTAACTAAACCAGGTACCGTAACAAGGCCAAGTACTGTAACTAGACCAGGTACCGTAACTAGATCAGGTACTGTAACTAGGCCAGGTACTGTAACTAGGCCAGGTACTGTAACTAGATCAGGTACCATAACTAGGCCAGGTACTGTAACTAGATCAGGTACCGTAACTAGGCCAGGTACTGTAACTAGATCAGGTTCTGTAACTAGGCCAGGTACTGTAACTAGATCAGGTACTGTAACTAGGCCAGGTACTGTAACTAGATCAGGTACCGTAACAAGGCAAAGTACTGTAACTAGACCAGGTACTGTAACTAGACCAGGTACCGTAACTAGGCCAGGTACTGTAACTAGACCAGGTACTGTAACTAGACCAGGTACTGTAAGTAGGCCAGGTACTGTAACTAGATCAGGTACTGTAACTAGGCCAGGTACTGTAACTAGATCAGGTACCGTAACAAGGCCAAGTACTGTAACTAGACCAGGTACTGTAACTAGACCAGGTACCGTAACTAGGCCAGGTACCGTAACTAGACCAGGTATCGTAACTATGTTTCTAGATTATTGTAGACCTAAAATATATTTTAAGATCTTAAAATATGTTTTTCATCCACAACCCTTCACCAATGATTTCAACATAGAGAAATATTGTCGTTATGTGTGAGTTATTATTCTGTGATTTTCCTGGTCCGGCCCCCTTGAGGGGCAGTATGTGGCCCCTTAACTAAAACTAGTTCACCACCCCTGGTCTAGACCTCATCCTTCCGGGAGAGACCTCGGGGACATTGAGTAATCAAAAAGGAGCCCACCTTCGGTTCATGATGTACGGTGTCTGGTTGACCCACTCCCACTCCCCCGTCCTCTCATCAGTGAGACCCACCCAGTAGTAGACTCCCATGGTATGCCGTATGACGAAGTCCTGAACCAGAGAGACAGACAGGAAGAGAGACAGACAGGCACAAATACAGCTGGTTTAACTTTGGATAAAAGGCGTCCCACCGGGATCTGGTTTGGGTCCTCTGCTGTTTACTCTGTGAATACAATATATTGGTTTCCAAGAGACAGACAGACAGGCAGAGAGACAGACGGCTGTCTCACCCACTCCTCGTCGGTGTTGAGTATGACCAGGTGGGATTGGTGTGCGTTGCACCAGTCTCTGGCTTCGTTCCAGGACAACGACGTCCTGCTGAACATGTAACAGCTGGAGCCAAAAATCTCCCAATTCAGGGGACAACAGCTGTCAGATGCTGAACCTGAGAGACAGACAGGGAGACAGACGGGGAGACAGACGGGGAGACAGACAGGGAGACAGACAGGGAGACAGACAGGGAGTCAAAGTTGTGTGTGTGTGTGTGTGTGTGTGTGTGTGTGTGTGTGTGTGTGTGTGTGTGTACCATTGTTGATGATGTGTTCGACGGAACACTTGAGCGAAGCGACCGTCCTGCTGAGAGAATCAAGAGCTGACAACTGCTTCAACGCCTCTGCCACTGAACACACACACACACACACGCACACACACACGCACACACACACACACACGCACACACACACGCACACACACACACACACACACGCACACACGCACACACGCACACACACACACACACGCACAAACACACGCACACACACGCACACACACGCACACACACACACACACACACGCACGCACACAATGAGAATATTTGTTGAGTCTTTGTTGAGCTTCATTGTTCCTTTGTTTGTGTTTTCAGGGACTTCAGACAGACCTGAGGTCAGCTGGTCCTTGTTGCTCTCCACAGAAAACTTCAAGCGGTGGACGTCTCTAGCTGCATCTGGAACAAAAGGGACAGGACGGTCTGGACCAATCAGATTAAGGTTCTGAAGGAGAGGGAGGTTCTGGGACTAAAGGGACAGGCAGGCAGGCAGGCAGGCAGGCAGGCAGACAGACAGACAGACAGACAGACAGACAGACAGACAGACAGACAGACAGACAGACAGACAGACAGACAGACAGACAGACAGACAGACAGACAGACAGACAGACAGACAGGTGCAGTACCTTTACTGAGCTGCTGGGCGGCGCTCAGGGACCCGGTCAGGTTGGACACTTTTTTGTCCACCGACCACAGCCAGCTGGACGTCTGGCCGTCTGCACACAGAGACATAAATGTGTATGTGTGTATATCTATACATGAGTATATATGAGTGTATGGGTATGTGTATATGTGTATATATATGTGTGTGTGTATATATGTGTGTGTGTGTGTATACTCACTGCTGGCTCCCAGCACGATAATCAGAATCAGGATGATTGTCGCCGTCAGACCTGGAAACAACCAGCGTCTGTACCTGGAGACTCCTGAGAAATAGACAGGAGCCGGCTCTGAGAGACAGACAGGTAGAGAGACAGACAGGTAGAGCGACAGGTAGACAGTTAGAGAGACAAACGAGTACGGAGACAAACAGTAGAGGGACAGGAGGTGACTTTCTCTTTTTACAATAAGTACAATCAACCAGACAGGTGGAGAGACAGACAGGTGGACAGACAGACAGGTACCTTTGTTCCAGAAAGAGCTGTTGTCGTCTTCCACGTCGTCGTGGTATTCAGTCGTCATGGCGATGTGTCCGTGTCCGTCTCCGTGAAGAGGACCAACAGTCTGACTGTCCAAACAGAGCCGGGTCATCGCCCCCCAGACGCCCTTTGGACTGGAACACGCAGCCAGAGGCCGCAGTGGTCTACCACTTCTACTGCCTTCAGTAGAACATGGTGGAACCGTTCTCACTTCCACTGCCTTCAGTAGAACACTGTGGAACCGTTCTCACTTCCACTGCCTTCAGTAGAACACGGTGGAATCGTTCTCACTTCCACTGCCTTCAGTAGAACACGGTGGAACCGTTCTCACTTCCACTGCCTTCAGTAGAACACGGTGGAACCGTTCTCACTTCCACTGCCTTCAGTAGAACACGGTGGAACCGTTCTCACTTCCACTGCCTTCAGTAGAACACGGTGGAACCGTTCTCACTTCCACTGCCTTCAGTAGAACACGGTGCAACCATTCTCACTTCCACTGCCTTCAGTAGAACACGGTGGAACCGTTCTCACTTCCACTGCCTTCAGTAGAACACTGTGGGATCTTTCTCACTTCCACTGCCTTCAGTAGAACACGGTGGAACCGTTCTCACTTCCACTGCCTTCAGTAGAACACGGTGGAAACGTTCTCACTTCCACTGCCTTCAGTAGAACACTGTGGGACACTTGAAGTGACTGTTAAAATAGAAACACTGAAGAAGTTAAAAAAAAGTGGTAGTTATGATAGAAAATAGAATGTACGTTGAAGGTTCAGGGTTAAAAGATTCAGAGATGAAGTGTAAATACTGAAAAAAAGATGAAGTAGTATTTGGAGTGTGAGAACTAAAATAATAAGTAGAGTAGCAGGAGTTGAAGTGAAAGTATTTGTAAGTAGAGTGTTGGGGAATCAATAGTAGACGCAGGAACAGGAGGAGCGGAGACACCCGGGACGTCTGCGCGCGCGGCCAGGGAGCTGCGCGCCAGGCGACGGGAACGAGCGAGGCGCGGGCTGGCGCACACCTGATAGTAATCGGCGTTTCCCGCAGCTGATGATCATCAGCGGGGCGGACAGGGGTTAAAGGGAGAGACCAGAGTAACTGTCAGACGTGGGAACGTGCCAAGGAGAAGGCTACATGCTACAGCGCTAAAGGAAGCACCGAGCAGCTTCAGTGGAGGGATCCGTAAGAGAGCAAGTAAGCCACGCTGTCAGGCATAGAGACGGAGGTGCAGAAGAAGTGGGACTTACCTGTCGCTGTCAGTTTTTGAAGACAGTTGTTTTTTGTTAGTAGTTGTTTGGGATTTATGTTTTTTTCTTGTTGTGCAATAATAAACAACGCCAAGTCACGGCTAACAGTACCAAGGCTTTGTCGTGCTATTGAGATCATCGAAAACCATAACATAGAGTAGAAGCAGTTGAAGTGTTTTATAAAACCTAACCCTCCTATCATCAACCGCGGAAACTGTCCACTAATCACATCCAGTCCAACATTTCATAACTTTCTCAGATTCACATTCAAATGTATTTATTTTTTCGCAGATTTAAGTCGTCTTCAGAAACTTTCCTTTTATAACAAACATTTACTGGAAGAGAAGCTCACTTCCTCAAATCACACAGACGTTTATGAGAAGCTATTCTGCAGCTCTGTTCCTTATCATTCCTTTTGTACAGTCGTGGGAATCTATAATTTCTGAGACTGAAGTTCCATTCTCAAGATTGAAATCCTGACTTTTAATAATAATTCTGATATTACAGACAAATAAAACATGCAGGTGTGTCAGGTCACAGCGTGGTGAGGTCAGAGGTCAGCCCTCGGTGAGGTCATCGTTGAAGTGGAGGAGCAGGGCGGGGGTGAAGAGGTCTCGGTCCAGCCGCAGGTGTTGGAGCTCATGGTCGTCGTCCAGGAGCTCGTTCTCGCTGAGCGTCCGGCTCATGTCCAGAGTCTCGCCGCCGTGTTTCCAGGTGTAGCTGCAGGCGTGAGAGTTGTAGCGCAGGTAACGATGGAGGATCTCAGCCATCGTCTCCTCCGAACACACCTGAGGAGCAACAGCACAACGTGGTAAGGGATACATGAGCAGGTGAGGGGTACATGGACAGGTGAGGGGCTCCTGGACAGGTGAGGGGTACCTGGACAGGTGAAGGGTACATGGGCAGGTGAGGGGTATCTGGACAGGTGAAGGGTACATGGGCAGGTGAGGGGCTCATGGACAGGTGAGGGGCTCATGGACAGGTGAGGGGCTCCTGGACAGGTGAGGGGTACATGGACAGGTGAGGGGCTCTAGGACAGGTGAGGGGTACATGGACAGGTGAGGGGCACCTGGACAGGTGAGATGTGTGGACAGTTCACCTGCAGTCGCTGCTCCTGTGACGTCAGGGTGTTGATGACTCGTATCCACCGGGTCTTGGCGGACAGCAGCCCCACCTCGTAGCGCTCATCCCTCCACCAGGGCGGGCCGATGTCAGTGGCCCAGTCGGAGCGTGGGCCGGCGGGGGGGACGTGCACGAAGCGCCCCCTGGGGGTGTAGTACCTCACACAGGAAGTGAGCGGATCTACGTGTTTCTGCACCTGAGGACAGAGGACACACACAGGTGAGCTGAGGCCTGCTCTCTGATTGGCTGCTTTGTTGGATCAGCACTCACGTCTTTGGTTTCAGGGTCAAACCAGCTGCTGACGTCCTGTCCTGCGAACTCCATGATGGGTACCAGCAGAGCGCCACCTGCAGGGGAACATGGGTTCAACACCCACATTAAACTACTGCACCACGCAGGTATTTATAAAATCACTTTTATACATGTATAAATCTCTCTCTCTCTCTCTCTATCTATATGTTATATATATGTATATATATATATATATATATATATATATATATACATATATATGTATATACACATATATATGTATATATATATATATGTGTGTGTGTGTGTGTGTGTTATTTGATTTAAATAAATATTGCTTTTATTTATTTTCAGATCATAATTGATGATTTTTCTGTTGGTGTTAATTAACTAATAAACTAATTAATAATAAATAACCTGGCTCTGTGTGTTGATGCATCAGAAGAAGAATAAAAGTGTAATAATAATAATGATAATAATAACGATAATAAATAACCTGGCTCTGTTGATGCATCAGAAAAAGAATACAAGTGTAATGATAATAATAATAATGATAATAATAACGATAATAAATAACCTGGCTCTGTTGATGCATCAGAAAAAGAATACAAATGTAATGATAATAATAAATAACCTGGCTCTGGGTGATGCATCAGAAGAAGAATACAAGTGTAATGATAATAATGATGATAATAACAATAATAACAATAATAACCTGGCTCTGAGTGCTGGTCCATCAGCTGGGTGAGGTCGCACACTTTGCCCAGGAACGAGAGCCACAGGTCGGCCGCGGTGTTGTGAGCGGCCACCTCCGCGGGGGTGAAGTATCTGCGCCTCATGCTCACGCGCTCAGGTGTCTCGGCTCGCTTCCGGTACCTGAACCGGGACCCGGTGCATGTGGTGTTGACGCGTTGCTACGGCGATAGGCGACAAGGGGGCGGGGGTGCTGACGTTAGGCGTAGTTTATTCGTTTAGAAGTAACGACGTCTGTGGGAATTCAATTCATAATTAGTTATCATGTATTTTATGTCAACAATGATTGATTTTATTTTATGAATGTCGTTTTTTTAAAAGATTATTTATACTTACTGTATTCCCTGGTTTTACTCAATTTAGTTAACAAAATTAATTTAAATATTATTAAATAGAAAGTAATTTACTTTTTTTCGAATTATATTGTAACATTTTGGTAAATAATGTATTTTAAGTTGCTATTAATTATTAACATATTGCAATATTATATTTTGTTACAACAATCTAATATTTGGGTTTGGATAAATATAATATAAATATTTATAAAAACAATGGTGGAGAAGTGGTGGAAGAAGGACTAAGTAAAAGTACTAATACGAAAGTAAAGGTCATGCATATATACATATATATATATATAGTTGCAGCTGGTGAAGAAAGGGCTCATTTTAATTTTAATTACTTTATACAATTTACAAAAACATTTTTAATAATCTGAATTTATAATTATTGTTATTGTATAAATGTAGTATATTAACAGTATATTAACAGCTATGATTGTATTAATACTTATGACGTTATGAAGATAACCAACTGAAGGATATGTTTATCATGTAGTCGGCCCCGCCCCTCCCTGTCTGTCTCTCCTGTCTGTCGCTCTCCCTGTCTCTCTCTCTCAGGAATGCTTCAGACGTGGCAGAGACTTTTCACGAACTTTCTTCAGCTCGATTCCACGAAACAAGAGAGAAAATAACCCGCCCACTCGTCTCCATTTGTCCTCCTCCCATTGGCTCGCGAGAAGCCGCTTCCGGGACGCCGATTTGCTCGGTGAGCCCGTCAATCACCGCTCCGTAGCTTCTAATTGGCCGGTGCTCTAAAAAGTGGGCGAGCGAGAGATTTCTTTTTTTGTGGCTTGTGTTGACATCTCTCTGTCTCGCGAGTCTTGGGCTTCCGAGAGAGACGCAGCTGAAGAGAGAGGGCAGCCGAGCCGTGAGCAGAAATCAGCCGCTAACGGGCTTTTTTTACCGCCGCCATGTTTCCCTGTCGGCTTCTCGGCCTGCTGGCTCTCGGCTTCTTCCAGAGCTCCGTGTCGGCCGATCAGCGCAGACTCTCTCCAGGTAAGGCCGCTCCGGAGGGTCCCTGACCCGGCCAGGCGCAGCGCCCTGACCCGCTGCCCCCCCACCCCGACACACTGCGGTCAACTCAGCCGACACTCGGATCTCTCAGCAGACACTGAAATTTCAGTGCACCTATATACTGACGTTCACGGTAAACACATTCGAACGGCGCCGATCGGGAGCGAGCGAGGGTTTTAATAAAGTTCGCGGAAAGATACACGAGACACAACATCCGGTTTTCAAAATAAGATGTTGACATTAATGTTACTACTAACATATAAAAGTAAAAACCGAACAGATTTGATGTCTTTATAGATATACAAATAGATCATTTTCAACGTTTTGCTAAAATTATGCTAACAATCTAAAACATTTACTGTACTAAATTGTAACAGTTTATAAAAAATAAAAGTACTGCTTTTGTATGTTCATAAAGCTTATTTCTCATTATTTGAGGTGCTGTAAATATACGTTCCCCTAGAGTTCCAGGAAATGGCTGATACAGATGTGTTCAGGACATCTCTGACTTCCCCTACAATAGCAATCAAACAGTTTTACTGTATAAATTAGTAGATATTTCAAAGTAAAGGTCCTACATTTTAAGATAAATCAGTCATTTATTTAATGATTGAGACTCTCTAGAAATATACTTTTTTTCAAAGTTCCAGGAAAAGATTAATGCAGGTGTGTTCAAGACATCTCTGGCTTTCCCTATAACGGAAATCAAACAATTCTACTGTACCAATTAGGAGATATTTCAAAGTAAAAGTCCTACGTTTTAAGCGAAATCGGTCATTTGTCAATGTTTGGGGCTCTGTCATTTTACTTTTCCTCAGAGTTCCAGGAAACGACTAATGCCGGTGTGTTCAGAACATCTCTGACTTACACTACCTTGGGAATCAAACAATTTTACTGTACCAATTAGGAGATATTTAAAAGTAAAGGTCCTACATTTTAAGCGAAATCGGTCATTTGTCAATGTTTGGGGCTCTGTAATTTTACTTTTCCTCAGAGTTCCAGGAAACGACTAATGCCGGTGTGTTCAGAACATCTCTGACTTACACTACCTTGGGAATCAAACATTTTTACTGTACCAATTAGGAGATATTTCAAAGTAAAGGTCCTACGTTTTAAGCGAAATCGGTCATTTGTCAATGTTTGGGGCTCTGTCATTTTACTTTTCCTCAGAGTTCCAGGAAACGACTAATGCCGGTGTGTTCAGAACATCTCTGACTTACACTACCTTGGGAATCAAACAATTTTACTTTACCAATTAGGAGATATTTCAAAGTAAAGGTCATCAATTTTAAGCAAAATCGGTAATTTCTTTAATCTTTGAGACTCTCTAAAAATAGACTTTTTTCAAAGTTCCAGGAAATGACTAATGCCAGTGTGTTCAGGACATCTCTGACTTCCCCTAAACTGGAAATCAAATGATTTTACTGTACCAATTAGGAGATATTTCAAAGTAAAGGTCATCAATTTTAAGAGAAATCGGTAATTTCTTTAATCTTTGAGACTCTCTAAAAATAGACTTTTTTCATAGTTCCAGGAAATGACTAATGCCAGTGTGTTCAGGACATCTCTGACTTCCTCTAAACTGGAAATCAAACGATTTTACTGTACTAATTAGGAGATATTTCAAAGTAAAGGTCATCAATTTTTGGCGAAATCGGCCATTTGTTTAATGTTTGAGACTCTGTAATTTTACTTTTCCTCAAAGTTCCAGGAAACGACTAATGCCAGTGTGTTCAGGACATCTCTGACTTCGCCTATACTGGAAATCAAACACTTTTACTGTACCAATTAGGAGATATTTCAAAGTAAAGGCCCTACATTTTAAGCGAAATCGGTCATTTGTCAATGTTTGGGGCTCTGTAATTTTACTTTCCCTCAAAGTTCCAGGAAATGACTAATACAGTTGTGTTCAGGACATCTCTGACTCCACTCATATTTAAAATCTGAGTTTTTATTTGGACCAATCAAGATATATTTTAAAGTGAAAGTCATACATTTGTAAATTCAAAAACTAGAACATATTGAGGTAAAAAGATTTTAGAACGTTAAAGTGACGCATTTGAAACGTAAATTATGTCCATCTCAGATTTAAAGTGCAATTTTAAAAAAAGCAAAAAAAAGTTCCATCAAAAATTAAACTTTATATTGCACAAATTAAAAACCATTTAAAATAATAAATGAAAGAAACTATTACACAGCCTTTTGGTGCAACAATTATCGACACAGGCAGCAATTCCAGTTGGAAGTTGTTGCTTTTTGAAAGGTTGCTGCGTCCATTCCTAGGCTCTGACTGTGGAACCAGCGGGAACAGCTGTCACACTGAATCTAAAAAAAAAAGGGAAAATTAAGCACCTTTAACAAGACCAAGGTTACATGCTGTTGGGACATTTAAAATGAAACATTTTGGAGCTTAATGTATTAATGTTTTACAAATTAATAATATTACATTCAAAGAAAACATAATAAATTCAGCACATCGTGTAATAAAAAAAAGAGTACTGTACTTGTATTCTTAAAGCATATGGACACTTAGTTTTACATGATGAAAGTGGAATCATAAAAACATTTTCTTTTATTCAACACAAATGTAAAAATGCTCCATAGCAAGGATGGTGGACCATTCACAGATAATGATTTGTACGATTGTATAACGTAAAAGCTCAAGTTATTTATGTGGGTGGATTTTGAGACTAAATAAACGGCATACTAAAAATAACTTGAGTAATTATGTATGGATCAATTATTTTACAGCATATTGGTACAGTAAAATCGTTTGATTTCCAGTTTAGGGGTTAGTCAGAGATGTCCTGAACACACTGGCATTAGTCATATCCTGGAACTTTGAAAAAAGTATATTTTTAGAGAGTCTCAAAGATTAAAGAAATTACAGATTTCTCTTAAAATTGATGACCTTTACTTTGAAATATCTCCTAAATGGTACAGTAAAATCGTTTGATTTCCAGTTTAGGGGTTAGTCAGAGATGTCCTGAACACACTGGCATTAGTCATTTCCTGGAACTTTGAAAAAAGTATATTTTTAGAGAGTCTCAAAGATTAAAGAAATTACCGATTTCTCTTAAAATTGATGACCTTTACTTTAAAATATCTCCTAATTTGTACAGTAAAAGTGTTTGATTTCCAGTATAGGGGAAGTCAGAGGTGTCCTGAACACACCGGCATTAGTCGTTTCCTGGAACTTTGAGGAAATGTAAAATTACAGAGTCTCAAACATTAAAGAAATTACCGATATCTCTTAAAATGTAGGACCTTTACTTTGAAATATCTCCTAATTGGTACAGTAAAAGTGTTTGATTTCCAGTATAGGCGAAGTCAGAGATGTCCTGAACACACTGGCATTAGTCGTTTCCTGGAACTTTGAGGAAATGTAAAATTACAGTCTCAAACATTGAAGAAATGACCGATTTCTCTTAAAATGTAGGACATTTACTTTGAAATATCTCCTAATTGGTACAGTAAAAATATTTGATTGCCAAGGTAGTGTAAGTCAGAGATGTCCTGAACACACTGGCATTAGTCATTTCATGGAACTTTGAAAAAAGTCTATTTTTAGAGAGTCTCAAAGATTAAAGAAATGACCGATTTCGCTTAAAATGTAGGACCTTTACTTTGAAATATCTCCTAATTGGTACAGTAAAATCGTTTGATTTCCAAGATAGGGGAAGTCAGAGATGTCCTGAACACACTGGCATTAGTCGTTTCCTGGAACTTTGAGGAAAAGTAAAATTACAGAGTCTCAAACATTGAAGAAATGACCGATTTCTCTTAAAATGTAGGACCTTTACTTTGAAATATCTCCTAATTGGTACAGTAAAATTGTTTGATTTCCAGTACAGGTGATGTCAGAGATGTCCTTAAGACACCTGCATTAGTCATGTCCTGGAACTTTGAGGAAAAGGATATTTACAAAGTGTCAAACATTAAAGAAATGAAAGATTTAACTTAAAATTGATGACTTTTACTTTGAAATATCTCCTAATTGGTACAGTAGAATTGTTTGATTTCCGTTATAGGGAAAGCCAGAGATGTCTTGAACACACCTGCATTAATCTTTTCCTGGAACTTTGAAAAAAAAGTATATTTCTAGAGTCTCAAATAATGAGAAATAAGCTTTATGAACATACAAAAGCAGTAATTTTATTTTTTATAAACAGTTACAATTTCGTACAGTAAATGTTTATATAGTTTTAGCAAAACGTTGAAAATGATCTATTTGTATATCTATAAAGACATCAAATCTGTTCGGTTTTTAGTTTTATATGTTAGTAACATTAATGTCAACATCTTATTTTGAAAACCGGATGCTGTGTCTCGTGTATCTTTCCGCGAACTTTATTAAAACCCTCGCGCGCTCCCGATCTGCGCCGTTCGAATGTGTTTACCGTGAACGTCAGTATATAGGTGCACTGAAATTTCAGTGTCGGCTGAGTTGACTACGGAGATCCGAGTGTCGGCTGAGTTGACCGCAGTCCCCGACACCCCTCGATATACTGACGGTTAACTTTACTTAATGCTAACTAAATATTAACAATATACATATATATTGTTAATATTTCGTTAGTGCTAACTAAATATGAACTAACCCTCTAACTTTCTACCTGTTAGCTCTGTTAGCCCGAGGCTAGTTACCTAGAATCCTACACTGATTTCTTATAATATTATAATGTATTCATAATATAATAATATATTCATAGTGCAATAATATATTCTTAATATAATATTACTATAGTCAAATATAATAATATATGTATAATGTTATAATAATACATTCATAATATAGTATAATATAATATATGCATATTGTAATTTTTATTTTATCCATCCATCCATCCATTTTCCACCGCTTATCCGGGGTCGGGTCGCGGAGGCAGCAGGTCAAGCAGGCTGACCCAGACTTCTCTCTCACCCGCAACATCTACCAGCTCATTCTGGGGGATCCCGAGGCGTTCCCAGGCCAGCTGGGAGATATAATCCCTCCAGCGTGTCCTGGGTCTTCCCCGGGGCCTCCTACCAGTTGGACGTGCCTGGAAAACCTCTAAAGGGAGGCGTCCTGGAGGCATCCTAATTAGATGCTGAACCACCTCAGCTGACTCCTTTTGACCTGAAGGAGTAGCGGCTCAACTTCAAGCTCCCTCCTGATGTCCGAGCTCCTTACCCTATCTCTAAGGCTGAGCCCTACAGAGGAAACTCATCTCCTTACCCTATCTCTAAGGCTGAGCCCTACAGAGGAAACTCATCTCCTTACCCTATCTCTAAGGCTGAGCCCGGCCACTCTACGGAGGAAACTCATTTCGGCCGCTTGTATCCGCGACCTCGTTCTTTCGGACACGATCCAAAGCTCGTGACCATAGGTGAGGGTTGGGACGTAGACCGACCAGTAAATTGAGAGCTTTGCCTTTCGGCTCAGCTCCTTCTTCACCAAGACGGCCCGGTGCAACGCCTGTTTTACTGCTGCAGCCGCACCGATACGCCTGTTGATCTCCCGCTCCATTTTACCCTCACTCGTGAACAAGACCCCGAGATACTTGAACTCCTTCGCTTGTGGTAGGCACTCTGTCCCCACCCGGAGGGAGCAATCCACCGGTTTCCGGCAGAGCACCATGGCCTCAGATTTTTATTTTAATTCTATACTAATATATTTATATTAATAAATATAGTATAATATTATAATATATTCATAATATTAGTATAGTATAATATAATATAGTACAGTAAAATTATAGTATACTATAATAATAAAGTAATAAAGTATTATTAGAATGAGCTCCATCTTTAAAAACGTTCTATTATTCTATGTATACATATATATATATATATATATATATATATATATATATATATACATGTATATTTATTGTGTGTGTGTGTGTAGAAAATCTACTGGTGATCACCGCGGCAACGGAGGAGACTGATGGCTTTAATCGTTTCATGAGGACGGCCAGAGAGTTCAGCTACACTGTGAAGGTACACAATATAACTACACACTACACTGTGAAGGTACACAATATAACTACACACTACACTGTGAAGGTACACAATATAACTACACACTACACTGTGAAGGTACACAATATAACTACACACTACACTGTGAAGGTACACAATACATATCATTATTATATACATATAAATTAGCGTGTACTCATTTTCACTGAACAGAGCCTGAACGCATCGTAGTGTAACTGAGCGGAGCCTGAGCGCATTGTAGTGTAATGAGTAGAGCCTGAACGCATCGTAGTGTAATGAGTAGAGCCTGAACGCATCGTAGTGTAACTGAGCGGAGCCTGAACGCATCGTAGTGTAATGAGTAGAGCCTGAACGCATCGTAGTGTAACATTCCATGCACTTTATCTTACTTTTGGTATTTTGTTATGCTGCTGTCTCAATGTAGATATTCATTCATCCATTCATCCTCATTTATTGCACTGCGTTAACTGTTAAATGTGTATTGTTAAATGTTAAATGTATGCACCTTCCCGCCAGGACAAATTCCTTGTATGTGTAAACATACATGGCAATAAATGGTTCTGATTCTGATTCTGATTCTAAGTGAAGCCTGAACGCATCGTGGTGTAACTGAACGTTGCTTGAATGCATCGTAATGTTCATGTGATGATGATGAAGGTGATGGTGTGTGCAGGTGCTGGGTCTGGGGGAGCAGTGGAAAGGGGGTGACGTGGCTCGGACCGTGGGTGGAGGTCAGAAGGTCAGATGGTTGAAGGCGGAGCTTCTCAAACACTCTGACAACAAGGACATGGTCGTCATGTTCGTGGACAGGTAACAACTGTGTGTGTGCGTGTCTGTCTGTCTGTGTGTGTGTCAGTCATATAACACCTGTCCTTGTTTCTCTTTGTCACAGCTTCTCTTCATTCTCCTTTTCACTCTGTTGGTCCATTGTTCTGTCTTCAATGTGAAATCTGACTCCTGTCCTCTGTAAACCTTGTCTGTTATTTTGAAACTCTCTGTGCAGCTATAACTGTCTTTTATTTTGAAACTCTGCAGCTATGACGTAATCTTTTATTTTGAAACTCTACAGCTATGACAGGATCTTTTATTATGGATCTCTGCAGCTATGACGTGATCTTTTATTGTGAAACTCTGCAGCTATGACGTGATCTTTTATTGTGAAACTGCAGCTGTGACGTGATCTTTTATTGTGAAACTCTGCAGCTATGACGTGATCTTCGCGTCCGGTCCGGAGGAGCTGCTCTCCAAGTTCTCTCGTCTGGGTCACCGGGTGGTTTTCTCAGCGGAGGGCTTCTGCTGGCCCGACCAGAGACTGGCCTCCAGATACCCAGAGGTGCATTCTGGGAAACGCTACCTCAACTCAGGAGGTGAGACGCGTCCTCTTTAAGGATCAAGGACGTCTCAGAGTTGCCTGTGAAACCAAACAGGGAGTAATGTGACCACAGTTTAAGAACTCGGAACATGTGATGTGGCTTTTTACTCGATTAGTAATCTGACACAGTAATCTGACACTCTGACTCATCAGGACAGCTAGGAAACATGGGAATGCTAGGAACCATAGGAACCACAGGAACATTACATTTCATTTAGCTGACGCTTTTATCCAAAGAGACTTACATGATATACAGTAGACCGTAGACACAGCAACGGTGAGCTATGAGGGTTAAGAGTCTTGCTCAAAGACACAACGACATGGACTGGCTGAGCCGGGGTTTGAACCTCCAACCCTCTGATTGAAAGACTGACTTGCTAGCCACTGAGCCACAGTCGCCCCTACACTAGGAACGCTAGGAACCATAGGAACGCTGGGAACCATAGGAACACTGGTAACCATAGGAACGCTGGGAACCATAGGAACACTGGTAACCATAGGAACGCTAGGAACACTAGGAACCATAGGAACACTAGGAACGCTAGGAACCATAGGAACCATAGGAACACTAGGAACCATAGCAACGCTAGGAACCATAGGAACTAGGAACCATAGGAATGCTAGGAACCATAGGAATGCTAGGAACCATAGGAAGGCTAGGAACCATAGGAAGGCTAGGAACCATAGGAACACTAGGAACGCTAGGAACCATAGGAACGCTAGGAACCACAAGAACGCTGGGAAACATGGGAATGCTAGGAACCATAGGAACGCTAGGAACCACAGGAACACTAGGAACCATAGGAACGCTGGGAACCATAGGAACACTAGGAACCATAGGAACACTAGGAACCATAAGAACACTAGGAACGCTAGGAACCATAGGAACGCTAGGAACCACAGGAACACTGGGAACCATAGGAACACTGGTAACCATAGGAACGCTAGGAACCATAGGAACGCCAGGAACCATAGGAATGTCAGGAATGTTAGGAACCATAGGAACGTTAGGATAAGAACGTTAGAAACCATAGGGACGCTAGGAACGTTAGGAACCATAGGAACGCCAGGAACCATAGGAATGTCAGGAACCATAGGAACACTAGGACCAATAGGAACCATAGGAACGTTAGGAACCATAGGAACGCTAGGAACCACAGGAACACTAGGAACCATAGGAACGCTGGTAACCATAGGAACGCTAGGAACCATAGGAATGCCAGGAACCATAGGAATGTCAGGAACGTTAGGAACCATAGGAACGTTAGGATAAGAACGTTAGAAACCATAGGGACGCTAGGAACGTTAGGAACCATAGGAACGCCAGGAACCATAGGAATGTCAGGAACCATAGGAACGTCGGGAACCATAGGAACGCTAGGAACCATAGGAATGCTAGGAACCATAGGAACGTCAGGAACCATAGGAACGCTAGGAACCATAGGAACGCCAGGAACCATAGGAACGCCAGGAACCATAGGAACCATAGGAACGCCAGGAACCATAGGAACACTAGGAACCATAGGAACGTCAGGAACCATAGGAACGTCAGGAACCATAGGAACACTAGGAACCATAGGAACGTCAGGAACCATAGGAACGCTAGGAACCGAGGGGGCGTGTGGCGATTAGGGGGCCTGTGGCGACCCGTTTCATACTAATACATACATACATCTAAGGACACTGGCGTGTGTGCGTGTGTGCGTGTGTGCGCGTGTGCGCGTGTGCGCGTGTGTGTGTGTGTGTGTGTGTGTGTGTGTGTGTGTGTGTGTGTGTGTGTGTGTGTGTGTGTGTGTGTGTGTGTGTGTGTGTGTGTGTGTGTGTGTGTGTGTGTGTGTGTGTGTGTGTGTGTGTGTGTGTGTGTGTGTGTGTGTGTGTGTGTGTGTGTGTGTGTGTGTGTGTGTGTTCAGGGTTCATCGGCTTCGCTTCAGATCTCAGTTCGATGGTCCAACAGTGGAAATACAAAGACAACGACGACGACCAGCTGTTCTACACCAAAATCTACTTGGACAAGAAACAGAGGGTAAAGCATTGGGGGGAGGGGGGGTGGGTGGGTGTGTGGGGGGGGGGGGGGGGGGGGGGTAAGGGAGAGGAAGAAAGTGATGATGATGATGTCTCTTTGTCTCTTCAGGCCAAGTTTAACATGACTCTCGACCACCGTTCCCGAATCTTCCAAAATCTGAATGGAGCTGTTGGTGAGGCGCACACACACTCATAGTAACACACACACTCATAGTAACACACACACTCACACACACACACAGACACCATGTGTGTTGATGAGCGTTTCTGTCCATCAGAGGAAGTGGTGCTGAAGTTTGAGAGGTCAAAGGTCAGAGCCAGGAACGTGGCCTACGACACACTTCCTGTCATCATCCACGGCAACGGCCCCACCAAGGTAACGGCCAATCACAGCCCTCCGTGTTGTTGTTTACACTGCAGGCTGCGATGACGTCACTCAGAGAGTGACTCATGACAGTCACATGACCTCATGTGGTTTAACCACGTCGCCTGTTCCTCAGTCACATGACCTCCTGTAGTTTAACCACGTCACCTGTTCCTCACAGTCACATGACCTCCTGTGTTTTTCTTTTTTTTTTTACATTTTTTCTTTTGGTTTTTGGACAGTAACATAATTAACAAAGTATACATCAGCACAAGTGTAGTATTCAATAAATACCATCCAGTTTTTCGAACTCAGTAACATTGAACATTTTGGGAGAGTGTATATGTAAACAGAAAAATACATCAGACAAGGGGGGGACTAGCAAGAGAGAGAGGGAAAGGGGTCAGAGAAGTTTCTTAATCTAGAGCAGCGTTACAGGGTCATTCATTCATTATCACCCCAGAATCTGTCCGTATTGGTTTTGCATATCTCACCCACTTGTCCCAGAGTTGAATAAACATACTTCTCTGAAGGCGGAGGGAGAAGGTGATCCTTTCCATAACATAGATGTTATTTACTATGTCTATCCACTCCTGTATCGTGGGGGGCTCAGGAAGCAACCAGCGTCTGGTGAGCGCTTTTTTACAAGCGGTTATTAAAATGCCAAACATGTATTTATCTCGACGCCCTGCTTGAAAATCAAATTTTCCTAAAAATAAAGTTGAAAACTCCAGGGGCAGGTCGGTGTTAAATATGACTTTTAGTGTTTTATGAAATTCTGCCCAGAAAGGCTTTATCACAGGGCACTCCCAAAATATGTGCCAGTGATCGACCTCCTGTGGTTTAACCACGTCACCTGTTCCTCACAGTCACATGACCTCTGTGTCTGCAGCTGCAGCTGAACTACCTGGGCAACTACGTCCCCTCTGCGTGGACCTTTGAGGACGGCTGTGGGATCTGTGACGACGACCTGCTGTTCTTCAGCGACGCTCCTGTAGGGTTCTCGTCCTCCACCGGGGCTGGGGTTATGGGTTCACTTCCCTTCAACAGTGGTGTGTGTGTGTGTGTGTGTGTGTGTGTGTGTGTGTGTGTGTGTGTGTGTGTGTGTGTGTGTGTGTGTGTGTGTGTGTGTGTGTGTGTGTGTGTGTGTGTGTGTGTGTGTGTGTGTGTGTGTGTGTGTGTGTGTGTGTGTGTGTGTGTGTGTGTGTGTGTGTGTTCAGGATGAGGAGATGCCGCTGGTGTACGTCGCTGTGTTCATCGAGCACGCGACTCCCTTCATGGAGGAGTTCTTGAACCGGCTTACGACGCTCAACTACCCCCTGGCGAGGATCCGCCTCTTCATCCACAACAACGTACGTCACTCACAGAACAAAGTCTGTTTCCGACCTGTTGTGTTTGGTTCTGCTCTGACCCGTCTAATCTCCCTGTGATGCAGGTTGTGTACCACGAGCGCCACATCCAGAGGTTCTGGGAGAGTCACAGAGCTCTGTTCCCCAATGCTCTGCTGGTCGGACCAGAGGAGAACCTGCAGGAGAACAAGGCCAGAGCCATGGCTGTGTGAGTGGAGACAGAACCGGTCCACTGTTTACATCTGTGGATCATCAGAGCTGCTATGGAACCTGAACACAACATGGTTTATACTCATAGAACATCAGAGACGCTGTAGAACCTGAACACAACATGGTTTATACTCATAAAACATCAGAGACGCTGTAGAACCTGAACACAACAATCTTTTATATTTATAGAACATCAGAGACGCTTTAGAACCTGAACACAACATGGTTTATATTTATAGAACATCAGAGACGCTGTAGAACCTGAACACAACATGGTTTATATTTATAGAACATCAGAGACGCTGTAGAACCTGAACACAACATGGTTTATATTTATAGAACATCAGAGACGCTTTAGAACCTGAACACAACATGGTTTATATTTATAGAACATCAGAGACGCTTTAGAACCTGAACACAACATGGTTTATATTTATAGAACATCAGAGACGCTTTAGAACCTGAACACAACATGGTTTATATTTATAGAACATCAGAGACGCTTTAGAACCTGAACACAACATGGTTTATACTCATAGAACATCAGAGACGCTGTAGAACCTGAACACAACATGGTTTATATTGGAATAAAATGTAATAAAATGATATTTACATGTGTTTGTGTGCAGCGAGGCATGTAAGAAGGATCTAGAGTGTGATTACTACTTCAGCATCGACTCTGACGTGGCCTTGACGAATCCTGACACGCTGAGGATACTAATCGAAGAAAACAAGTACGTAACCTCCACACACTAGAACCCTATATATATACCCTACAAGCCAACAAGTCCATACTAGCACCCTTATATGTATCCTACATTTTGAATGAGTTGAATTTATTACTCAATGTGTTCAGGGGGCTTCTGTAAAAACACAAAGCACTTCACTCATCGAAAACAATTACAAAAAGCAGGTCTTACAGGTGGAGACAGCTGGATGATAATAACATTTATTTTTGAGCATTTAAAAGTCTCCATCGTTATCTTTCACTGTTTGGTTATGTCACGATCAAACCTCACGCTCTGTGTGTGTGTTTAAATATTTTGGCTTAACGAGAGGAAATTCTCTGTTTCTGTCTCAGGTCAGTTATCGCTCCCATGTTGTCCAAACACGGGAAGCTGTGGAGTAACTTCTGGGGCGCTCTGAGTCCTGAAGGGTTCTACTCCCGATCTGAAGACTACATCGAGATCGTCCAGGCCAAGAGGATGTGAGCACACACACAGTAGTTTAATTGTGCTTCTATGTTTCTCTTTCAGCTTCGGCTATAAACCAAAGTATCCTCACAGCTCGTGTGTGTGTGTGTGTGTGTGTGTGTGTGTGTGTGTGTGTGTGTGTGTGTGTGTGTGTGTGTGTGTGTGTGTGTGTGTGTGTGTGTGTGTGTGTGTGTGTGTGTGTGTGTGTGTGTGTGTGTGTGTGTGTGTGTGTGTGTGTGTGTGTGTGTGTGTGTGTGTGTGTGTGTGTGTGTGTGTGTGTGTGTGTGTGTGTGTGTGTGTGTGTGTAGGGGTCTGTGGAACGTGCCGTACATCACTCAGGCCTACCTGATCAAAGGTAGCGTGCTGCGGTCTAAGCTGTCCCTGGTGAGCCTGTACGTAGAAGAGGGGATGGACCCTGACATGGTGTTCTGCAGGAGCATCAGAGACCAGGTAACAGCTGCTGAACACCTGATCACCTCACAACTATCAAACTATCACTTTGTGTGGAAACAGGGTGACTGACTTTTAGTGCATCTTGCTGGACTGCATCCACAGGGGGTCTTCATGTTCGTGTCAAACCGTGACGAGTTTGGTCGTCTGGTGGCGTCGTCCAACTTCAACACGTCCAGGCTTCACCCCGACATGTGGCAGATTTTCGACAACCCTGTGGTCAGAAAAACATCCGAACACAATAATGTGAATACATGGTAATCTGAAGGAGAGCACTGGCTGAATGTGTGAGTATTTGCAGGACTGGAAGGAGAAGTACATCAGTGAAAACTACTCCAAGGTCTTTGAGGATGAGAATAGCTTTGTGGAGCAGGTAACAAAACATAAACAACATTTCAACCAACAACTTGACAAATATCCAAACAAATGTATTTTTCGCTCCATTTCACAATGTATAATTGACCTGAGCTCAAACCAACAATGTAGTTCAATAATGACCTCAACTCCCCGTCCGTCTGTCTAAGCCCTGTCCAGATGTTTACTGGTTTCCAGCCTTCTCAGAGAAAATGTGTGATCATCTGGTGGAGACCATGGAGCA
This sequence comes from Cottus gobio, assembly GCA_023566465.1. Lineage (NCBI taxonomy): Eukaryota > Metazoa > Chordata > Actinopteri > Perciformes > Cottidae > Cottus > Cottus gobio. The sequence goes on from CM042233.1 coordinate 365,344, forward strand.
CAATGGCCAGTGGTCTGGAGGATCACACAAGGTAACCTGTCTTTCTGTGTATGAAATAGACGGGGAAAGAGAGTTCACAAAGTATTTTGATTTGAAGAATTGTCTTTTCTTTGTGTGTGTTTGTGTTTGTTTAGGACGAGCGTCTGGCCGGTGGTTATGAAAATGTCCCAACTGTTGATATCCACATGAACCAGATCGGTTTTGAGAAGGAGTGGCTGAAATTCCTCAAAGAGTACATCGCCCCCGTCACTGAAAAACTCTATCCTGGCTATTACCCGAAGGTACAGTTCAGTCACTACCCCAAGGTACACTCCAGACACTACCCCAAGGTCCAGTTCAGACACTACCCCAAGGTACAGTCCAGACACTACCCCAAGGTACACTCCAGACACTACCCCAAGGTACACTCCAGACACTACCCCAAGGTACACTCCAGACACTACCCCAAGGTACAGTCCAGACACTACCCCAAGGTACAGTCCAGACACTACCCCAAGGTACAGTCCAGACACTACCCCAAGGTACACTCCAGACACTACCCCAAGGTACAGTCCAGACACTACCCCAAGGTACACTCCAGACACTACCCCAAGGTACAGTCCAGACACTACCCCAAGGTACACTACAGACACTACCCCAAGGTACACTCCAGACACTACCCCAAGGTACAGTCCAGACACTACCCCAAGGTACACTCCAGACACTACCCCAAGGTACACTCCAGACACTACCCCAAGGTACACTCCAGACACTACCCCAAGGTCCAGTTCAGACACTACCCCAAGGTACACTCCAGACACTACCCCAAGGTACACTCCAGACACTACCCCAAGGTACACTCCAGACACTACCCCAAGGTACACTCCAGACACTACCCCAAGGTACAGTCCAGACACTACCCCAAGGTACACTACAGACGCTACCCCAAGGTACAGTCCAGACACTACCCCAAGGTACACTCCAGACGCTACCCCAACGTAAAGTCCAGGCTCTACCCCAAGGTACACTCTAGACACTACCCCAAGACACTACCCCAAGGTCCAGTTCAGACACTACCCCAAGGTAGTCCAGACACTACCCCAAGGTACACTCCAGACACTACCCCAAGGTACACTCCAGACACTACCCCAAGGTACAGTCCAGACACTACCCCAAGGTACACTACAGACGCTACCCCAAGGTACAGTCCAGACACTACCCCAAGGTACACTACAGACGCTACCCCAACGTAAAGTCCAGGCTCTACCCCAAGGTACAGTCTTTGTCTACATTCCTCTCTTGTGTATGTGCAGGCCCAGGCCATCATGAACTTTGTGGTGCGTTACCGTCCTGACGAGCAGCCGTCTCTGCGGCCACATCATGACTCCTCCACCTTCACCATCAACATCGCCCTGAACAGTAAGGGCGTTGACTACGAGGTACACACACACACAGAAACACACTTCTAATCCAGTAAAAACATTCAACATGGTTCAGGTGAACGTGTCTGCGTTGCTTAAACTTGACAATGTGTCTGTAACTGTTTGTCAGGGTGGAGGCTGCCGGTTCCTGCGTTACGACTGTCTGGTGGAGTCTCCGAGGAAGGGTTGGTCCTTCATGCATCCTGGCCGCCTGACGCACTACCACGAGGGTCTGCCCACCACCAGAGGAACCAGATACATCATGGTGTCCTTCGTAGACCCTTAACAACACTAAGAGTGTGTGCGCAAGTGTGTATGTGTGTGTGGTTAAAGAGACACACCAAACACTTGTGTGTGTGTGTGTGTGAACGTCAGTCGACCTCATCACAATAGAGACAGACAGGACGGAGGAATAGACGTGACGATCTTGAATGCATCGTCTCAACATTTTCCTACCTGACTTGTATTTTTTCTGAAGTTTGCCTTCTTTTCTGATTGGACGATACACATCCACAAAATAAGAGACCGTTGAGGTTAAGCTCACGAGTCGCCACGCTGCCTTATCTTATGGAACTATGCAGACTGAACACACTCCGTCTCCTTCAGCACTGAACCTGCACCATGATGATGTCATCTGTTACGTTTTTACTAAGTCGGCCAAACATGCTCCCGTTAAAATTAAAACGGCATGTCATCACTGGGATGGAGCGCCACAGGTCACACATCTTCTATCTTCTATTTTATGAAAATAATTCAGAGGAGTCCAAAGTGTGTAAATGGAGGTTTAAGGAGGTGAAACTGTTTCTGGGAAAACACTCGAGGCCTTTTTTTATATTTCTATGTTTTATTCTTCATTGCTTAGTGTTTTAAAGTCATGTCTTTGGAGTATTTTTCTATCGTAGTGAGAAACCTCCGTTTTATCTCCTCGTTGTGTTTCGGTGCGTTTGAGGAACCAGAGGAATCTGGACAGACCCGGTCTTTACGGGTCTTTGTTTCCTCTCATGCGATGAGTCAACGTCTCTGGCTTTGTACAAACTGCGTTAAATTATTTGACTGAGCGAATAAAGTTTTGAGATTTTAATAAATAATTTAACTGTTACTGTGTTTGTTTTCTGTTTGATTCCTGACTACGTGATGAGTCGACTTATTGATTTCATGATGGAAACGTTTTGGCCATTTGTGATAAAAACTGACTTGCATAATGTTTATTGATTCTTTATTTAAAACTGAAATTAATAAGAAGTTTATTTAATTATTAAATCTGCTCAATAATGTCATGATTTTATGAAGCAGTATTGTTAAAACAGCTGCGAGGCTCAGGTAATAAAACCCACCTGTTATTGAAAGACGCTTCTGAACATAAACGTTATTTAGCGAACGGGAGAAACGCAGGAGTTCACGTTTCGTCCGGTTTGTTGGCTACGCGGCTTCCGTAGACCGGAAGTGAAAGGCAACATGGGGCTAGAGAAGAAATCTTCCGGTGAGTCTGATTTAATGAACTTTACTGTAAAACGTGACCGCGCCGCGTGCACCGAGGAAGCCTTTGATCAATCAAAGGGTAAACCGTGTAAATGCGCGTGCACGTGTTTGCTGTTCGCGCGAACTCCCGGACCGAGCCGTTAAACCGGAGCTCCGTGGGTCCGTCGCAGCTCGTTCACATCTTCAGCTCTGATGGACACGATAATCATTCGGGTCCACACAGACCCCGGTGGGGGTCCAGTCCGCCGCACCGGGACCGGGTCTTGCTTCAGCCTGCGGACCTCTGGGCTTCATTCAGCGAAAGGAGGAGACTTCCTAACAATACCGGACTAGTCTCTGGTATAACAATACTCTCTCTCTCTCTCTCTCTCTCTCTCCTCACAGCTCGGGTGGAGGCCGGTCAGCGTAGAGTTCTGGATGAAGCCACCAGACAGAGGAGACTGACCCGCCAGCTGGAAGCTCTGGAGAAGGACAACTTCCAGGTGAGGATGATGTCATCGACCTCACCCCGATGACCTCACCCCGATGCCCTCACCCCGATGCCCTCACGACCTCACCCCGATGCCCTCACCCCGATGCCCTCACACCGATGCCCTCACCCCGATGCCCTCACCCCGATGCCCTCACAACCTCATCCCGATGCCCTCACCCCGATGCCCTCACCCCGATGCCCTCACAACCTCACCCCGATGCCCTCACCCCGATGCCCTCACGACCTCACCCCGATGCCCTCACCCCGATGCCCTCACCCCGATGCCCTCACGACCTCACCCCGATGCCCTCACCCCGATGCCCTCACGACCTCACCCCGATGCCCTCACCCCGATGCCCTCACCCCGATGCCCTCACGACCTCACCCCGATGCCCTCACCCCGATGCCCTCACCCCGATGCCCTCACCCCGATGCCCTCACGACCTCACCCCGATGCCCTCACCCCGATGCCCTCACGACCTCACCCCGATGCCCTCACTCCGATGCCCTCACGACCTCACCCCGATGCCCTCACGACCTCACCCCGATGCCCTCACCCCGATGCCCTCACGAACTCACCCCGATGCCCTCACCCCGATGCCCTCACGACCTCACCCCGATGCCCTCACGACCTCACCCCGATGCCCTCACCCCGATGCCCTCACGAACTCACCCCGATGCCCTCACCCCGATGCCCTCACGACCTCACCCCGATGCCCTCACCCCGATGCCCTCACCCCGATGCCCTTACGACCTCACCCCGATGCCCTCACCCCGATGCCCTCACGACCTCACCCCGATGCCCTCACTCCGATGCCCTCACGACCTCACCCCGATGCCCTAACCCTGATGCCCTCACGACCTCACCCCGATGCCCTCACCCCGATGCCCTCACGACCTCACCCCGATGCCCTCACGACCTCACCCCGATGCCCTCACCCCGATGCCCTCACGAACTCACCCCGATGCCCTCACCCCGATGCCCTCACGACCTCACCCCGATGCCCTCACCCCGATGCCCTCACCCCGATGCCCTTACGACCTCACCCCGATGCCCTCACCCCGATGCCCTCACGACCTCACCCCGATGCCCTCACTCCGATGCCCTCACGACCTCACCCCGATGCCCTCACCCCGATGCCCTCACCCCGATGCCCTCACCCCGATGCCCTCACGACCTCACCCCGATGACCTCACACCGATGCCCTCACACCGATGCCCTCACACCGATGCCCTCACCCCGATGACCTCACCACCTCACCCCGATGCCCTCACCCCGATGCCCTCACAACCTCATCCCGATGCCCTCACCCCGATGCCCTCACAACCTCACCCCGATGCCCTCACCCCGATGCCCTCACGACCTCACCCCGATGCCCTCACCCCGATGCCCTCACCCCGATGCCCTCACCCCGATGCCCTCACGACCTCACCCCGATGCCCTCACCCCGATGCCCTCACCCCGATGCCCTCACGACCTCACCCCGATGCCCTCACGACCTCACCCCGATGCCCTCACAACCTCACCCTGATGCCCTCACCCCGATGCCCTAACCCGGATGCCCTCACGACCTCACCCCGATGCCCTCACCCCGATGCCCTCACGACCTCACCCCGATGCCCTCACGAACTCACCCCGATGCCCTCACCCCGATGCCCTCACGACCTCACCCCGATGCCCTCACAACCTCACCCTGATGCCCTCACCCCGATGCCCTAACCCTGATGCCCTCACGACCTCACCCCGATGCCCTCACGACCTCACCCCGATGCCCTCACGACCTCACCCCGATGCCCTCACTCCGATGCCCTCACGACCTCACCCCGATGCCCTCACAACCTCACCCCGATGCCCTCACCCCGATGCCCTAACCCTGATGCCCTCACCCCGATGCCCTAACCCTGATGACGTTGTGTCATTTAGGAAGTTTCTCACGGTTGTCATATTGTTGTTTTGTGTTTCCAGGACGACCCTCTGTCCTCCCTCCCTCCCCCAGGTCCTACTGCCCGCCTTCCAGCCTTCAGTGAGACAGAAGAACCAGGTGAGACACGAGACAAATCCAGGTGAAACGCTTCAGAGGACAGGTGTCCTCATTGTTAAACTCCTCCTCTGTGCGTCCAGAGAAGAAGAGGAGGAAGACGAGGGGCGATCACTTCAAGCAGCGCTTCAGGAAGAACTTCACCACGCTGCTGGAGGAGGAGGTGGGTCACCTGTCAATCACTGCCTGGCTCACCTGGAAGGGTGGACAACTGGTCAGAGAGCGGAACACACCTGGTCTTAGAGGGGACACACACCTGGTCTTAGAGGGGACACACACCTGGTCTTAGAGGGGACACACACCTGGTCTTAGAGGGGACACACACCTGGTCTTAGAGGGGACACACACCTGGTCTTAGAGGACACACACACGTGGTCTTAGAGGGGACACACACGTGGTCTTAGAGGGGACACACACCTGGTCTTAGAGGGGACACACACCTGGTGTTAGAGGGGACACACACCTGGTCTTAGAGGGGACAGTCAGTCAGCTGACTCCTGCGCTGCGCTCTGATTGGTAGAACCTGTCGGAGAGGCCGGAGCCTAACTACCTGTCTGCTGCGGCCCCGCCCTCCTCTCTGCCCCCCCGACACTTCTGCTGCGTCTGTGGGTTCCCCTCTCACTACACCTGCACCACCTGTGGGGGGCGCTACTGCAGCAGCAAGTGTCTGTGTACGCACAGGGAGACCAGGTACACACACACAGTCCGTCTTTCTGCTAATGTGAGGACCAACGACATACTATTTACATATACATGCTAATGACATTACATTACATTTCATTTCATTTAGCTGACGCTTTTATCCAAAGCGACTTACAATAAGTGCATTCTACGGTTACATACAAGAATCAGAACAACAGGAATCAAGAAGGTACAATTTCGTCCAAAAGTTCAACTACAAAGTGCTATCAGTAAGAGACATTTCAGTGCTACTATAGTGCTACATCCTTTATTCAAGGTATAGTTGGAAAAGATGTGTTTTTAGTTTGCGACGGAAGATGTAGAGACTTTCTGATGTCCTGATGTCAATGGGGAGCTCATTCCACCATCGAGGAGCCAGGACAGAGAACAGTCGAGACTTTGTTGAGTGTTTAGCTCGCAGTGACGGAGCTACAAGCCGATTGGCAGAAGCCGAGCGGAGCGCACGAGTTGGGGTGTAAGGTTTTACCATGTCCTGGATGTAGACTGGACCAGATCTGTTCGTAGCACGGTACGCCAGTACCAATGTTTTGAAGCGGATGCGGGCGGCCACCGGTAACCAGTGAAGGTCGCGGAGGAGCGGAGTAGTGTGGGTGAATTTCGGGAGGTTAAAGACCAGTCGAGCTGCTGCATTCTGGATGAGCTGCAAAGGTCGGATGGCACCAGCAGGTAGACCCGCCAGGAGGGAGTTACAGTAGTCTAGGCGCAAGATGACTAGAACCTGGTCCAGTCTACATCCATGGTGGAATGAGCTCCCCATTGACATCAGAACAGCAGAAAGTCTCTACATCTTCCGTCGCAAATTAAAAACACATCTTTTCCGACTATACCTTGAATAAATGATGTAGCACTATAGTAGCACTGAAATGGCTCTTACTGATAGCACTTTGTAGTTGAACTTTTGAACAAAATTGTACCTTCGTGATTCTTGTTGTTCTGATTCTTGTATGTAACCGTAGAATGCACTTATTGTAAGTCGCTTTGGATAAAAGCGTCAGCTAAATGTAATGTAATGGACAAGAACCTGTGCCGCCTTCTGGGTGAGAAGGGGACGTATTATCCTGATCAGAATCAGAATCAGAACCATTTATTGCCATGTATGTTTACACATACAAGGAATTTGTCCTGGCGGGAAGGTGCATACATTTAACATTTAACAATACACATTTAACAGTTAACGCAGTGCAATAAATGAGGATGAATGAATATTTACATTGAAACAGTAGCATATCAAAATACCAAAAATAAGATAGTGCATGGAATGTGCATGAGTGTAAGTGTTGTGTGAAAGTGTTAAGTGTATTCAAGCATAAGGCTATGTGCAGGGGAGTGACCGGTGGGAATTGTCTGGGGGTGACAGAGTCATTAGAGTCAGTGGGGGACCCGGGCTCTGTTAGGGGGACCCGGGCTCTGTTAGGGGGACCCGGGCTCTGTTTATGAGCCCGACTGCAGACGGGAAGAAACTGTTTTTGTGGCGTGAGGTCTTGGTCCTGATGGACCGCAGCCTCCTGCCAGAGGGGAGGGACACCAACAGTTTGTGTCCAGGGTGAGAGGGATCAGCTACAATCTTCCTCTTCAGGGTCCTTGAAGCAAACAAGTCCTGGAGGGACGGCAGATTGCAGCCAATCACCCTCTCAGCTGAGCGAATGATGCGCTGCAGCCTGGCCTTGTCCTTGGCAGTGGCTGCAGCGTACCAGACGGTGATGGAGGAGCAGAGGATGGACTCGATGATGGCAGTGTAGAAGTGCACCATCATTGTCTTTGGCAGGTTGAATTTCCTCAGCTGCCTCAGGAAGAACATCCTCTGCTGCGCCTTCTTGGAGATGGAGCTGATGTTTAGTTCCCACTTGAGGTCCTGAGTAATGATGGAGCCCAGGAAGCGGAAGGACTCCACAGCTTTGACGGGGGAGTCACACAGGGTGAGAGGGGCTGGTGGGGCTGAGATCTTTCTGAAGTCCACAACCATCTCCACTGTCTTCAGAGCGTTGAGCTCCAGGTTGTTGTGCAGCATGAATCTACAGGAACGAGTTGTTGCGGTAATGTTGGCAGTCAGGGAGAGTTGACTGTCAAGGGTCACACCGAGGTTTCTGGCAGTCGGGGTCGGGGCCAAGACTGAGTTGTTGAAAGTAATCGTCAGGTTGTGAGTGGGGGAGACTTTTCCTGGAAGGAGAAGTAATTCCGTCTTGTCGGGGTTAATCTTCAAGTGATGTGCGGACATCCATTGTGAGATGTCAGTCAGACAAGCAGAGATTCGTGCTGCTACCTGTGTTTCCGATTGTGGAAACGAGAGGATCAGTTGGGTGTCGTCAGCATAGCTATGGTAGGAAAAGCCATGTGCGCGAATGACGGAGCCAAGAGAGTTGGTGTACAGGGAGAAGAGGAGAGGACCCAGGACGGAGCCTTGAGGGACCCCAGTAGTGAGAGGACAAGGTTCAGACACAGATCCTCTCCAGGTTACCCGGTAGGTGTGATCGCTGAGGTAGGATGAGAGGAGGGAGAGCGCAGTGCCTGAGATACCCAGGTCCTGGAGGGAGGAGATGAGGATCTGGTGGTTCACTGTGTCAAAGGCAGCAGAAAGGTCCAGAAGGATAAGGACAGAGGAGAGAGAGGCTTCTCTCGCAGTGTGAAGCTGCTCAGAGACAGCAAGGAGGGCAGTCTCTGTTGAGTGGCCTGCCTTGAATCCAGACTGGTGAGGGTCCAGAAGGTTGTTCTGGTGGAGGAAGGAGGAGACTTGGTTAAAGATAGCTCGCTCCAGAGTTTTGGAAAGAAAGGGAAGGAGAGAGACAGGTCTGTAGTTGTTGACTTCTGACGGGTTGAGAGTGGGTTTCTTCAGGAGAGGGTTAACTCTTGCCTCCTTCAGAGAGTTAGGGAAACAACCAGTTGAGAGGGAGGTGTTAATAAGATGGGTGAGAAAGGGAAGAAGGTCAGGAGCAATAGACTGGAGGATGTGAGATGGGATGGGGTCAAGGGGGCAGGTGGTTGGGCGGGCAGAGGATACCAAGGTAAGAACTTGGTTGGGGGACAGAGGGGTGAAAGAGGAAAGTGAAGGGGAGGCGGATAGGGTTAGTGGAGATGTAGTTATGGGAGGGGGATCAGTAAATGAGGAGCGAATGTCATCTATCTTTTTTGTAAAGTAGTCAACAAAGTGGTTCGGTAGAAGGGTGGAGGGAGGAGCGAGAGAGGGAGGTCAAGGAGGTTGGAAAAAATGGAGAAGAGTTTTTTGGGGTTAGAGAAAGAAGATTCAATTCTGGATTGGTAGAACAGGCTTTTGGCTGCAGAGATAGAGGCAGAGAAGGAGGCGAGAAGAGAGTGATAGGCATGCAGGTCGTCTGCGTGTTTGGATTTTCGCCATTTCCTTTCCGATGAGAGAGAAGGGAGAGAGGGAGCGAATGTTGCGACGGATAGGTGCAGAGTCTGTTGCTATGGGAGGGTTGTCAGTTCCCAAGAGTGGGAGAGAGTAGGAGATAAAGAAGTGGTCAGAGACGTGAAGTGGAGTTACAGTGAGGTTGGATGTTGAGCAGTTTCTGGTGAAAATATAGTCAAGATGATTTCCAGCTTTGTGAGTCGGAGGTGAAGGACTGAGTGAGAGAGCAAAGGAAGACAGTAAGAGCACCAGGTCACATGACTTCTCGGTCTGGATGTTGAAGTCACCCAGAAGAATGAGAGGGGGGCCGTTTTCTGGGAAACTTGATAGGAGGACGTCTAATTCTTCCAAGAAATCTCCCAAGGAACCAGGTGGACGGTAGAGAACAACAATGTTCAGTTGAACCGGATGGGTAACCGTCACAGCATGAAGCTCAAAAGACAGTGGTGTAGGCAATGGAAGCGGGTAGAGAGAAAAACTCCATTTGGGGGAGATGAGTAGACCTGTACCACCACCCCGACCAGTGGGCCTAGGTGTGTGGCTGAAGGAGAAGGCAGAGGAGAGAGCAGCAGGGGTAGATGTGTTGTCTGGTGTGATCCAGGTCTCAGTGAGAGCCAGGAAGTCCAGAGATTGCTTGATAGCAAAGCCAGAGATGAAGTCTGCCTTGCGGTTAGCTGACTGGCAGTTCCAGAGGCCTCCTGTGACGAGGTGTTGGGTTTGTGTGGAGCGGGTGGGATAAGTAAAAGAGGAGGGATTTCGATGCAAGTAAGAACGAGTCCGAGGTCTAAAGTATCTACGAGTTGATATGTACATGGGTATGGAAGGGATACACATGTTCACAGAAAAGGGTTAATGCTCAGCCGCCCCCGACGACTCCAACGAAAGACTCCTTTGTCTTTATCCTCCGAGTCTTGACTCCAAAGAAAGACTCCTTTGTCTTTATCCTCCGAGTCTTGACTCCAAAGAAAGACTCCTTTGTCTTTATCCTCCGTGTCTTGACTCCAAAGAAAGACTCCTTTGTCTTTATCCTCCGAGTCTTGACTCCAACGAAAGACTCCTTTGTCTTTATCCTCCGAGTCTTCATACGATGGGTCTTCGCTGACGCTTCAAACCCACACCTGCTTCTATACCGGTGTTAGCGATAATTAGCTACAGCTGAGTTGACTACGCCCCAGGTCGTTAGTGTGATGGCCACCAATCGAGAGTGCTCTGGCTCAGGACAATAGCAGGCTTTCCTTTTAATCAGTGAGGTGAGAGTTTCCCAAGAACAGCTGCTTCTTGCCCAAAAGTGAACCAGGACAGGATCTCTTTAGAGAATGTACTCAGCCAAGATCCAAGAAGTCCAGTAGTCTTGAGGAGTCACCAGTAGAGAGATGCACACTGATATATATGATATATACATGCTAATGACATTACATTACATACATGCTAATGACACAATCTTTACATATACATGAAATGATATGCGCAATACATGCTAATGACATGATATTTACATGCTAATGACATGATATATACATGCTAATGACATGATATATACGTGCTAATGACATGATATATACATGCTAATGATATGATATATATGTGCTAATGACATGCTATTTACATGCTAATGACATGCTATTTACATATACATGCTAATTACATGCAATTTATGCATACATGCTAATGATATGCTGATTACATATGTATGTATGTAACCTCCAGCTGAGTGAATCTGGTCCTTTGTGTGTCTGCAGGTGTTTGAAGTGGACGCTCTAACGAGAGGACATCCACCCAAGCTCCAGCTGGTTAGCGTAGCTTAGCATAGAGACTGGAAACAGATCACACGTTTGCTCTGGTTTCTTTCACCTCAACGGTGTCATGAGCCTCTTTCTATTTCTTATTGAAATTGTTATTAATGACCAGTGAACGCTGTACAGCTTTTCCGTGGTGTGTTCTGTTTATTTTGTTTACCCCCTTTTCATGCACATCAGCCCATAAGGAGCCGCAATATTGTTCTGTAAATAACAAAGACCAGTGTTTGTTTCATGTTTTATTAAAGAAAAAGAAACAGGACACTGTTCTGTGTTTTTATTTTGAGTGAAAAATATAATCCACTAATTTTGTTTATATATATATATATATATATATATATATATATATATAGCCTATATATATCCTATACAAATATATATACATTTATTTATATTATAGCAGGGATTTCATAAATATATTAATTTAATATAATAAACATGTAGTTATAGTCAGATCTGTGGTCTCTATGAAGCAGTGATTGTATCCATTGTTGATGTAAAAATATTGATCACATTTAAAGGAGGAAGTGAATGCATGGGGGGGAAGAGGGGGGTAAAGGTCCAGCTCTCTTTTTCCTTCCTGGTAACCATGGTAACAGTGTCATTAAAATATGTCAATAATTAATGTGGACTTTTGAGTTGTGTGTGTGTTTTGCATGAAGTTTTCTCTTCAAGTAAAGACGCAGGCAGGCAGGCAGGCAGGCAGGCAGGCAGGCAGGCAGGCAGGCAGGCAGGCAGGCAGGCAGGCAGGCAGGCAGTCAGGCAGTCAGGCACACACACACACACACACACACACACACACACACACACAGGCTGTGCCACAGCAACAGGAAGTCACCAGTCAGCTGACGAGCCAAGGAGCTGCAGCTTCACGCCAGTGAGTACGAACTGGGAGAACTGGGGGTTAAAATACTATCTCTACCTGTTCAAGTACTCTGTTCTCTACCTGTTCAGGTACTCTGTTCTCTACCTGCTCAGGTACTCTGTTCTCTACCTGCTCAGGTACTCTGTTCTCTACCTGCTCAGGTACTCTGTTCTCTACCTGTTCAGGTACTCTGTTCTCTACCTGCTCAGGTACTCTGTTCTCAACCTGCTCAGGTACTCTGTTCTCTACCTGTTCAGGTACTCTATTATCTACCTGTTCAGGTACTCTGTTATCTACCTGTTCAGGTACTCTGTTATTCTCTACCTGTTCAGGTACTCTGTTATCTACCTGTTCAGGTACTCTGTTATCTACCTGTTCAGGTACTCTGTTATTCTCTACCTGTTCAGGTACTCTGTTATTCTCTACCTGTTCAGGTACTCTGTTATTCTCTACCTGTTCAGGTACTCTGTTATTCTCTACCTGTTCAGGTACTCTGTTGTTCTCTACCTGTTCAGGTACTCTGTTATTCTCTACCTGTTCAGGTACTCTGTTATTCTCTACCTGTTCAGGTACTCTGTTATTCTCTACCTGTTCAGGTACTCTGTTGTTCTCTACCTGTTCAGGTACTCTGTTGTTCTCTACCTGTTCAGGTACTCTGTTGTTCTCTACCTGTTCAGGTACTCTGTTATCTACTTGTTCATGTACTCTGTTGTTCTCTACCTGTTCAGGTACTCTGTTGTTCTCTACCTGTTCAGGTACTCTGTTGTTCTCTACCTGTTCAGGTACTCTGTTGTTCTCTACCTGTTCAGGTACTCTGTTATTCTCTACTTGTTCATGTACTCTGTTGTTCTCTACCTGTTCAGGTACTCTGTTGTTCTCTACCTGTTCAGGTACTCTGTTGTTCAGGTACTCTGTTGTTCTCTACCTGTTCAGGTACTCTGTTGTTCTCTACCTGTTCAGGTGCATAAAAACTGAAGCATATCTTAAACTCTGCAGCTGCTCAGTTGAAATATATTTATAGCTCCTCCCACTGGAAATATCCATCATGAAGTCTTCATCACCACTGTCATCATCAGCAAGTTCTACCTCAGTGACTCAGCCCCTCTCCTCTTCATCGTCTCCTCCTCTTCCACATCTGTCTCTGAGAAGTCCTGAGCTTCAAGCGGAGTTTCTAAAAGGTAATCTGTCTCACAAATGCCCACAAGAGACTCAAGACAACCACAAAGAGACTCAAGACGACCACAAAGAGACGCAAGACGACTGTGGCTCAGTGGTTAGCAGGTCTGACTTTCAATCAGAGGATTGGTGGTACGATCCCAGGCTCCACTAGTCCATGTTGTTGTGTCCTTGAGCAAGACACTTAACCCTCATTGCTCACTGTTGCTGTGTCTACGGTCTACTGTATATCATGTAAGTCGCTTTGGATAAAAGCCTCAGATAAATGAAATGTAAAGATGACCACAAGGAGACTCTAGGCCACCACAAGGACTTCTCCTTCTAGCATCTGTTTCATGCATGTCTTTTTGTTTTAAGAGTGTCAGAACAGAGATCTGTCTCCCAGCGGTGAACCCAGGGTCACCTCCCCCTTCAGTCCTTCCCCCTGCGGCTCCTCCCCCTCTTCTGTCAACGGACAAGGTGAGCTGGATGTCCCACGGTGGAGAATGAACTGTAATAATAGGCTTGTGTTGAATGCTGCAGTTGCATACTACATATTGTATAGTGATCACCAAACGTTCTCATGATGTTCTGGTTGCTGATTGGCTAAGACTAGGACAGAGGACGTTTGATATGCTTTGTTTGTGTGCAGCCCGTCTGTCTCTGTCCAGCCCGGAGCTGCTGTCCGAGCTGAAGAAGTCGAGGACAAGCAGCCTCCGACATGTCCGCGCTCACAACGGACTGACCACCGTCTTCTGTGGACGAGGAGGAGGAGGAAGAGGACAGGTGAGCAGAGGACATTGTGTCCTCGTCCTGTTCTCAAGCTGATCACAGATTGGTTCATGGAAACTAGTAGAGAATCTAAGATCCGGGCAGCTGATGTTAAATCCTGATGCTAATCTTTAATGTTTGCCCCACCCCCCCAGGTCCTTGACCCCGCCCCCTCCACTCCACCAGCCAATCAGAAGTCTTCACCCTGAGAGTAATGGGAAAGTGTCTTTATCATTAGAATGAAGAATTTAAGTCAAAACGAATCATAACTGTTGACTTGTAAGAAGATTATGACAAAGTGTTATCGAATAATGAGTTTGAATAATTTCTTGCATAAAACATTACGTTAAGACTTTTACGATGCATTTGTGTTATTAATAAAATTATTAATGAAGATGAGAATGAAGATGATTCACAGCGACAAACAGAAATAAAACACTTCAACATTTAGAGGAATTATAGAAGTTTATTAATTGTGTAACGTGTTCAAACGTCAGTCACAGCTGAGCTTCATCGACTGAGGTCATTGATCATCCGACAGAAGATAAGGAGTCCGATCTGCTCCTGACTGCCATAAAACAATTCAGTCTGAACAAAAACTCAATAGAAACATCAAATAAAGATTATAAAATGAAAAATGACTAAAAAACAAGATAACGGGAATAAAAACCACATGGGAACACATCTGTGATGCTAAACTCAAGGCTCACTTTTGACTATCACATGGCCTTCTTCAGGTGTCATCACTGGATGCTAATCCAGAGGTCAGTCACATGATAACAGGTGGTTGAGAGATGGGGACTAGCTTGGGGATGATGTGTGACTGCGTTGGTGGAGTTTAAAATTGCTACTTCGAGAAAATGTTTTCCCACATTGTTCACACCAGTACGGTTTCTCTCCGGTGTGAACGCGTAGGTGGACAGTAAAGTTACTTTGCGAAGCAAAACTTTTCCCACATTGTCCACACAGGTATGGTTTCTCTCCGGTGTGGACACGTTTGTGTTTTATCAGGTTTCCTGGGTATGCAAAAGATTGCCCACAATGATCACACCGGTATGGTTTCTCTCCAGTGTGACTATGCAGGTGGAGTTTTAACTGAAAGGGCTTTGAGAACGCTTTTCCACATTGGTCACAGCTGTGCGGTTTCTCGCCTGTGTGAATGCGTTGATGTTGCTTTAACTTATACGAGTCTCTGAAAGCTTTCCCACATTGGTCACAGATGTACGGTTTCTTTCCTGTGTGAAGGCGTTGATGTTTATTTAGCGTATACTTACACGCGAAAGCTTTCCCACATTGGTCACAGATGTACGGTTTCTCTCCAGTATGACTGCGCTTATGGATCGTTAGCTTACTCTCATTCCGGAAAACTTTCCCACATTGGTCACATTCCGGTTGAGTGTGACTGCGTTGATGGGTTTCTAGCTGGGTCATCCACAGGAAAGCTATCCCACATTGGTCACAGATGTGAGTTTTCCGTAGAATTTCAATCTCTTCACATCCAGAAGTTGTGATGGATCCGCCCCATTTCTATAACAGACAGACATACATAAGAACAGTGGGCTGATTGCAGATTAGCTTCTCGACAGAAATTAATGATAGACATGGGGAACTGGAAACAAGCGCATTTTTGAACCCTTTTAAACTAACGCAAATACCTTTGAATTCACCTCAGATAACGGGGATAACGACTAAATGGCCTTGTGATTGTCCAAATCCACTCCATTTAAACACTTATTTGTATCAGTGTCATTTACATGATACAACTCTCCTTTAAAAACAGATACTCTTCTGGTTGGGACACACTTAGTCCGTTGGGTCAAATGACGATGACCAGCGTTCATTTTGTATCCACCAGGTCCTGAACACTGACCTGAGCGCCGCTGCTATCAGAGGACGGTCCTGCTGCTGGTCCTCTGTTGGTGCGCTGGTGGTCCGGGCTCCTCGGTTCCTCCTTCACTCCGCTCTGGTCGTGTTGCTGGTTTCTGTTTCAGAAAACGGGTTCAGTGTGTGGAAAATAACAACTCTGATAAAAAGCCAGCTGAAAACCAGACAATGAACTGTTGTTGAACTGTTGCTGTGTATAAACTTCTGTTCAAGGTCGGGCCAGACAATGAACACTTGTTGAAACTGTTGCTGTGTATTAACCACGCCCGGAAACTGTTTTTTCTTTCTTACCAATGGGCTCCACAAGGAGAACCCAAATATAATCTTTGCGCACTCTTTGTTAAGCGCCTAATCTTTGAATTCTCTGAACTAGTCAAGTTCCATTAGGACCGTGTGCACGTTAAACTGCCCGGAATGCATTGCTCTGTTTAGACTATTTTTATATTGATAATAAATCTCTGTGAATTTAACTACCCGTCCTCCTTGTATAATTTGGAATTCACAACAAGTGAAAACTGCAAAAGTAAACACTGAGTTCCAGGAAGAGCAGAAACTTAAACGATGTTACTGTGTCAGTTTGTTACAGAAAATTATCCATGCGTCCTCTCTGGAGATGGACAAGCTAGCAAACTAACTTGTCCTCTTTGGAGATGGACAAGCTAGCTAGCTAACAAGTACTCTCTGGAGATGGACAAGCTAACAATTCCTCTGGAGATGGACAAGCTAGCAAACCAACAGGGGCGGCTGTGGCTCAGTGGTTAGCAACTCGGTCTTTCAATCAGAGGGTCGGTGGTTCGATCCCCGGCTCCGGCAGTCTGTGTCGTTGTGTCCTTGAGCAAGACACTTAACCCTCGTTGCTCACCGTTGCTGTGTCTACGGTCTACTGTATATCATGTAAGTCGCTTTGGATAAAAGCGTCAGCTAAATGAAATGTAATGTAATGTAATGTAATGTAACTTGTCCTCTCTGGAGATGGACAAGCTAACAATTCCTCTGGAGATGGACAAGCCAGCTAGCTAACAAGTACTCTCTGGAGATGGACAAGCCAGCTAGCTAACAAGTACTCTCTGGAGATGGACAAGCCAGCTAGCTAACAAGTACTCTCTGGAGATGGACAAGCTAGCTAGCTAACAAGAACTCTCTGGAGATGGACAAGCCAGCTAGCTAACAAGTACTCTCTGGAGATGGACAAGCTAGCTAGCTAACAAGTACTCTCTGGAGATGGACAAGCTAGCTAGCTAACAAGTACTCTCTGGAGATGGACAAGCTAGCTAGCTAACAAGTACTCTCTGGAGATGGACAAGCTAGCTAGCTAACAAGTACTCTCTGGAGATGGACAAGCTAGCTAGCTAACAAGTACTCTCTGGAGATGGACAAGCCAGCTAGCTAACAAGTGGACAAGCTAGCTAGCCCACACTCTAGCTAGCCGACCGAACCCTGCCCCCCTCGCCCCCTCCCTCTCACGTGCATGCCTCGAACACAAAGTAGTTAGTGGAACTGGTTATAACATGATAAACACTCAAACACTGAACTGTATTGTGGTACCTTCCTGTTTCCGGTCTGACTCACTGTCCACATTATTTAATATGAATAACCTGTTAACCTATTTACCTGTTGCCATGGTGAACCGCGGTATCGCTGCTTCTTTCGCTCATCGCGCACGCGCTCAACTCTTCAGACTTGATCGAAGTGACTCTGATCAGCTGTTCCGGGGCCATTTTCCTTAAACTGCTTAATGAAACGGGGTTCCGGGTCCTGGTCTCTTGGGTCCAGCAGCGCTCTAACGTTCGGGTCCTGGTCTCTTGGGTCCAGCAGCGCTCTAACGTTCGGGTCCTGGTCTCTTGGGTCCAGCAGCGCTCTAACGTTCGGGTCCTGGTCTCTTGGGTCCAGCAGCGCTCTAACTCGGGCTCTAACCTTCGTGCTGGACCACTTTGGTATTTCTCCATTTAAATCTCGCGTGGCCTTCGTGTTGTCGCGGTTTCATCCCTCTGAATGGACCCGTCGTTAGGCCCCGCCCCCTCGCTTACTGATTTTACGCGGGAAAACTGAGAAACGAAATGGTGGCTTGAGTTCGTGGGATGCAACCAGCAGCAAGAAACCGAGGTGGAGGTCTTCTTGGACCAAGGTGGTATTGAACATAAACTAAACAAACAGATAATATATCAGCCTTCATCCTCCTTATCCTCCTCAGCCCTCATCCTCTTCCTCAGCCTTCATCCTCCTCCTCAGCCTTCATCCTCCTCCTCAGCTTTCATCCTCCTACTCCTCCTCAGCCTTCATCCTCCTCCTCAGCCTTCATCCTCCTACTCCTCCTCAGCCTTCATCCTCCTTAGCCTTCATCCTCCTACTCCTCCTCAGCCTTAATCTTCCTCAGCCTTCATCCTCCTCAGCCTTCATCCTCTTCCTCAGCCTTCATCCTCCTCCTCAGCCTTCATCCTCTCCTCAGCCTTCATCCTCCTCAGCCTTCATCCTCCTCAGCCTTCCTCCTCAGCCTTCATCCTCTCCTCAGCCTTCATCCTCTTCCTCAGCCTTCATCCTCCTCCTCAGCCTTCATCCTCTCCTCAGCCTTCATCCTCTCCTCAGCCTTCATCCTCCTCAGCCTTAATCCTCCTCAGCCTTCATCCTCCTCAGCCTTCATCCTCTCCTCAGCCTTCATCCTCTCCTCAGCCTTCATCCTCTTCCTCAGCCGTCATCCTCTCCTCAGCCTTCATCCTCCTCAGCCTTCATCCTCCTACTGCTATATGAACCTCTTAAGTGTTTTCTGTATATTACACCTTTTGAAATTATTCAAACAGCTCTTGTGATTGAGGAGATATTCTGTATTTAGTATGGGTATAAAAACCATGCGGAATCTTTGAGAAAAATGGCTAACCGGGGATTAAGAGGTTTAAACCTTTTACATGAAACAGGCCTTAAGGCTCTTTTACATGAAACAGGCCTTAAAGCTCTTTTACATGAAACAGACTTTAAAGCTCTTTTACATGAAACAGACCGTAAAGTTATTTTACATGAAACATACCTTAAAGCTCTCTTACATGAAACCGGCCTTAAAGCTCTTTTACATGAAACAGGCCTTAAAGCTCTTTTACATGAAACAGACCTTAAAGCTCTTTTACACGAATCAGGCCTTAAAGCTCTTTTACATGAAACAGGCCGTGAATCTCTTTTACATGAAACAGGCCTTAAGGCTCTTTTATATGAAACAAGCCTTAAAGCTCTTTTACATGAAACAGACTTTAAAGCTCTTTTACATGAAACAAGCCTTAAAGCTCTTTTACATAAAACAGACTTTAAAGCTCTTTTACATGAAACAGACCTTAAAGTTATTTTACATGAAACAGACCTTAAAGCTCTCTTACATGAAACAGGCCTTAAAGCTCTTTTACATGAAACAGACTTTAAAGCTGTTTTACATGAAACAGACCTTAAAGTTATTTTACATGAAACAGACCTTAAAGCTCTCTTACATGAAACAGGCCTTAAAGCTCTTTTACATGAAACAGACCTTAAAGCTCTTTTACATGAAACAGACCTTAAAGCTCTTTTACATGAAACAGACCTTAAAGCTTTTTTACATGAAACAGACCTTAAAGCTCTCTTACATGAAACAGACCTTAAAGCTCTTTTACATGAAACAGACCTTAAAGCTCTTTTACATGAAACAGACCTTAAAGCTCTCTTACATGAAACAGACCTTAAAGCTATTTTACATGAAACAGGCCTTAAAGCTCTTTTACATGAAACAGGCCGTAAGGCTCTTTTACATGAAACAGGCCTTAAAGCTCTTTTACATGAAACAGGCCTTAAAGCTCTCTTACATGAAACAGGCCTTAAGGCCTTTATACTGAAACACAGCCTGTTGTGACTCAGAGGAACAATGGAAATGAAACAAAGCATCATATTCTGAATGGCATCTGTCAACCTGTCGGTCCTTGGCTCAATACCAGAGTTCCTCCCTTCTTCATCCTGAGAGTCTTCATTCCAGTCTGAGAATGTGGAGACCGGTTCTACAGCACAGCAACAAAGACTTGAAATAGAAGCTGGTGACGCAGCGGCGAGCTGAACCAACACTGTTGTATTGTATGATCAAAGTAAATATGTGACTAGATGATACAGAGCAATCATATTTATATTAAAACATCTCATCTTTATTTCCTTAGATTCTTCTCAGAAAGTGTCAATTTTGTTTATGTTCAAGTAATTATTTTTTTTTATTTCTTTTATGAATTATAAATATACACTTGTTTTCATGATCATACCGGCCAAAATATGGAAATATGATGGAAACCAGTCGAGAGGAAACAGCGTAAGATTATTTACTACATCACACTTTTTCAGTACTTCCCAGCGGTGTATAATAATACTTCTTAATGATATCATTTGAAGTAACAGCCCTTGTGAATGACATACAATGGATTCATGGGTGTAACCAAAGTATAATTAAAAGGATGGTTTGGATAATGGAATGGTTATGATTCATACACAATATTTATCTTCAGAAAGAGCCTCGCGATGAACAAAGGACACGATGCAGAATATAAGCCGTCAGTATAAAGCAGTCATTCTCAATCTGTGGGGCCGAGATCCTGGTTTCCTCATCACATCCTGTCTCAGTGAGATCTCTCAGAGATGATGAGAGATCTCACATCATCTCACTTTAGGCAAAATAAGCTATTTTTGGCCAAATAAAAGTCATTATTTGCACAGACTAGCGGGCTAGCGAGCTAGCCATAGCTAGCATAATCAATAATATGTAGCTATGTGCCAACAAATCTGTTGAGAAGATAACTGAGACTCCTGCTAGCTTTGAGGCTGCTCTTCACTTTAGATGAGAACATGCTTAACTAACACTTAACTAATACTTAACTAATACTTAAGTAACGAGAAGTAACTTCTGAATTAATCACAAATTGATGATTTTTTATTATTTACTAAAACTTTACAAATCTTGTAAAGAGAGAGTGTGTACTTATTAGAAAGTGCCTCCCATTATGTCATTGTTCTGACAAAGTGATTGACCATTTTATTTGTTTTTGTTGATGGAGCAATCTGGTTCACTTGAGAGTGATTTAAATGTTCTTTATTCTATTTATATAAGCACAGATGGAGCAGTCACACATTGTGGTGTTGCAATACATATTGCGTATGAACACGCTGTGCCCATGTTGTTGGGCGTGAGCGTGAAGAGAAGAAGAGAAGAGGAGTCTGTGGAGGCACTCCCTACCTTCTTTTGTTCTGCACTATTTCCATTCTTCTTCCTTTGTGTGATCGTCGGTATGAAGCTAAGTTATGACAGGCACATAAATATAGACCTGCATCGTCATGGAGGGGAAACGAATATCTTTCACTGGGTTGTACACACTATTTAGCATTAGTAAAGCATGAATAAACACTGATTCATCATTTATAAAGCATTATTCAAACATAAATCCTCATTACTATGCAATTCATAAACACAGTTATAAATGTTTCATTCTTGATTAATAAGCTAAGATTTGTAAAGTTTTAGTAAATAATAAAAAATCATCAATTCGTGATTAATTCAGAAGTTACTTCTCGTTACTTAAGTATTAGTTAAGTATTAATTAAGTATTAGTTAAGTGTTAGTTAAGCATGTTCTCCTCATCTAAAGTGAAGACTATTCATGCTTTACAAAGCATTTATAAGCAGCCTCAAAGCTAGCAGGAGTCTCAGTTATCTTCTCAACGGATTTGTTGGCACATAGCTACATATTATTGATTATGCTAGCTATGGCTAGCTCGCTAGCCCGCTAGTCTGTGCAAATAATGACTTTTATTTGGCCAAAAATAGCTTATTTTGCCTAAAGTGAGATGATGTGAGATCTCTCATCATCTCTGAGAGATCTCACTGAGACAGGATGTGATGAGGAAACCAGGATCTCGGCCCCACAGATTGAGAATGACTGCTTTATACTGACCGCTTATATTCTGCATCGTGTCCTTTGTTCATCGCGAGGCTCTTTCTGAAGATAAATATTGTGTATGAATCATAACCATTCCATTATCCAAACCATCCTTTTAATTATACTTTGGTTACACCCATGAATCCATTGTATGTCATTCACAAAGGGCTGTTACTTCAAATTATATCATTAAGAAGTATTATTATACACTGCTGGGAAGTACTGAAAAATGAAAATGATATCCATCAACTATTCCAAGTCTTTGTTGCTGTGCTGTAGAACCGGTCTCCACATTCTCAGACTGGAATGAAGACTCTCAAGATGAAGAAGGGAGGAACTCTGGTATTGAGCCAAGGACCGACAGGTTGACAGCTGCCATTCAGAATATGATGCTTTGTTTCATTTCTATTGTTCCTCTGAGTCACAACAGGCTGTGTTTCAGTATAAAGGCCTGAAAGACGCGCCCGCTCTCAGAAGGGAAAGGTTTGTGACCTGTGATTTACTCTGACATCATTTAGAACACCGAAAGCAGAAACAGAGCGGATCTATAACTTTCCATCTTCTATCTTATCATCGGGGTAAGTACATCCCAACCCTATTGCAACGCTGTCGGGACATCGGCCCCTACGAGCTTCACCTGCACAGCTGAGCGCCTGCAGTCGTCAGCTGATTGACCCGTATGAGGTCAACCCCAGCAATAAACTTTATTAAATACATTTTACATCCACCAATCCATTTTATGCAGAGTATCCAGATCCAGTTTGTGTTCATTTAATTAAATCGCTAACAATAATTCTTATGCAAGCTGAGGATATATTTACTTTGATAACTTATATAAACATATATATATATATATATAAATATAAATATATATATATATTATAATAAAAACATTCCTTATATTTCTTCATGCTCAATCAATATTTTCATATGTATTCATAAGTTCACACGGGTGGAACTGTTGTGGTGGGAATTTCTCAGCACCTGAAGATTCAATTCTGATTATTAAACAATTATCGATTCATGTTGATGCATCTAAATGTTTCTACACATTATTTATTTTTTATCAATGTGACTATTTTCTATTTTTAATGATTAATTACTTTTTTATTTTTCTAACATTATCTTTTATTAATTGTCTGTTCAAGTACTCTGCTTTTTGAGGTACTGCGACAAGGTACACAAGTATTTTCCATTAGCGCTAACGTAGATAAGATCTTCATGAAAAATAAACGAATAGAAGACATTTCTGGGTGTGACGGGTCAGACAAGGTTCAGTTTAAAGCATCTGTTGAAAGTTACACACAAAGGGAACGATATTTACAGGAACAAAACTGCAAATATTGTTTTATCAATTCAAGTAATGAAAAAGGTTTTGACATAATATTTCTCTCAAAAGCTTTCTGTATTGTTTGATTTTATAGATTCAGAAAAAAGACGAGATGGATGTTGGAAAGAGAGTATCGATTGTGCTGATTCTAATAAGTAAGTTTGATGTTAAATCCAACGCTTTTAAAGGTTCTTAGCACTCCGGCCATTTTGTGGCCAAAATTGTGAATGGTTTTCATCTCATACTAAATCCTGATTATCTCCTCAAACACAAGGTCTATTTGAATCATTTCAAAAGGTGTAATATAGAGAAAACCCTTGTGAACATAGATAATAAGTTAGCATATGTGTTAGTGGTATATTGGTGTATGATAGTACACAGAAAAGGAAAGAAAATAAATAATATATATTAAAACAAAATCTTTTAAAAGTAAAAGTTATTATCGGAACTATATTTGCAAATGCTGTTTTTTAATATATAACAAGACTCTATATGTTAGGAGTATCTGAGCGAAGTTTGGCTTTCATTAAGTGAAGTTAAGTTTTTTTAATAATTATTTTTAGTTCAGACATTTCAAGCAATCTTGTCAACTCGGCCGGAAAAAAAAATCCCAAACTCCTCCCACACAACCGGGGCTCTAGGGTGCAACGAATAAACTACTGTGAAAAGTGCACAACAAAAAATAAAGTTAAGGTATAGTTCTTGCCGACATCTCATCCAACCTTTCTTATATGAACTCATATTAGTGGCACAAACAACAACAAGAACGTTGGCTGAAACAACACTGGCAACAACAACAACACCACTAGAAACAATAACTCCTGAGGCGACAACTACATCTGCTTCAACAACAACTCCTGCTGCAACAACCACTCCAGCTGCAACAACAACTCCTGCGGCAACAACCACTCCAGGTGCAACAACAACTCCAGCTGCAACAACCACGCCGGTTGCAACAACTCCAGCTGCAACAACAACTCCAGCTGCAACAACCACGCCGGCTGCAACAACAACTCCGGCTGCAACAACAACTCCTGAGGCAACAACAACTGCAGTTGCAACAACTACCCCTGCTTCAACAACAACTCCAGCTGCAACAACCACTCCAACTGCAACTACATCTCCAGCTGCAACAACAACTCCTGCGGCAACAACCACTCCAGGTGCAACAACAACTCCAGCTGCAACAACCACTCCGGCTGTAACAACCACTCCAGCCGCAACAACAACTCCTGCGGCAACAACCAGTCCAGGTGCAACAACAACTCCGGCTGCAACAACAACTCCTGCTGTAACAACAACTCCAGCAGCAACAACAACTCCTGATTCAACAACAACTCCAGCCGCAACAACTACTCCTGCTTCAACAACCACGCCGGCTGCAACAACAACTCCAGCTGCAACAACAACTCCTGCGGCAACAACCACTCCAGGTGCAACAACAACTCCAGCTGCAACAACCACTCCAGCTGCAACAACCACGCCGGCTGCAACAACAACTCCAGCTGCAACAACAACTCCAGCTGCAACAACAACTCCGGCTGCAACAACAACTCCTGAGGCAACAACAACTGCAGTTGCAACAACTACCCCTGCTTCAACAACAACTCCAGCTGCAACAACCACTCCAACTGCAACTACATCTCCAGCTGCAACAACAACTCCAGCTGCAACAACAACTCCTGCGGCAACAACCACTCCAGGTGCAACAACAACTCCAGCTGCAACAACCACTCCGGCTGTAACAACCACTCCAGCCGCAACAACAACTCCTGCGGCAACAACCAGTCCAGGTGCAACAACAACTCCGGCTGCAACAACAACTCCTGCTGTAACAACAACTCCAGCAGCAACAACAACTCCTGATTCAACAACAACTCCAGCCGCAACAACTACTCCTGCTTCAACAACCACGCCGGCTGCAACAACAACTCCAGCTGCAACAACAACTCCTGCGGCAACAACCACTCCAGGTGCAACAACAACTCCAGCTGCAACAACCACGCCGGCTGCAACAACAACTCCGGCTGCAACAACAACTCCTGCTGTAACAACAACTCCAGCGGCAACAACAACACCTGCTTCAACAACAACTCCAGCTGCAACAACGACTCCAGCTGCAACAACAACTCCTGCTGCAACAACAACTCCAGCTGCAACAACTACTCCTGCTTCAACAACAACTCCAGCCGCAACAACTACTCCTGCTTCAACAACAACTCCAGCTGCAACAACCACTCCGACTGCAACTACTTCTCCGGCTGCAACAACAACTCCGGCTGCAACAACAACTCCGGCTGCAACAACAACTCCTGAGGCAACAACAACTCCAGTTGCAACAATTACCCCTGCTTCAACAACAACTCCAGCTGCAACAACTACTCCTGCTTCAACAACAACTCCAGCCGCAACAACTACTCCTGCTTCAACAACAACTCCAGCTGCAACAACCACTCCGACTGCAACTACTTCTCCGGCTGCAACAACAACTCCGGCTGCAACAACAACTCCGGCTGCAACAACAACTCCGGCTGCAACAACAACTCCTGAGGCAACAACAACTCCAGTTGCAACAATTACCCCTGCTTCAACAACAACTCCAGCTGCAACAACCACTCCAACTGCAACTACATCTCCAGCTGCAACAACAACTCCTGCGGCAACAACCACTCCAGGTGCAACAACAACTCCAGCTGCAACAACCACTCCAGCTGCAACAACCACGCCGGCTGCAACAACAACTCCTGCTGTAACAACAACTCCAGCGGCAACAACAACACCTGCTTCAACAACAACTCCAGCTGCAACAACGACTCCAGCTGCAACAACCACGCCGGCTGCAACAACAACTCCAGCTGCAACAACAACTCCAGCTGCAACAACCACGCCGGCTGCAACAACAACTCCGGCTGCAACAACAACTCCTGCGGCAACAACCACTCCAGGTGCAACAACAAGTCCAGCTGCAACAACAACTCTAGCTGCAACAACAACTCCTGCTGTAACAACAACTCCAGCTGCAACAACAACACCTGCTTCAACAACAACTCCAGCTGCAACAACGACTCCAGCTGCAACAACAACTCCGGCTGCAACAACAACTCCTGCTGCAACAACAACTCCAGCCGCAACAACTACTCCTGCTTCAACAACAACTCCAGCCGCAACAACTACTCCTGCTTCAACAACAACTCCAGCCGCAACAACTACTCCTGCTGCAACAACAACTCCGGCTGCAACAACAACTCCTGCTGCAACAACTCCAGCCGCAACAACCACTCCGGCTGCAACAACCACTCCAGCTGCTTCCACAACAACTCCAGCTGCAACAACGACTCCGGCTGCAACAACCACTCCAGCTGCAACAACCACTCCAGCTGCAACAACAACTCCAGCTGCAACAACCACTCCGACTGCAACTACTTCTCCAGCTGCAACAACCACTCCGGCTGCAACAATCACTCCTGCTGCTTCCACAACTCTGCCTGCAACAACAACTCCTGCTGTAACAACAACTCCAGCGGCAACAACAACTCCTGCTTCAACAACAACTCCGGCTGCAACAACCACTCCGACTGCAACTACTTCTCCAGCTGCAACAACCACTCCGGATGCAACAACCACTCCAGCTGCTTCCACAACAACTCCAGCTGCAACAACAAATCCGACTGCAACAACCACTCCAGCTGCAACAACAACTCCAGCTGCAACAACCACTCCGGCGGCAACAACCACTCCAGCTGCAACAACCACTCCGGCTGCAACAACAACTCCGGCTGCAACAACTCCTGCTGCAACAACAACTCCAGCCGCAACAACAACTCCAGCTGCAACAACCACTCCGGATGCAACAACCACTCCAGCTGCTTCCACAACAACTCCAGCTGCAACAACAACTCCGGCTGCAACAACAACTCCTGCTGTAACAACTCCAGCCGCAACAACTACTCCTGCTTCAACAACCACGCCGGCTGCAACAACAACTCCAGCTGCAACAACAACTCCTGCGGCAACAACCACTCCAGGTGCAACAACAACTCCAGCTGCAACAACAACTCCAGCTGCAACAATCACGCCGGCTGCAACAACAACTCCGGCTGCAACAACAACTCCTGCTGTGACAACAACTCCAGCGGCAACAACAACACCTGCTTCAACAACAACTCCAGCTGCAACAATGACTCCAGCTGCAACAACAACTCCGGCTGCAACAACAACTCCTGCTGCAACAACAACTCCAGCCGCAACAACTACTCCTGCTTCAACGACCACGCCGGCTGCAACAACAACTCCAGCTGCAACAACAACTCCAGCTGCAACAACGACTCCAGCTGCAACAACAACTCCGGCTGCAACAACAACTCCTGCTGCAACAACAACTCCAGCCGCAACAACTACTACTGCTTCAGCAACAACTCCAGCCGCAACAACTACTCCTGCTTCAACAACAACTCCAGCTGCAACAACCACTCCGACTGCAACTACTTCTCCAGATGCAACAACCACTCCGGCTGCAACAATCACTCCTGCTGCTTCCACAACTCTGCCTGCAACAACAACTCCTGCTTCAACAACCACGCCGGCTGCAACAACAACTCCAGCTGCAACAACAACTCCTGCGGCAACAACCACTCCAGGTGCAACAACAACTCCAGCTGCAACAACCACTCCAGCTGCAACAACCACGCCGGCTGCAACAACAACTCCGGCTGCAACAACAACTCCTGCTGTAACAACAACTCCAGCGGCAACAACAACACCTGCTTCAACAACAACTCCAGCTGCAACAACGACTCCAGCTGCAACAACAACTCCTGCTGCAACAACAACTCCAGCTGCAACAACTACTCCTGCTTCAACAACAACTCCAGCCGCAACAACTACTCCTGCTTCAACAACAACTCCAGCTGCAACAACCACTCCGACTGCAACTACTTCTCCGGCTGCAACAACAACTCCGGCTGCAACAACAACTCCTGAGGCAACAACAACTCCAGTTGCAACAATTACCCCTGCTTCAACAACAACTCCAGCTGCAACAACCACTCCAACTGCAACTACATCTCCAGCTGCAACAACAACTTCAGCTGCAACAACAACTCCTGCGGCAACAACCACTCCAGGTGCAACAACCACTCCAGCTGCAACAACCACGCCGGCTGCAACAACAACTCCTGCTGTAACAACAACTCCAGCGGCAACAACAACACCTGCTTCAACAACAACTCCAGCTGCAACAACGACTCCAGCTGCAACAACCACGCCGGCTGCAACAACAACTCCAGCTGCAACAACAACTCCTGCGGCAACAACCACTCCAGGTGCAACAACCACTCCAGGTGCAACAACAACTCCAGCTGCAACAACAACTCCAGCTGCAACAACCACGCCGGCTGCAACAACAACTCCGGCTGCAACAACAACTCCTGTTGCAACAACAACTCCTGCGGCAACAACCACTCCAGGTGCAACAACAACTCCAGCTGCAACAACAACTCTAGCTGCAACAACAACTCCAGCTGCAACAATCACGCCGGCTGCAACAACAACTCCGGCTGCAACAACAACTCCTGCTGTGACAACAACTCCAGCGGCAACAACAACACCTGCTTCAACAACAACTCCAGCTGCAACAATGACTCCAGCTGCAACAACAACTCCGGCTGCAACAACAACTCCTGCTGCAACAACAACTCCAGCCGCAACAACTACTCCTGCTTCAACGACCACGCCGGCTGCAACAACAACTCCAGCTGCAACAACGACTCCAGGTGCAACAACAACTCCGGCTGCAACAACAACTCCTGCTGTAACAACAACTCCAGCAGCAACAACAACTCCTGATTCAACAACAACTCCAGCCGCAACAACTACTCCTGCTTCAACAACCACGCCGGCTGCAACAACAACTCCAGCTGCAACAACAACTCCTGCGGCAACAACCACTCCAGGTGCAACAACAACTCCAGCTGCAACAACCACGCCGGCTGCAACAACAACTCCGGCTGCAACAACAACTCCTGCTGTAACAACAACTCCAGCGGCAACAACAACACCTGCTTCAACAACAACTCCAGCTGCAACAACGACTCCAGCTGCAACAACAACTCCTGCTGCAACAACAACTCCAGCTGCAACAACTACTCCTGCTTCAACAACAACTCCAGCCGCAACAACTACTCCTGCTTCAACAACAACTCCAGCTGCAACAACCACTCCGACTGCAACTACTTCTCCGGCTGCAACAACAACTCCGGCTGCAACAACAACTCCGGCTGCAACAACAACTCCTGAGGCAACAACAACTCCAGTTGCAACAATTACCCCTGCTTCAACAACAACTCCAGCTGCAACAACTACTCCTGCTTCAACAACAACTCCAGCCGCAACAACTACTCCTGCTTCAACAACAACTCCAGCTGCAACAACCACTCCGACTGCAACTACTTCTCCGGCTGCAACAACAACTCCGGCTGCAACAACAACTCCGGCTGCAACAACAACTCCGGCTGCAACAACAACTCCGGCTGCAACAACAACTCCTGAGGCAACAACAACTCCAGTTGCAACAATTACCCCTGCTTCAACAACAACTCCAGCTGCAACAACCACTCCAACTGCAACTACATCTCCAGCTGCAACAACAACTCCTGCGGCAACAACCACTCCAGGTGCAACAACAACTCCAGCTGCAACAACCACTCCAGCTGCAACAACCACGCCGGCTGCAACAACAACTCCTGCTGTAACAACAACTCCAGCGGCAACAACAACACCTGCTTCAACAACAACTCCAGCTGCAACAACGACTCCAGCTGCAACAACCACGCCGGCTGCAACAACAACTCCAGCTGCAACAACAACTCCAGCTGCAACAACCACGCCGGCTGCAACAACAACTCCGGCTGCAACAACAACTCCTGCGGCAACAACCACTCCAGGTGCAACAACAAGTCCAGCTGCAACAACAACTCTAGCTGCAACAACAACTCCTGCTGTAACAACAACTCCAGCTGCAACAACAACACCTGCTTCAACAACAACTCCAGCTGCAACAACGACTCCAGCTGCAACAACAACTCCGGCTGCAACAACAACTCCTGCTGCAACAACAACTCCAGCCGCAACAACTACTCCTGCTTCAACAACAACTCCAGCCGCAACAACTACTCCTGCTTCAACAACAACTCCAGCCGCAACAACTACTCCTGCTGCAACAACAACTCCGGCTGCAACAACAACTCCTGCTGCAACAACTCCAGCCGCAACAACCACTCCGGCTGCAACAACCACTCCAGCTGCTTCCACAACAACTCCAGCTGCAACAACGACTCCGGCTGCAACAACCACTCCAGCTGCAACAACCACTCCAGCTGCAACAACAACTCCAGCTGCAACAACCACTCCGACTGCAACTACTTCTCCAGCTGCAACAACCACTCCGGCTGCAACAATCACTCCTGCTGCTTCCACAACTCTGCCTGCAACAACAACTCCTGCTGTAACAACAACTCCAGCGGCAACAACAACTCCTGCTTCAACAACAACTCCGGCTGCAACAACCACTCCGACTGCAACTACTTCTCCAGCTGCAACAACCACTCCGGATGCAACAACCACTCCAGCTGCTTCCACAACAACTCCAGCTGCAACAACAAATCCGACTGCAACAACCACTCCAGCTGCAACAACAACTCCAGCTGCAACAACAACTCCGGCGGCAACAACCACTCCAGCTGCAACAACCACTCCGGCTGCAACAACAACTCCGGCTGCAACAACTCCTGCTGCAACAACAACTCCAGCCGCAACAACAACTCCAGCTGCAACAACCACTCCGGATGCAACAACCACTCCAGCTGCTTCCACAACAACTCCAGCTGCAACAACAACTCCGGCTGCAACAACAACTCCTGCTGTAACAACTCCAGCCGCAACAACTACTCCTGCTTCAACAACCACGCCGGCTGCAACAACAACTCCAGCTGCAACAACAACTCCTGCGGCAACAACCACTCCAGGTGCAACAACAACTCCAGCTGCAACAACAACTCCAGCTGCAACAATCACGCCGGCTGCAACAACAACTCCGGCTGCAACAACAACTCCTGCTGTGACAACAACTCCAGCGGCAACAACAACACCTGCTTCAACAACAACTCCAGCTGCAACAATGACTCCAGCTGCAACAACAACTCCGGCTGCAACAACAACTCCTGCTGCAACAACAACTCCAGCCGCAACAACTACTCCTGCTTCAACGACCACGCCGGCTGCAACAACAACTCCAGCTGCAACAACAACTCCAGCTGCAACAACGACTCCAGCTGCAACAACAACTCCGGCTGCAACAACAACTCCTGCTGCAACAACAACTCCAGCCGCAACAACTACTACTGCTTCAGCAACAACTCCAGCCGCAACAACTACTCCTGCTTCAACAACAACTCCAGCTGCAACAACCACTCCGACTGCAACTACTTCTCCAGATGCAACAACCACTCCGGCTGCAACAATCACTCCTGCTGCTTCCACAACTCTGCCTGCAACAACAACTCCTGCTTCAACAACCACGCCGGCTGCAACAACAACTCCAGCTGCAACAACAACTCCTGCGGCAACAACCACTCCAGGTGCAACAACAACTCCAGCTGCAACAACCACTCCAGCTGCAACAACCACGCCGGCTGCAACAACAACTCCGGCTGCAACAACAACTCCTGCTGTAACAACAACTCCAGCGGCAACAACAACACCTGCTTCAACAACAACTCCAGCTGCAACAACGACTCCAGCTGCAACAACAACTCCTGCTGCAACAACAACTCCAGCTGCAACAACTACTCCTGCTTCAACAACAACTCCAGCCGCAACAACTACTCCTGCTTCAACAACAACTCCAGCTGCAACAACCACTCCGACTGCAACTACTTCTCCGGCTGCAACAACAACTCCGGCTGCAACAACAACTCCTGAGGCAACAACAACTCCAGTTGCAACAATTACCCCTGCTTCAACAACAACTCCAGCTGCAACAACCACTCCAACTGCAACTACATCTCCAGCTGCAACAACAACTTCAGCTGCAACAACAACTCCTGCGGCAACAACCACTCCAGGTGCAACAACCACTCCAGCTGCAACAACCACGCCGGCTGCAACAACAACTCCTGCTGTAACAACAACTCCAGCGGCAACAACAACACCTGCTTCAACAACAACTCCAGCTGCAACAACGACTCCAGCTGCAACAACCACGCCGGCTGCAACAACAACTCCAGCTGCAACAACAACTCCTGCGGCAACAACCACTCCAGGTGCAACAACAACTCCAGCTGCAACAACAACTCCAGCTGCAACAACCACGCCGGCTGCAACAACAACTCCGGCTGCAACAACAACTCCTGTTGCAACAACAACTCCTGCGGCAACAACCACTCCAGGTGCAACAACAACTCCAGCTGCAACAACAACTCTAGCTGCAACAACAACTCCAGCTGCAACAATCACGCCGGCTGCAACAACAACTCCGGCTGCAACAACAACTCCTGCTGTGACAACAACTCCAGCGGCAAAAACAACACCTGCTTCAACAACAACTCCAGCTGCAACAATGACTCCAGCTGCAACAACAACTCCGGCTGCAACAACAACTCCTGCTGCAACAACAACTCCAGCCGCAACAACTACTCCTGCTTCAACGACCACGCCGGCTGCAACAACAACTCCAGCTGCAACAACAACTCCAGCTGCAACAACGACTCCAGCTGCAACAACAACTCCGGCTGCAACAACAACTCCTGCTGCAACAACAACTCCAGCCGCAACAACTACTACTGCTTCAGCAACAACTCCAGCCGCAACAACTACTCCTGCTTCAACAACAACTCCAGCTGCAACAACCACTCCGACTGCAACTACTTCTCCAGATGCAACAACCACTCCGGCTGCAACAATCACTCCTGCTGCTTCCACAACTCTGCCTGCAACAACAACTCCTGCTGTAACAACAACTCCAGTGGCAACAACAACGCTTGCTTCAACAACAACTCCTGCTGCAACAATCACTCCAGCTGCAACAACGACTCCAGCTGCAACAACGACTCCGGCTGCAACAACAACTCCTGCTGCAACAACTCCAGCCGCAACAACCACTCCGGCTGCAACAACCACTCCAGCTGCTTCCACAACAACTCCAGCTGCAACAACGACTCCGGCTGCAACAACCACTCCAGCTGCAACAACCACTCCGGCTGCAACAACAACTCCAGCTGCAACAAGAACTCCGGCGGCAACAACCACTCCAGCTGCAACAACCACTCCAGCTGCAACAACGACTCCAGCTGCAACAACAACTCCTGCTGCAACAACAACTCCAGCCGCAACAACTACTCCTGCTTCAACAACAACTCCAGCCGCAACAACTAGTCCTGCTTCAACAACAACTCCAGCTGCAACAACCACTCCGGCTGCAACAATCACTCCAGCTGCTTCCACAACTGCAGCTGCAACAACCACTCCTGCGGCAACAACCACTCCAGGTGCAACAACAACTCCAGCTGCAACAACCACTCCGGCTGTAACAACCACTCCAGCCGCAACAACAACTCCGGCGGCAACAACCACTCCAGCTGCAACAACCACTCCAGCTGCAACAACGACTCCAGCTGCAACAACAACTCCTGCTGCAACAACAACTCCAGCCGCAACAACTACTCCTGCTTCAACAACAACTCCAGCCGCAACAACTAGTCCTGCTTCAACAACAACTCCAGCTGCAACAACCACTCCGGCTGCAACAATCACTCCAGCTGCTTCCACAACTGCAGCTGCAACAACCACTCCTGCGGCAACAACCACTCCAGGTGCAACAACAACTCCAGCTGCAACAACCACTCCGGCTGTAACAACCACTCCAGCTGCAACAATCACTCCAGCTGCTTCCACAACTCCAGCTGCAACAACCACTCCTGCGGTAACAACCACTCCAGCCGCAACAACAACTCCGGCTGCAACAACAACTCCTGCTGTAACAACTCCAGCCGCAACAACTACTCCTGCTTCAACAACCACGCCGGCTGCAACAACAACTCCAGCTGCAACAACAACTCCTGCGGCAACAACCACTCCAGGTGCAACAACAACTCCAGCTGCAACAACAACTCCAGCTGCAACAATCACGCCGGCTGCAACAACAACTCCGGCTGCAACAACAACTCCTGCTGTGACAACAACTCCGGCTGCAACAACAACTCCTGCTGCAACAACAACTCCAGCCGCAACAACTACTCCTGCTTCAACGACCACGCCGGCTGCAACAACAACTCCAGCTGCAACAACGACTCCAGCTGCAACAACAACTCCGGCTGCAACAACAACTCCTGCTGCAACAACAACTCCAGCCGCAACAACTACTACTGCTTCAGCAACAACTCCAGCCGCAACAACTACTCCTGCTTCAACAACAACTCCAGCTGCAACAACCACTCCGACTGCAACTACTTCTCCAGATGCAACAACCACTCCGGCTGCAACAATCACTCCTGCTGCTTCCACAACTCTGCCTGCAACAACAACTCCTGCTGTAACAACAACTCCAGTGGCAACAACAACGCCTGCTTCAACAACAACTCCTGCTGCAACAATCACTCCAGCTGCAACAACGACTCCGGCTGCAACAACAACTCCTGCTGCAACAACTCCAGCCGCAACAACCACTCTGGCTGCAACAACCACTCCAGCTGCTTCCACAACAACTCCAGCTGCAACAACGACTCCGGCTGCAACAACCACTCCAGCTGCAACAACCACTCCGGCTGCAACAACAACTCCAGCTGCAACAACAACTCCGGCGGCAACAACCACTCCAGCTGCAACAACCACTCCAGCCGCAACAACTACTCCTGCTTCAACAACAACTCCAGCCGCAACAACTAGTCCTGCTTCAACAACAACTCCAGCTGCAACCATCACTCCGGCTGCAACAATCACTCCAGCTGCTTCCACAACTGCAGCTGCAACAACCACTCCTGCGGCAACAACCACTCCAGGTGCAACAACAACTCCAGCTGCAACAACCACTCCGGCTGTAACAACCACTCCAGCCGCAACAACAACTCCGGCTGCAGCAACAACTCCAGCTGCAACAACCACTCCGGCTGCAACAACATCTCCGGCTGCAACAACAACTCCTGCTGTAACAACAACTCCAGCTGCAACAACTACTCCTGCTTCAACAACCACGCCGGCTGCAACAACAACTCCAGCTGCAACTACAACTCCTGCGGCAACAACCACTCCAGGTGCAACAACAACTCCAGCTGCAACAACCACTCTGGATGCAACAACCACTCCAGCTGCTTCCACAACAACTCCAGCTGCAACAACAAATCCGACTGCAACAACCACTCCAGCTGCAACAACAACTCCAGCTGCAACAACAACTCCGGCGGCAACAACCACTCCAGCTGCAACAACCACTCCAGCTGCAACAACCACTCTGGCTGCAACAACCACTCCAGCTGCTTCCACAACAACTCCAGCTGCAACAACGACTCCGGCTGCAACAACCACTCCAGCTGCAACAACCACTCCGGCTGCAACAACAACTCCAGCTGCAACAACAACTCCAGCCGCAACAACTACTCCTGCTTCAACAACCACGCCGGCTGCAACAACAACTCCAGCTGCAACAACTACTCCAGCTGCAACAACGACTCCAGCTGCAACAACAACTCCGGCTGCAACAACAACTCCTGCTTCAACAACAACTCCAGCCGCAACAACTACTCCTGCTTCAACAACAACTCCAGCTGCAACAGCCACTCCGACTGCAACTACTTCTCCAGCTGCAACAACCACTCCGGCTGCAACAATCACTCCTGCTGCTTCTACATCTCTGCCTGCAACAACAACTCCTGCTGTAACAACAACTCCGGCTGCAACAACCACTCTGGCTGCAACAACCACTCCAGCTGCTTCCACAACAACTCCAGCTGCAACAACGACTCCGGCTGCAACAACCACTCCGGCTGCAACAACAACTCCGGCTGCAACAACAACTCCTGCGGCAACAACCACTCCAGGTGCAACAACAACTCCTGCTGCAACAACAACTCCAGCCGCAACAACTACTCCTGCTTCAACAACCACGCCGGCTGCAACAACAACTCCAGCTGCAACAACTACTCCAGCTGCAACAACGACTCCAGCTGCAACAACAACTCCGGCTGCAACAACAACTCCTGCTTCAACAACAACTCCAGCCGCAACAACTACTCCTGCTTCAACAACAACTCCAGCTGCAACAACCACTCCGACTGCAACTACTTCTCCAGCTGCAACAACCACTCCGGCTGCAACAATCACTCCTGCTGCTTCTACATCTCTGCCTGCAACAACAACTCCTGCTGTAACAACAACTCCAGCGGCAACAACAACTCCTGCTTCAACAACAACTCCAGCTGCAACAACCACTCCGACTGCAACTACAACTCCAGCTGCAACAACCACTCCGGCTGCAACAACCACTCCAGCTGCTTCCACAACAACTCCAGCTGCAACAACGACTCCGGCTGCAACAACCACTCCGGCTGCAACAACAACTCCAGCTGCAACAACAACTCCGGCGGCAACAACCACTCCAGCTGCAACAATTCCTGCTGCAACAACAACTCCAGCCGCAACAACTACGCCTGCTTCAACAACAACTCCAGCTGCAACAACAACTCCAGCCGCAACCACTACTCCTGCTTCAACAACAACTCCAGCTGCAACAACCACTCCGGCTGCAACAACAACTCCAGCTGCAACAACAACTCCTGCGGCAACAACCACTCCAGGTGCAACAACAACTCCAGCTGCAACAACAACTCCAGCTGCAACAACCACTCCAACTGCAACACCAACTCCAGCTGCAACAACAACTCCTGCGGCAACAACCACTCCAGGTGCAACAACAACTCCGGCTGCAACAACGACTCCAGCTGCTACAACAACTCCGGCTGCAACAACTCCTGCTGCAACAACAACCCCAGCCGCAACAACTACGCCTGTTTCAACAACTCCAGCTGCAACAACAACTCCAGCTGCAACAACAACTCCAGCCGCAACAACAACTCCAGCCGCAACAACTACTCCTGCTTCAACAACAACTCCGGCTGCAACAACCACTCCAGCTGCAACAACCACTCCAGCGGCAACAACAAATCCTGCTTCAACAACAACTCCAGCTGCAACAACCACTCCGACTGCAACTACAACTCCAGCTGCAACTACAACTCCAGTAGCACCAACAACTCCTTCTGCAACAACAACTCCGGCCGCAACAACAACTCCGGCAGCAACAACAACTCCAGCTGCAACAACCACTCCGGCTGCAACAACAACTCCGGCTGCAATAACAACTTCAGCTGCAACAACAACTCCAGTAGCAACAACCACTCCAGCTGCAACAACCACTCCAGCGGCAACAACAAATCCTGCTTCAACAACAACTCCAGCTGCAACAACCACTCCGACTGCAACTACAACTCCAGTAGCACCAACAACTCCTTCTGCAACAACAACTCCGGCGGCAACAACAACTCCGGCAGTAACAACAACTCCAGCTGCAACAACCACTCCGGCTGCAACAACAACTCCTTCTGCAACCACCACTCCAGCTGCAACAACAACTCCAGTAGCAACAACAACTCCTTCTGCAACAACAACTCCGGCAGCAACAACCACTCCAGCTGCAACATCAACTCCGGCTGCTACAACAACTCTAGTGGCAACAACAACTCCGGCTGCAACAATAATAATAATAATCGTGACTTTTAGATCTCTTACTTCCACATTTACAGATGATTTGAGTGATCCGTCATCTCCAGCTTTCACTGCCCGAGCTGAAATGATCAAGACACAGGTATGTCTCAGCTTTTGAATAAAAACCTGCTAGTTCAACTTATTTGATGATAGAACTCAATCACCAATCAGAGAACTCAAAACTCATTATGAAGTATACTTGGTATTTAAAAAAATCATCAAGGGGAATATATGAAATGAATGTGCACACAGTTCAACGTTTGAAGGCAAAAGTAAAAAGTGTGTTTCCCGCCTATAGTCGTGTTCTTTCAGACAGCAACAAACTGAATTGCCTTGGCTGCTGTATAAACACTGTGTTGCAACGCGGTAAACTCCGTAAAGACGATCCTTTAGCGCTCCAGACATATTCATAGACTTATTCTAGGCAAACGAAAACACACAGTTTCAGGTGATTTGAGACGAAGCTAGTAATACATGTTGTACTCCATTTCTACTGATAGACCCCCAAGAACCTGCACACTGCTCCTTTAAATACGCTCTAATATTCATGTCTAATATTAATTTCTAATATTCATGTCTAATATTCATGTCTAATATTCATGTCTGTTCCGGCAGCTTGAACCTATCTTCACATCGACATTCAGTTCGTCCTTCCAGTCCTTGGAAGTGGTGTCATTCAGGTATTGTGTTGAGAGATACAGTGTTGCAATTCTTACAATTAAATAATAGCGGCTTCCATCTAATACATTAAACTTTCTGCTTTGCCTCCCCTTATGCAGTCCTGGATCAGTCTACAACAACTTCAGAGCGGTCTTTAACGACACGTTACCTCCGAATAAAGTTGAGATTACTCAAAGTTTGACTGAATCAGCTTCAAGCGTCACCGGCTTCGACATTGAAACCGCCTCCATCACTGTGAATGTCACATGTAAGCAACGAGAGCTCGTTGATCAACGATGTCAAAGGTTGCACAAATGATTGTCAAACTAATGTTTTGTTTCACTGCAGCAACTACAACTGCAACAACTGTAGCAACTACAACTGCTGGTCCTGCAACTGCAGCAACTACAACTGTAGCAACTACAACTGCTGGTCCTGCAACTGCAGCAACTACAACTGAAGCAACTACAACTGCAAACACTACATCTTCAAGCGGTGTGCGCCACACCATCAGTCTCATCACCGCATCCTGTCTGGTAGCGTTGTCATGGCTACTGTCGAGCCAACAGCATTAGTGGTCGTGGTCTCGTACGTCTTCGTCTTATTATTGTAAACACTGGGATGTTGGAAAATAATTTCACAATTAATATTTAAATTATGAATTACTCCTAATGACAGTTTGTCTTGTTTCAATTTGTTTAAGGTAATGGTATATATATATATATATATATATTACTAAATAATGCACTGTCAATATTCTTATTTATACAAAGTGTATTTATGTAATCATTATGTATTTATGTAATCATCATGTAATCATCATGTAATCATTATGTAATCATTATGTATTTATGTAATCATCATGTAATCATCCATCGCTGGATTCTATGACATTTCTTGCATTTTGTACAATTTCTGTGAAAACCTGATCAGAATACACAATCTCTGAGGAATTGAAATGGTCTCTTGTGATTTATTTGGCATTTTGGTGGTTAAAAAGAGCACCAGGGCCTGTTTCATGTAAAAGAGCCTTAAGGCCTGTCAAATGTAAAAGAGCCTTAAGGCCTGTTTCATGTAAAAGAGCTTTAAGGCCTGTTTCATGTAAAAGAGCCTTAAGGCCTGTTTCATGTAAAAGAGCCTTAAGGCCTGTTTCATGTAAAAGAGCTTTAAGGTCTGTTTCATGTAAAAGAGCTTTAAGGCCTGTTTCATGTAAAAGAGCCTTAAGGCCTGTTTCATGTAAAAGAGCCTTAAGGCCTGTTTCATGTAAAAGAGCTTTAAGGTCTGTTTCATGTAAAAGAGCCTTAAGGCCTGTTTCATGTAAAAGAGCTTTAAGACTTGTTTCATGTAAAAGAACTTAAGGCCTGTTTCATGTAAAAGAGCTTTAAGGGCTGTTTCATAGAAATCTAGAGAAAAATCATTCAACGATACAGGGAACATGCTCAGAAACATTTATATTTATTCTTCAGCCAATTTATGAATTTCAGCCATTTCACTGTGACATTGGAGCTCAAATGAGACCCTTCACCTCCAGAAATGTAGCGTGAAGTTAGACATAATTGAGGGTGTGGTCTCTTTGAGTGACAGAGACCAGCTGTTTGTCTAAATTGAGAGGTAAGAATGAATTATCTTCTATTGAACAGTGCAGTGTGTTCAGGAGGGACTTTAACACTTTTTTGTTAAGTATTGTTAAATTATTATACTTTGGTTAAATCCATGAATCCACTTTATGTCATTCACAAGGGGTGTTACATCAAATCAGAATCAGCTTTATTGGCCATGTGTGTTTTATACATTCATGGAATTTAACTCAGGTTCCACTTAACTCTCATTGTACATATATACACATTATGCGAGTCAGATCGGGTGTCCTGCAGCACAGGGGCTCCACAGGGAACCGTTCTGGCTCCATTCCTGTTCTCCATTTACACCTCGGACTTTAAACACAACTCTGCCAACTGCCACCTGCAAAAGTTCTCTGATGACTCTGTAATCGTCGGCCTCATCTCTGCCGATGATGACAGGGAGTACAGGGAACTGAACCAGGACTTTTTAGGATGGTGCCAGCGGAACCGCCTCCAGATAAACTCCAGTAAGACCAAGGAGCTGGTGGTGGACTTCCGCCGGGGCAAACGCTCTCCTCCGCTACCATTGAGCATCCAGGGACTGGACATTGAGATGGTGACATCTTACAAGTACCTGGGTGTTCACTTGAACAATAAACTGGACTGGTCCGACCACACACATGCACTCTATAAAAAGGGACAGAGCAGACTCTTTCTGCTGAGGAGACTGAGGTCTTTTGGGGTGCAGGGAGCACTCCTGAAGACCTTCTTTGACTCTGTGGTGGCATCAGCCATCTTCTATGGAGTGGTCTTCTGGTGCAGCAGCATCACGGCAGCTGACAGGAGGAGACTGGACAAACTGATAAAGAAGGCCAGCAGCGTGCTGGGGTGTCCTCTGGATACTGTG
Source organism: Cottus gobio (assembly GCA_023566465.1). Lineage (NCBI taxonomy): Eukaryota > Metazoa > Chordata > Actinopteri > Perciformes > Cottidae > Cottus > Cottus gobio. Next base: position 406,458 of record CM042233.1, read on the forward strand.
GAGGTGGTGGGAGACAGGAGGATGATGGCCAAGCTCTCATCCCTGATGAACCACGCCTCCCACCCCATGCTGGACACCCTGGCAGCTCTGCACAGCTCCTTCAGCCACCGGCTGATTCACCCCCGGTGTGTGAAGGACAGGTACCGCAAGTCCTTCCTCCCTGCTGCTGTCAGGCTGCACAACAAGCTGACCTCCCAGTAGCCCACAAACATTCTGGACTCTCAATACTTGGACACTTTTTCTATCACTCTGTTCACTTTAATCCATTCTGGTGCAATATTTTGTAATTTGTATATTCAATATTCTGGTCACTTTAATCCATCCTGGTGCAATATTTTGTAATATTTTGTAATTTGTATATTCAATATTCCACTGTACATTCAATTTCTTCTTTACTGTTTATTTTATTATGTTTATTACAGTTTATTTATACTACTTGATTTCTCTTATCTTTACGTTCTGAGCAATGCTGCTGTAATCCTGTAATTTCCCCACTGCGGGACTAATAAAGGATTATCTTATCTTATCTTATCTTATTATATACAATAAACAAGATAAATATAAAAGACATTAAAGAGAACAGTAGTCAGATTAGTGCAGATGGTGGAGTCTGATTAATTGTTCATCAGAGTGACGGCCAGTGGAAAGAAGCTGTTCCTGTCTGGTGGTTTTTGCATACAGCGCTCTGTAGCGCCCCCAGAGGGGAGGAGGTGGAACAGCTCTGTCCTGTTTGGTGGCTGATCCAAACCACACAGTGATGGAAGAACAGAAGACAGACTGGATGATAGAAGAACAGATCATTTTCTTCTTTTTTTCTTTTTTAAAATTATTTTATGTATTATTTTTTAGTAATATATATTGTTTTGTTTTTATGTTCAAGCCTCACATAGAGAATGAAAGAGAAACACTGATATTAGATCAATAATCAGCACATCTCGATATAAAAGACTAAACGTACTGTAGTAAAAACTGGAGATAAAGTACTTCAAGGAAATACAAGTACATCCAATTAAGTTCACTAGCAGTTGTACTTAACAGTGAGTACTAGAATAGTACATGATGTTTCCCTCCTGACCTCCAGGGGGCGACGTCCTGCTCTTTCCACTGAAACACGTGACCGGAAGTGACGCAACCCGGAAGTGAAGTTTCATTGTGATCTCGGGCTTCCGGCGGGAAGCGGCTCCGTTAGCTCACGAGGTCCGTTCTGTTTGTGGTCGGAGAGAGCAGAAAACACTCAGGTGACGTTTATAAAGTACTAAAATAATATTATATTAAGTCCTCAGTGACGTTTCTTCTTCACGGAATCGAGCGGGAGTGAGTTTTAGCTCGTTAGCTAACCAGCTAGTTAGCCTCCTCTAGCTAACTGCTAGCTTAGCCTCAGCTCACTTGTTTGTGAGCATGTTTGTTTCTGTTATTTTGTCTGATCGTTCACAGCTGGTATCAATAAAGGTTTATTTTAACTTGAGTGGACGGTGAACGTGTTTTATGAAGGAGTTTGCTTTAAAAGCTAGCATGCTAACTACAGCTGTGCTCTTGTACGTCACTGAATACCACATAATACCACGTCACAGAATACTACATCTTCGAGGTAGTTACATGTTTTTAACTCAGGCAAATATAGTACTTTTTACTGTACTGCATCTCAGATGTACTTATATATATATGAATATATAACTAACTTTATAATTTCACTTTTAGTCCAATGGGAGACAGTGATGACGAGTTCGACAGGAGGAGGCGGGACAAGTTCAGGAGAGAGAGGAGCGACATGGAGCGGTCGAGAGAGAGGGAGGAGAGGAGGAGGGACGACTGGCCCGACAGGTACGCACACACCTGTACACACCTCATCCTGACACACACACCTGTACACATACACACCTCATCCTGACACACACACCTGTACACATACATACCTCATCCTGTACACACACACACACCTCATCTTGACACACACACCTCATCCTGACACACACACACCTGTACACACACACCTCAGCCTGACACACACACACACCTGTACACATACACACCTCATCCTGACATATACACACCTCATCCTGACACACACACCTGTACACATACACACCTCATCCTGACACACACACCTGTACACATACACACCTCATCCTGACACACACACCTGTACACATACACACCTCATCCTGACACACACACCTCATCCTGTACACACACACCTCATCCTGACACACACACACCTGTACACATACACACCTCATCCTGACACACACACCTGTACACACACACACACACACCTCATCCTGACACACACACCTCATCCTGACACACACCTCATCCTGACGTGTGTGTGTTTAAACTGTGTGTGTGTGTGTGTTCAGGGACTGGGACCGCGGCAGAGAGAGGAGGCGGGACTACGACCGCGGGCGCAGAGAGAGATTTTCTCCCCCCCGACACATCAGCCCTCAGCACAAACGCATGAGGAGAGACTGGTGAGTGTGTGTGTTTACACTGTGTGTGTGTGTTTACACTGTGTGTGTGTGTTTACACTGTGTGTGTGTGTTTACACTGTGTGTGTGTGCCACCTGATCGTTCCGTCACTGCCCTGTGAAATGTCCAGGGACGACCATCGGGGAGAGCCGTACCGCTACGACATGCCCTATGGAGGGGGCGGGGCTCCGTTTCCAGGGGCGGGGCCTCAGGGCTGGCATCCCGACCTCCCCCACCTTCACCCACACCACGGAGGTCACCCGCTGCAGGGCAGGTGAGCCGTCCCACAATGCACCCTGTCGCATGTGAACGTATTCAATATATATTATATAACAATTTTTTAATAGATTTTATATATATATATATACAAAAAATACTAATATTTGCGATAAAAAAAATGTTATGCTATATATTATTATTATATGTGCTAGAAATAGTGAAGACAATGTAGTTTGTTTTTCCTCGCAATATGACAGAAAAGAACCAATAAGAGTATTGATAAGTGTACTAGTATAAGTAAAGCTATTATGGTCTGTAATAGACACTCAGCCATCAAGACAAAAGCTGGAGAGCATCTTCCTCTTAATAAAAACATGAAACGCATATTAATTATTGATTATTTGGTTGTCATGAACAAACACAAATTAATATAATTCTGTGATTTTTCAATGATGAAGATAAAATGTCTCTCAGGTTGGGGATGGTGGATCCAGATCTCCCTCCTCCTGGTCCTCCCACCATGAGGAGCTTCAAGGTGAGTCACACCTCCTTATAGGAAACAGAGTGAGGGTTCTGATCTGTTCTGATCAGTTCCTCCGTCTCTGCAGGAGTTTCTGTTGAACATGGAGGACAGTGTGGACGAGACAGAGTCGGTGAAGCGCTACAATCAGTACAAACTGGACTTCAGGCGGCAACAGCTGCAGGACTTCTTCCTCCAGCACAAAGACCAGGAGTGGTTCCGCTCCAAGTACCACCCTGATGACATCACGGCGAGGAAGGCGGAGTCTCTGGCCGCCCTCAAGACTCGGCTGGGCGTCTTCCTCTTCCTGCTGGAGAACAACTGGCTGGATAACATGTTGCTGGACATGGAGCACGCCCCCGCCATCATCAAGCTGCTGGACGCAGGTAGACAGACGGGTAGTGAGACAGGTTCAAAATCTGAGCTGTGAGACGGGACAAAACCGAGCAGGGAGACGGGATGTAAACCGAGCAGGGAGACGGGATGTAAACCGAGCAGGGAGACGGGACGTAAACCGAGCAGGGAGACGGGACAAAACCGAGCAGGGAGACGGGATGTAAACCGAGCAGGGAGATGGGATGTAAACCGAGCAGGGAGACGGGATGTAAACCGAGCAGGGAGACGGGACAAAACCGAGCAGGGAGACGGGATGTAAACCGAGCAGGGAGACGGGATGTAAACCGAGCAGGGAGACGGGATGTAAACCGAGCAGGGAGACGGGATGTAAACCGAGCAGGGAGACGGGATGTAAACCGAGCAGGGAGACGGGATGTAAACCGAGCAGGGAGACGGGACAAAACCGAGCAGGGAGACGGGAGGTAAACCGAGCAGGACTACCTTTGAAACCGTGTTTGAAACATGGAACTTTTCACATGAATCTAGTTTGCTGCTGTCAGTCTGCAGGGGTTTCTGAGTATTGAAGCCCGCCTACTGTCCTCTGGTGTCTCACCCTCTGTCCTGTCTTTCTCTGCAGCGGTGATAAAGATGGAGGGAGGTACAGACTTAGACCTGCAGGTCCTGGAGCTGCCGACTGCTGCTGCAGTGGCTGGTGGGGAGCCGAGCAGCAGTGGAGGAGCAGCACCAGGAGACGCAAGAGGAGGTGGTGGTGGAGGAGGAGGTAATGGGGGTAAAGAAGAAGGAGGTGGTGGTGAAAGGAGTCGGGGAGATCACAGCGGAGGAAACGTGAGCAGTCGGACCGACTCAAAGACGACAGAAGAGACGACCGGTGGAGAGACAAAACTCTCCGATAAGGTCAGTGAAAAGCTCTTCTTCTGTCTGTGATGAACTCTTCTGTCTGTGATGAACTCGTCTGTGACGAGCTCTTCTTCTCTCTGACGAGCTCTTCTGTCTGTGACGAACTCTTCTGTCTGTGACGAACTCTTCTCTCTGTGACGAGCTCTTCTGTCTGTGACGAACTCTTCTGTCTGTGACGAACTCTTCTGTCTGTGATGAACCCTTCTCTCTGTGACGAGCTCTTCTGTCTGTGACGAACTCTTCTGTCTGTGACGAGCTCTTCTTCTTCTGTCTGTGACGAACTCTTCTTCTGTCTGTGACGAGCTCTTCTGTCTGTGACGAACTCTTCTGTCTGTGACGAGCTCTTCTGTCTGTGATGAACCCTTCTCTCTGTGACGAGCTCTTCTGTCTGTGACGAACTCTTCTGTCTGTGACGAGCTCTTCTTCTTCTGTCTGTGACAAACTCTTCTTCTGTCTGTGACGAGCTCTTCTGTCTGTGACGAACTCTTCTGTCTGTGACGAGCTCTTCTGTCTGTGATGAACTCTTCTGTCTGTGACAAACTCTTCTTCTGTCTGTGACAAACTCTTCTTCTGTCTGTGACAAACTCTTCTTCTGTCTGTGACGAGCTCTTCTTCTCTCTGACGAGCTCTTCTGTCTGTGATGAACTCTTCTCTCTGTGACGAGCCCTTCTGTCTGTGACGAACTCTTCTGTCTGTGATGAACTCGTCTGTGACGAGCTCTTCTTCTGTCTCTGACGAGCTCTTCTGTCTGTGATGAACTCTTCTGTCTGTGACGAACTCTTCTGTCTGTGATGAACTCTTCTGTCTGTGACGAACTCTTCTGTCTGTGACGAGCTCTTCTGTCTGTGAACTCTTCTCTCTGACGAGCTCTTCTGTCTGTGACGAACTCTTCTGTCTGTGACGAGCTCTTCTGTCTGTGATGAACTCTTCTCTCTGTGACGAGCTCTTCTGTCTGTGACGAGCTCTTCTTCTTCTGTCTGTGACAAACTCTTCTTCTGTCTGTGACAAACTCTTCTTCTGTCTGTGACGAGCTCTTCTGTCTGTGACGAACTCTTCTTCTTTGTGTGTTTGTGTTGTTTCCTGATGTTCTGACTTTATAATTGAGCCGCTCTGCTCTTCTTCAGGACGGTGAGGAGACCAAGCAGAACGGAGAAGAGAAGGACGAAGGAGAGGAAGGAGAGGAGGAGGAGGAAGAGGGGGAAAAGAAAGATGACGATGAAGAAGAGGAGGTAGAGGAGGAGAAGACGACAACTGCAAAGAAAGTGAGTTTGGTTTTACTCATCAGCTCCGATGCTGATGGCTGGTGATGGTGCCGTTATTAACCCCGCCCCCTTTTCTCTCAGGGCAGGAAGAGGAAACGCAGCGTGTCGGTTGACAGCGGCGAGGGCAGCGCCTCCGACTCTGACTCCTCCCACTCCGACGGAGAGAAGGAGGAAGAGGAGAAGGAGGAAGAGGAGGACGGTACGCACCAACTTATTAAGTCAAAGATGGATGAAAAGTGTTTTGTTTAGAGATTAAAGTTCTCATTAATGTGTGTGTGTCAGAGTGTCGTAAGGAGCGAGGGAAGGACAGAGGAAAAGAGAGGGGGAAGGAGAGGGAGAAGGAGGCTCCAGCTAAGCCCCGCCCCCTCCACCTCACCACGTCTCTGTTCATTCGAAGCATCCCGCCGGAGGTGTCCAAGGAGGAGATCACTGCTGTGAGAGAACACACACACACACTCTCTCTCTCACTCTTGAAAGCCCCTGTATCAACATGTGTGTGTCTGTAGTTGTGTCGCAGGTACCCGGGTTTCCTGCGGGTGGCTCTGTCAGACCCTCAGCCGGAGAGGAGGTGAGACACCTTTGTGTTTATCCATCATGAAGAACCGTCATCATGTATTTTCATTCAATACATATAAGGGGTGACTGTGGCTCAGTGGTTAGCAGGTCTGTCTTTCAATTAGAGGGTCGGTGGTTCGATCCCAGCCTCCGCTAGTCTGTCGTTGTGTCCTTGAGCAAGACACTTAACCCTCATTGCTCACCGTTGCTGTGTCTACGGTCTACTGTATATCATGTAAGTCACTTTGGATAAAAGCGTCAGATAAATGAAATGTAATAAATATATATGTTTTATCATAAACTTTCACTGCGTGCGTGCGTGTGCGTGCGTGCGTGCGTGTGCGTGCGTGCGTGCGTGTGTGTGTCAGGTTCTTCAGGAGGTGCTGGGTGACGTTTGATCGCAGTGTGAACATAAAGGAGACGTGCTGGAACCTTCAGAACATCAGGGTATAAATACATCTAAAACCAGAGGAAGTACTTGAAGTGTACTTGAAGTGTACTTGAAGTGTACTTGATGGGTCTCCGTCTCGTCCTCAGCTCAAAGACTGTGAATTGTCTCCGGTGGTCAACAGAGATCTTTGTCGACGCGTTCGCACCGTTAACGGCCTCACGCACCACAAGCCGGTGCTGAGGAACGACATCCGGCTGTCGGCCCGACTCGTCCACGGCCTGGACCAGAGGGGGGCGCTGTGGGCCGGACAGGTAGGGCCCACCACGGGTACTGATGATGTCATGAAGCAGGCTGGTACTGATGTCATGAAGCAGGCTGGTACTGATGATGTCATGAAGCAGGCTGGTACTGATGATGTCATCACTTTGTGGTTCCAGGTGGAGACCAACCCCGTCCTGAAGAACATCACAGACTATCTCATCGAGGAGGTGAGTGCTGAGGAGGAGGAGCTAATGGGAGCTTCAGGGGGTGGAGTCGATGAAGCTAAAGACCCCGTCTCCTCCGATGTTGCCGTGGAGACGGACGACAAGCTGCTGAAGGTAGGAGGAGCTCCTTCTGTTTGACTGTTTATGTGTGTTTGTTGGTTTGTTTATGTGTGTGTGTGTGCGTGCGTGCGTGCGTGTGTGTGTGTGTAGGTGCTGGACAGGCTGCTGCTCTACCTTCGTCTGGTTCACTCAGTAGATTATTATAACTTCTGTGAATATCCTGCGGAGGACGAGATGCCTCATCGCTGTGGACTCATCCACGTACGAGGACCCCTACCTGTAGCCCGGATCACTGCAGCTGAAGGTACACACACACTCTAACCCCTACCTGTAGCCCGGATCACTGCAGCTGAAGGTACACACACACACTCTAACCCCTACCTGTAGCCCGGATCACTGCAGCTGAAGATACACACACACACTCTAACCCCTACCTGTAGCCCGGATCACTGCAGTTGAAGATACACACACACACACTCTAACCCCTACCTGTAGCCCTGATCACTGCAGCTGAAGATACACACACACACTCTAACCCCTACCTGTAGCCCGGATCACTGCAGTTGAAGATACACACACACACACTCTAACCCCTACCTGTAGCCCGGATCACTGCAGTTGAAGGTACACACACTCTCTAACCCCTACCTGTAGCCCGGATCACTGCAGCTGAAGGTACACACACTCTCTAACCCCTACCTGTAGCCCGGATCACTGCAGCTGAAGGTACACACACTCTCTAACCCCTACCTGTAGCCCGGATCACTGCAGCTGAAGGTACACACATACACACACTCTAACCCCTACCTGTAGTCCGGATCACTGCAGCTGAAGGTACACACACACACACACTCTAACCCCTACCTGTAGCCCGGATCACTGCAGCTGAAGGTACACACATACACACACTCTAACCCCTACCTGTAGCCCGGATCACTGCAGCTGAAGGTTCACACACACACATAAATACTTATTAAATACAACTTGTTCTTGATGATCTTCTGGGTTTTAAAGATAAATGTGATGTTGATGTCACAATTTCTCTGATTGGACAGTGAGTGATGATGTCACTGTGTGTCTGCTCTCTGATTGGACAGTGAGTGAGCACCAGAGGATGTGTGAGGAGCGTCTGGCTCCTCTTCTTTCTGCTTCAGAGACTCTGAGTGAAGACGACGCTGCGAGACTCGGGATGAAAGAGCCAGAGCAGGAGGTAACACCTGTCTGTCTGCTCACCTGTCTGTCTAATTGTAACACCTGTCTGTCTGCTCACCTGTCTGTCTGCTTGTAACACCTGTCTGTCTGCTCACCTGTCTGTCTGCTTGTAACACCTGTCTGTCTGCTCACCTGTCTGTCTGCTTGTAACACCTGTCTGTCTGCTCACCTGTCTGTCTGCTTGTAACACCTGTCTGTCTGCTCACCTGTCTGTCTGCTTGTAACACATGTCTGTCTGCATGTAAAACCGGTCTGTCTGCTTGTAACACCTGTCTGTCTGCTTGTAACACCCGTCTGTCTGCTCACCTGTCTGTCTGCTCGTAACACCTGTCTGTCTGCTTGTAACACCCGTCTGTCTGCTCACCTGTCTGTCTGTTTGTAACACCTGTCTGTCTGCTTGTAACACCTGTCTGTCTGCTCACATGTCTGTCTGCTTGTAACACATGTCTGTCTGCATGTAAAACCGGTCTGTCTGCTTGTAACACCTGTCTGTCTGCTTGTAACACCCGTCTGTCTGCTCACCTGTCTGTCTGCTTGTAACACCTGTTTGTCTACTTGTAACACCTGTCTGTCTGCTTATAACACCTGTCTGTCTACTCACCTGTCTGTCTGCTTGTAACACCTGTCTGTCTGCTCACCTGTCTGTCTGCTTGTAACACCTGTCTGTCTGCTCACCTGTCTGTCTGCTTGTAACACCTGTCTGTCTGCTCACCTGTCTGTCTGCTTGTAACACCTGTCTGTCTGCTCACCAGTCTGTCTGCTTGTAACACCTGTCTGCTCACATGTCTGTCTGCTTGTAACACCTGTCTGTCTGCTTGTAACACATGTCTGTCTGCATGTAAAACCGGTCTGTCTGCTCACCAGTCTGTCTGCTTGTAACACCTGTCTGTCTGCTTGTAACACCCGTCTGTCTGCTCACCTGTCTGTCTGCTCGTAACACCTGTCTGTCTGCTTGTAACACCTGTCTGTCTGCTTGTAACACCCGTCTGTCTGCTCACCTGTCTGTCTGTTTGTAACACCTGTCTGTCTGCTTGTAACACCTGTCTGTCTGCTCACATGTCTGTCTGCTTGTAACACATGTCTGTCTGCATGTAAAACCGGTCTGTCTGCTTGTAACACCTGTCTGTCTGCTTGTAACACCCGTCTGTCTGCTCACCTGTCTGTCTGCTTGTAACACCTGTTTGTCTACTTGTAACACCTGTCTGTCTGCTTATAACACCTGTCTGTCTACTCACCTGTCTGTCTGCTTGTAACACCTGTCTGTCTGCTCACCTGTCTGTCTGCTTGTAACACCTGTCTGTCTGCTCACCTGTCTGTCTGCTTGTAACACCTGTCTGTCTGCTCACCTGTCTGTCTGCTTGTAACACCTGTCTGTCTGCTTACCAGTCTGTCTGCTTGTAACACCTGTCTGCTCACATGTCTGTCTGCTTGTAACACCTGTCTGTCTGCTTGTAACACATGTCTGTCTGCATGTAAAACCGGTCTGTCTGCTCACCAGTCTGTCTGCTTGTAACACCCGTCTGTCTGCTCACCTGTCTGTCTGCTTGTAACACCCATCTGTCTGCTCACCTGTCTGTCTGCTTGTAACACCTGTCTGTCTACTTGTAACACATGTCTGTCTGCTTGTAAAACCTGTCTGTCTGCTCACCTGTCTGTCTGCTTGTAACACCTGTCTGTCTGCTCACCAGTCTGTCTGCTTGTAACACCTGTCTGCTCACATGTCTGTCTGCTTGTAACACCTGTCTGTCTGCTTGTAACACATGTCTGTCTGCATGTAAAACCGGTCTGTCTGCTCACCAGTCTGTCTGCTTGTAACACCTGTCTGTCTGCTCACCTGTCTGTCTGCTTGTAACACCTGTCTGTCTGCTTGTAACACCCGTCTGTCTGCTCACCTGTCTGTCTGCTTGTAACACCTGTCTGTCTGCTTGTAACACCCGTCTGTCTGCTCACCTGTCTGTCTGCTTGTAACACCTGTCTGTCTACTTGTAACACATGTCTGTCTGCATGTAAAACCTGTCTGTCTGCTCACGTGTCTGTCTGCTTGTAACACCTGTCTGTCTGCTCACCTGTCTGTGTGCAGGTGGAGAAGTTCTTGTCATCAAACACTCAGGAGCTCAGTAAAGACAAGTGGCTCTGTCCTCTGAGCGGGAAGAAGTTCAAGGTGAGTCCTGTGTGTGTGTGTGTGTGTGTGTGTGTGTGTGTGTGTGTGTGTGTGCGTGCGCGCGGGGTGTGTGTACCATGGTAACCCTCTTTGTTGTTGTCAGGCTCCAGAGTTTGTGCGTAAACACATCCTGAACAAACACGGGGACAAAGTCTCCGCAGTCAGACAGGAAGTTGTGTTCTTCAACAACTTCCTGCTGGACGCCAAGAGACCCGCCCTCCCTGAGAACAAGCCCCTCCCCCCACCAGCACAAGGTGAGACACAGGAAGCTGCTGAACATTAAATGTGTAAAATGCTGTTTGGTGCTCTTTATTTTATGTTTATTAAAATGTTTTATTGTTTTTTTTAGTTTTTTTTAATGGTTAAATAAAGTCGGGGTCTCTCTTTTAGCCACGCCCCCTGGTATGCCAGTGTTTCCTGGTCAGTCACCACAGCAGCAAAGCCTTCTGGGATATCCTCCTGGAGTCAGACCTCCTATGCCCGGCTTCCCTGGTACACACACACACACACACTCATAATTTATTATTCATTAAAAAGATGAAACGTTGAAGTATTGTGTGTACTTGTGTGTTGCAGGTGGAGGACCCCCCTTCCCCCCCAACCAGTTTGGGGCGGGCCGTGGTAACTATGACAACTTCAGAGGTCATCTCGGAGGAGGAGGGTTTCCAGGGAAACAAAGAAACAACAACAACAGGTAGAGAAAAGACAGACGGGTTACAGCAGCATATTGATTGTGTGTGTGTGTGTGTGTGTGTGTGTGTAACTGTGTCCAACTCTGTCTGTGTGTGTAACTGTGTCCAACTCTGTCTGTGTGTGTAACTGTGTCCAACTCTGTCTGTGTGTGTAACTGTGTCCAACTCTGTCTCTGTGTGTGTGTGTGTGTGTGTGTGTGTGTGTGTAACTGTGTCCAACTCTGTCTCTGTGTGTGTGTAGGGGCGTGCGAGGAGACCCCCGGCCCATCATCGAGTACCGAGACCTGGACGCTCCAGACGACCTCGACTTCTTTTAGTGAAACTGGATGTTTTTTATTATTATTCCTACATTTCCCATGATGCCTTTCACCGAGGCTCCATGTTTGTTTTTTAAAGTTAGGTGTGTGTATGTGTGAGTGTGTATGAGTCAGTCAGCAGGACCAACGTTATTATTGATGATCTGATTCCACTTTCCAATAAAGATGATGAAGATGATGAAGAGTGGTGTGTTCAGGGTTGCAGCGTAAATCAGGAGGAAATCATCTCCAGTTTATTTATTAAATCTGAGAACATGAGTCCTGACCACCAGTGGGCGCACACACACTCTCACTCACACTTTCACACACACATACTCACACACACACACACTCTCTCTCTCTCTCTCTCTCTCTCTCTCTCTCTCTCTCTCTCTCTCTCTCTCTCTCTCTCTCTCTCTCTCTCTCTCTCTCTCTCTCTCTCTCTCTCTCTCTCTCTCTCTCTCTCTCTCTCTCTCTCTCTCTCTCTCTCACGCACACGCACACTCTCTCTCTCGCACACGCACACTCTCTCTCTCGCACACGCACACTCTCTCTCTCTCACACGCACACTCTCTCTCTCACACTTGTCTGTTTCTCTTTGATCCTCAACATTCCGTTTAAAAGTTTAATAAAAACGTTTTTCTAAAGTTAATATAATGTGAAACAAACCGGTCGCAGTCCAGAATCGGGGCCTGGATCCGCATGCAGAACCAGACCAGCTGAGCCGGACCAGCAGAACCAGACCAGCTGGACCGCATCCCGCTGAATCAAAGAGTCTTGAAGAGGACCAGACTTTTACTAGAAGACACAAAATAAACTGCAGAAGAAGAACAACTCGACTCCGGTTCACCTCGAGCACATCAGTATATTATATATATATATATCTATATATATGTAATTAAATGTAGTAGTCTGTGATTACAATGCTGATCATATTGTAACTGAGTATCTGCACTTTTAGTACAATATGAGTATGATTATATTATTAGAGTATAGTATGTAGTAATTGGTACTTTTACTAAATACATTTTCCTGATACTTTTTATTGTTTTTAAAGCAGGAGTGGAGTATTTCTACCATGTGGTCAGGTCTAATTAATACCTGGTCATTATTATACATATATACTATGTATATATATATGTATATATATACTATGTATATACATATATATGTATATTTATATATATACATAGTATATATATATATATATATATTATGTATATATATATATATACATAGTATATATATATTGATATATATATAAAATGTATGCTTTGTGTAGTAACATAATCTGACCTCTAGAGGGCAGTGGACATCAAAACATGTCTTCCTCCTCTTCATTACTCAGTCTGGATTCAATTGCTCTGAGACTGCAAACAACACACCTGCCTGTCTTTCTCCCTGCCTGTCTGTCTTTCAGCAGCGAGACATGAAGAAGAAGCAGTCGCTTGGTTTTCTGCTCTGGGTAAGTTTTATAAAATCCTGATTTTTACTTGTCAACAAACTATTAAAATATAAATGAAATATAAGTCCGATAAATATTGTTTTCTGTTTAAAATCATCACATGGAACTCTGGAGGGAAGTGAACATATAATGATATATATAATATAATAATAATTGAGTGTTTCATTCAGTTCAACTTAATTAAATTATGTAAAATTAAGTTATGTTAAATTGTCTTTGTATGAAACGATTCCTCAAAGTGTTTTATTTGAATTTTGTTTCATATTTGTTCTCATTATTGAGAACCTCTTAGCAGATGTTTGTTTTCCTCATGAAATAATCTTTCCTGTATTTATTTTTCTGACTGAAAACATTAAATATGATTTTTAATTCTTAAAATTGACTTCAATTATATTATTTTTATTTTATTTTGTAATTGAATGTGTTTTGACTAAATTATTGTATTTGTGTGTGTGTGTGTGCGTGCGTGCAGGTGTGTGTGTGCTGTGTGTGCTGCTGGCATGACCTTGACAACAGTGAGTACGACTGTTGGCCTCTAGAGAAACCCAACGAATACAACATGATGGACTGTGGAGGTGAGGACCTTCTTCTTCTTCTTTTACATTACATTTCATTACATTACATTTAGCTGACGCGTTTATCCAAAGCGACTTACAATAAGTGCATTCTACGGTTACAAACAAGAATCAGAACAATTCTTCTTCTTCTTCTTCTTCTTCTTCTTCTTCACCTCTTCCTCATTAAAAACAGTTGTAAAGAAAACAACACAGTTTGTTCATCATGTTCAGGAACAAATTATTGTTAATAAAAGACCTGTCTCACCTATCTGGCCCTTTACCTCTCTCCCTGTCTCTCTCCCTCCCTGTCTGTCTCTCTCCCTGTCTGTCTGTCTCTCTCCCTGTCTGTCTCCCTGTCTGTCTCCCTGTCTCTCTCCCTGTCTGTCTCTCTCCCTGTCTCTCTCCCTCCCTGTCTGTCTCTCTCCCTGTCTCTCTCCCTGTCTCCCTCCCTGTCTGTCTCTCTCCCTCCCTGTCTGTCTCTCTCCCTGTCTGTCTCTCTACCTGTCTCTCCCTGTCTGTGGTCCAGGTCTAGAGATGTCCTGGGTGGTCCGTCCTCCAGAGACGGTGAAGAGCGGTGAGTTCTTCAGCGTCACGTATTCGGTGACGGCTACAGACTCGTTCTACCAGTGGGCTGTGGAGAACCACATCTTCTCCCACAGGTTTGTACTGGTTTACATCTGGTGTACTGGTTTACATGCAAAGGTGGCACAAATGAAGCAAATGACACAACAATGTGTGTGTGTGTGTGTGTGTGTGTGTGTGTGTGTGTGTGTGTGTGTGTGTGTGTGTGTGTGTGTGTGTGTGTGTGTGTGTGTGTGTGTGTGTGTGTGTGTGTGTGTGTGTGTGTGTGTGTGTGTGTGTGTGTGTGTGTGTGTGTGTGTGTAGCTCCATATCAGACGCAGATGCAGCTCGGAGGTTTTGTGAACACTTGGACTGTCCGTCCAACTGGAAAGACGCTGACGGAGATAACTGCTGCATTCACCACGCAAACATCCACTCCTGTCCGCTGGGGCACATGGTACTGGTCACATGGTACTGGGCACTGGGCACATGGCACTGGTCACATGGTACTGGGCACATGGTACTGGGCACATGGCACTGGGCACATGGTACTGGTCACATGGTACTGGTCCACATGTTACTGGGCACATAGTACTGGTCACATGTTACTAGTCACATGTTACTGGTCCACTTGGTACTGGTCCACTCGGTACTGGTCACATAGTACTGGTCCACTCGGTACTGGTCACATGGTACTGGTCCACTCGGTACTGGGCCACTCGGTACTGGGCCACTCGGTACTGGTCACATGGTACTGGTCCACTCAGTGCTGGTCCACTCGGTACTGGGTCCTGAGTTCAAACACAGCTACTGCTGCAATAATGGAGTCCAGTTAAAGCACCAGTTATATTATTTGAAGGACCAATGATTAGAGGCAACTAGGAGCCAGTACAATGATCAATAACACCGTTAAAATGATCAATAATACTGTTAAAATGATCAATACCATCTTTAAAAGGATCAATACCATTAAAATGATCAATACCGGTAAAATGATCAATACCATTAAAATTATCAATACCATTAAAATTATCAATACTGGTAAAATGGTGCTTGGTTCCTGTAAAACGTGTTCAAGTGTTCACCCTGCAGACGGAGAGCATCTGTGGTCCCTGGATACCCGACGACGGGAAGATCTTCACTCACACCATCTCCACCTCGGGGAAGATGACCCAGAACAACTGGACCGCCAAGGTGAGGGTCACCTGTCCGGGTTCCTGTGATTAGGAACAGGAAGTGGGGGCACTTTGGGTCACTAAGAACAGGAAGTGGAGGCACTTTGAGTCACTAAGAACAGGAAGTAGAGACAGTTTGTGTGATTAGGAACAGGAAGTAGAGACACTTTGGGTCACTAAGAACAGGAAGTGGAGACACTTTGGGTCACTAAGAACAGGAAGTGGAGACACTTTGGGTCACTAAGAACAGGAAGTGGAGACACTTTGGGTCACTAAGAACAGGAAGTGGAGACACTTTGGTCACTAAGAACAGGAAGTAGAGACAGTTTGTGTGATTAGGAACAGGAAGTAGAGACACTTTGGGTCACTAAGAACAGGAAGTGGAGACACTTTGGGTCACTAAGAACAGGAAGTGGAGACACTTTGGGTCACTAAGAACAGGAAGTGGAGACACTTTGGTCACTAAGAACAGGAAGTAGAGACAGTTTGTGTGATTAGGAACAGGAAGTAGAGACAATTTATGTGATTAGCAACAGGAAGTAGACACACTTTGGGTCACTAAGAACAGGAAGTGGAGGCACTATGGGTCACTAAGAGCAAATATGAATGTTTGCAGAGAAGCTGACGCAGTATTTTATATCATTAATGGTTCTATCTCAACTTATGGCTTTTTGCACATTTTTCCCAATAAAAGTCACCAAACTCCCCAACCGATTACTCATCCAGCTTTTTGAAAGACAAACCGATTGCCTCTGGTCCTCTGGTGTTAACGGCTGCCTTCACTTGTGATTGTGAACCCTGAACTCTGTCCTGCAGGTGGTTCTGTTCCACGCTGGCTTGACCTCGCTCATCGCTCACATACGGGTCGGTCGCATGCAGGTCGCTCTCGAGGCCAAGAGCACGGTGCAGCCGGCTGTGGGTAGGTTGTCTTTGTTGACCTTCAGAGTCACATGACCTGACCTCTGTCTTGCTGTAAACCAATCACCATGGTCTCAGCACGGTGTGCAAAGAGGGGAGAATGCGCCCAGTGGCAGGCTTACACCCAAAGTCTTCATCCAGTTAGTCAGACCAGCTGAGCTTCTACTTCCTCGCATGGCTCTTGAAACACACACGAGGGTCACATGACCAACAGAGGAAGCTCTTGGATCACATGATCAAAGTCATGATCAGTTTATGAAGAACTCTGTGACCAATCTTTAGACTTGGATCCTGGTCTGGAACCCAGCGGGGTCGGCCCATGGAGTCCACAAGGAAGGCGTCCAAGAGGAGTTCGGATCAGACGCCGAATCGTCTAAACTCACTATTGATCTCTCCCGAGTATCTGGGTTCTTCTTCTTCTTCTCCTCTTCCTCCTCCTTCTCCTCCTCCTCCTCCTCCTCCTCCTTCTTCTTCTTCAAGAGGGCCTCAAGCTGGAGGTGAACTGGTCCTAGACCTTCAATCGGCAGGAGGCCATCGCTGGCTGATAATATTGGTTAGGTTCTATTGTAAGGTCAGAAATAGCAGAGACCGTTAGTGGGTATGAGCCTACACGGGATCCAGGTCCAGGTCCACACTCATCACATTGGTCCAGTAGTCTCTCCACTCCCAAAACATGAACCAGCAGCTCCTCCTTTCTCCCCTCCTAAGTGTGTGGCGACGGCGTCTGTGAGGAGGCGGAGCTTTGTTCCACCTGTTCAGCCGACTGTGGTGAATGCCCGATGGCCGCGACCACCAAGCTGGCCATCGGCCTGCCGCTCAGCCTGCTCTGCCTCTGCTTCGTACTGACGGCCGTGGTGAGAACTCACAACACAACACCCAACACTTCGCTCCACATTGCTCACAACAATAAACCCAATGTGTCTGGTGTAGTGGATGAGGTACCAGAAGAGGAAGCTGTTGTGGGACGAGAGCTGGATCATCGACTTCACCAAGATAAAACAAGGTACTGTCACAGACCCGGCCCATTTAAGTTGCCTGGCCCGGACCTGCCTCGTTAACTCTGCTCTGAAACTGATGAGGAGCTAGTACAAGAGGTCTGTAACTGGTCTGTAATCGGACTGTAACTGGTCTGTAACTGGTCTGTAACTGGGCTGAAAAGGCCTAAAACAGAAGGCCTGGTCCAAACAGGTCTGTGCAGGTCTAGAGCCGGCCCTGATAGATCTGTATGCCCCCTATCTTTGTCTCTGTAGACCAGGAGGCCCGTATGACCATGGGCAGCATCATGAGCATCCCGGTGGGGAACAGCGACAGTAACACCAGCTGCGTGACGGCTCTCAGCTGCAACGCGGGACAACCGGGGGCCCGGAGAACCCTGTTCACCTGCACAGGGATCTAGTACGCCACCTGTTGGTCCACCTGGCTGCTGTCAACACTGCGGCTTCTCTTTGGTGCTGCATGGGAAATGGTCCGATACGATGCATACTTTACGGCACCAACTTTCTTTGATGCCTTGCTTGTTTTTCTTCTAACTAAAGAAGCCAAAGGTTTCGGATGAAAGTTCAGTTGACGAAGACACAAAGTCAGTTTAAAGATGCGAGTAGGAAAGACATGTCCAAGAGCAAAGATCTGCTTCATGTTTCGTCTTTCAACACTTTACCAGAAACACAAAAGAAAAAGCATCATTTAAAACACTTACAATCTTTCTAACATATGATGATTGATTTGTAATGCTTTTGTTGTCCAGTGATGGCAGGACGGTGGCCATCAAGAGGATTCAAACGAAGACGTTCTATCTGTCCAAAACCATCAGACAGGAAGTCAAACAAGTCAGGTGACGAACACACTCGTCTTCCTTCCTCGTCTACATGACTCTCGCCTTTCAAATGTGACATTAAACCATTTATGTTAAAACACAACACACTTTGTCAGAAACGCTGTTTGTTACACACAATGAAATGGAAATGTATCACCATGAGAGATTGAAATGTTGACCCAGACCCAACTCTCTCTCTCTCTCTCTCTCTCTCTCTCTCTCTCTCTCTCTCTCTCTCTCTCTCTCTCTCTCTCTCTCTCTCTCTCTCTCTCTCTCTCTCTCTCTCTCTCTCTCTCTCTCTCTCTCTCTCTCTCTCTCTCTCTCTCTCTCTCTCTCTCTCTCTCTCTCTCTCTCTCTCTCTCTCTCTCTCTCTCTCTCTCCAGGGAGCTCGATCACCCGAACCTCTGTAAGTTCATTGGTGGTTGTGTTGAGGTGCCGGATGTTGCCATCGTGACGGAGTACTGCCCAAAAGGAAGCCTGAACGACGTTCTCCTCAACGAGGAGGTCCCGCTCAACTGGGGCTTCAGGTCTCATTTCAGATCCTGGAGATTTAGGCGGCTGATGATTCATCCGGTTCATGAGGAATGACCGACAGTTTGATTCCCTCCAGGTTTTCGTTCGCCACGGACATCGCCAGAGGGATGTCATACCTGCACCAACACCGGATCTGTCACGGCCGACTCAAGTCTCTGAACTGTGTGCTGGACGACCGCTGGGTCTGCAAGATTACAGGTGAGGCAAGGCGTCTATTTATTTATTTAATCTCAGAAACGGATTCAATTTTATAGAAATAAAAAATACTATTTTCATGCTGTTTTTATTTTTTTACTCTTCCTTTAAAAACAATACTTTGTGCAGAAGCAAACATCTGTTAAAGTTACGAGCTCAGACGTGTTTCGTCTATGAGTTAAATCAAAATGATCTTAACTCCTCCTGAGCATGCAGATTATTATTATAATTATTAATAATAAAAATATGAGTTTATCAGTAGATGAAAACAACAGCATTAAAAATCAACAGAAAAAAACCTGCAGCTGTGACATAATCTGACTTCAGCCCTGAATCCCTGGACCCTGATTGGCCCGTTTTGTTTCCCGATGTTGATTGACACGTGGTTTGTCCTGTCAGATTACGGGCTGATGACGTATCGCAGGGACGACGGCGCCGAGCCGCTTTCCTCCTATCAGCAGAGAGTCCTGGAGGTGTACATGCCGCCCGAGTTTCAGAACTCAAACATGGAGCCGACGCTGGCTGGAGACGCGTTCAGGTACTCGGACAGTTCCTCAAGCTGACTTCATGCCACACGCCAGGCCGAGCTTTTGCTTCATGCGATTACATACAAAGTCAATGCCAAGTCCATTCCAAATCTGCGTCATTCATATTCACGCATAACATCTGTGTGTTTTCCCAGTTATTCCATCATTCTGCTGGAGATCGCCACTCGCAGCGACCCCGTCCCAGTAAGTCCCGTCTGCCTGGCGTCTCTTCTGAGTTGTGCTTCTGGTTGAGTGGAGCACAGAAACATGGGTACTTTGCAGGTGGAGGAGTCGAGTCTGGAGAGTTCCTGGTGTCCCCCTCTACCTGAGCTGATCTCCAGTAAAGCAGACAGCACCTGTCCCTGTCCTGCCGACTACGTGGAGGTGAGAACCTCCACACCTGCTCTGACGTCATACCGTGCTAACGTTTGATTGGTTTTTGATTTGCTAATCAGCCTGTTTTGTATTAATTTATTTAAATAAAACTCCTCAAACAAAAAAATTCATATTTTGAAGCCTTATCTTTTCTTTCTGCATTTCTTTTACCTACCTACCTAACTACCTAGCAATCTAGCTACATAGCTAACTAGCTACCTAGCTAACTACCTACATAGCTACCTAGCACACTACATACCTACCTAACTAGCTACCTAGCAAACTAGCTACCTAGCACACTACCTACCAACCTAGCTAGGTACCTAGCTAACTAGCTACCTATCACACTACTTACCTAACTAACTAGCTACCTAACAAACTAGCTACCTAGCACACTACCTACCAACCTAGCTAGGTACCTAGCTGATTAGCTAACTGACCTTTTCTGCCGTCTTTTTGTCCCTCTTGTGCTCCCGTAGCTGATCCGCCGATGTCGCTCTCACAACCCCGTTCACCGACCCACCTTTGAACAAATTAAGAAGTTTGTTCACCGAATCAACCCGATTAAAGTCAGCCCGGTGGACATGATGATGAACCTGGTAAGAACCTTCGTCACAAAGTCCAGAGTCAGTGTATTATAGCAGCACTGTATACGCATTATATCATAATATATAATGATATATTGTGTTATGCCATGTTATGTTGTGTTATATCGCTTGACCGCTTGGCTTAAAGTTAGGACCACGAGGTACAGCAATTCTTTTGTGCCTACAGCAATTAGACTGTACAATAATCAGTTGGCACTCAGGTAGTTTATTTTTATTATTTTTTCTTAGTTTTAATGCTTAAATGTTTTAATGTTTTTGTATTTAATGTATTTGTTTTTATTGGTATGTGGCAGGAGCGTGTAAATGGTGACCATATGAATTTCCTACCTGTGGTTAATAAAGTTTACCTTGACCTTGACCTTGTATGAATTAAGGAGAATAGGTATGTTTTAAAACGTTATATTTAGTTTCATATAAACTTTAACTGTTTGTTTCAGATGGAGAAGTACAGTAAACACCTGGAGGTGCTGGTGACGGAGCGGACGCAGGATCTAACGCACGAGAAACAGAAGACCGACAGGCTGCTTTATAGTAGGACACACACTCATGTACACACATTTTAATTCAATTAAACTCCTTTATTGGCATGAATGTTAAAAAAAGACAATTTTGCCGAAGCAATAAGATAACAACATTACAGTTAATAAGTTAAAAGAATGGGATTATATCTCCCAGCTGGCCTGAACGCCTCTGGATCCCCCAGAATGAGCTGGTAGATGTTGTGGGTGAGAGGGAGTCCTGAGTCAGCCTGCTGGACCTGATGCCACTGAGACCCGACCCGGATGAGAGGATGATGGATGGATGGAAGTTAAAAGAAAAGAAAACAATTGTGTTTCTTGACATAATGCAATGATTAATGATTGTCAGTCTAAAACTGAATGTTTGGATGAAAACTTTCTTTTCAAAAAGACACAATGTATCTGAAGAATCTTAAACTAACTGTTTGTGTCGTAGGTATGCTTCCTAAACAGGTAGCTGATGACCTGCGACAGGGCAAACCAATGCAGGCTCAGAGCTACGTCAGCGCCACCATCTTCTTCAGGTAGGACAGGATTCAACCTTCGGTTCTGAGAAGGGAAGCCAAAGCTTCATGTGTTAAAGCTGCATTCTCACCAGGGGGCGACTCCTGGTTGTATAGAAGTCTATGCTTCATGTGTTAAAGCTGCATTCTCTCTCCTGACCACCAGGGGGCCACTCCTCTGGTTGTATAGAAGTCTATGCTTCATGTGTTAAAGCTGCATTCTCTCTCCTGACCACCAGGGGGCGACTCCTCTGGTTGTATAGAAGTCTATGCTTCATGTGTTAAAGCTGCATTCTCTCTCCTGACCACCAGGGGGCGACTCCTCTGGTTGTATAGAAGTCTGAGAAAATTACTTCTCTCTTGATTTACCTAAACCTGACAACAATATGGCGACATGGCCAAATTGTGTGTGTGTAGTGATATCGTGGGCTTCACTCAGCTGTCCAGTAGCAGCACTCCTTACCAGGTCGTAGACTTCCTCAACAAGCTCTACACAACGTTTGACGACATCATCGACAACTACGACGTCTACAAGGTGGAGACCATCGGAGACGCCTGTAAGTGACACACACACACACACACACACACACACACACACACACACACACACACACACACACACACACACACACACACACACACACACACACACACACACACACACTCTTTGTGTGGTCCCGTAGACATGGTGGTCTCCGGAGTTCCCCGGGAGAACGGGATCCTCCACGCCGCCGAGATCGCCAGCATGGCTCTGGACCTGGTGGGCGTCTGTCGCACCTTCAGGATCCCCCACAAACCCAACACACAGCTGCATATACGAGCCGGGATACACTCTGGTACGCACACACTCACACACTCACTCACACACTAACACAGATCAGTATTGAATGTAGTGAACGCTCTGCAGGGCCGGTGGTGGCCGGCGTTGTGGGGACGAAGATGCCTCGTTACTGTTTGTTTGGAGATACAGTGAACACATCGTCAAGGATGGAGTCCACCAGTCTGGGTAACGCTCGTTATTACACATTAAAGCACCAACAATATCATATAATAATGCATGTTATTCTGAAGAATAAGTATGTTTGATGGTTAAAGCGTTTGTGCTTGTACCAGAGTATTTCTTTACTGTGGTATTAGTACCTTTACTGATGAGTCTTTTCAGCCCTGAAGATTCAGTGCAGCTCCAGTACGTTCTACCTACTGGAGGAGATCGGAGGCTACCTGCTGGAGTGCAGAGGGATGATGCAGGTCAAGGTGAGCATGAGCTCAGTTCTGTCAGGCACTGGGGGCATTGGTAACATTGGGAGCATTGGTAGCATTGAGAGCATTGGTAACATTGAGAGCACTGGTAACATTGGTAACATTGGGAGCATTGGTAGCATTGAGAGCATTGGTAACATTGAGAGCACTAGTAACATTGGGACGATTGGGAGCACTGGGAACACTGGCAGCACTGGGAGTGCCCGGTCACTCTGGGTCCTGTCTCCAACAGGGGAAAGGGGACATGGTGACTTACTGGTTGGAGGGGAAGAAGACGTCTCTGGAGAAAGAGCGAGCGCTGGACTCGTCCATGCCGGGCTTCCAGAACCACGATGGTCTCCTGGACGCCGCCTGAAGCACTAGAGCTCGTTGTGTTTGATTATGTTCATGAAAAACTAAAATAGAAAACAGTAATAAGTCTTAATGTATTGTGTCTTAATGTACTGTGGCTCAGTGGTTAGGGGGTCGGTCTTTCAATCAGAAGGTCGGTGGTTCGATCCCCGGCTCCGGCAGTCTGTGTCGTTGTGTCCTTGAGCTAGACACTTAACCCTTAGTTGCTCCCCGGGCGCTTCACGAGGGCTGCCCACTGCTCCTTAATACTAAGGATGGGTTAAAATGCAGAGAATAAAATTTCCCCACTGTGGGACTAATAAGGGATAATAAAATAAAGAAACATTACTAAATATGAAGGGAAATCAAAAAGTCCTGTTCTCAAATTAAAAGAACTCCTGAATGAAGGAAGATTTTTTTAAAAGCTCCGTATTTAAATAAATAACTCCACCTGTTCTACATTCATTCAGTGGTGGAAAGTAAGAAAGTACATTTTCTTTAGTACTGTCTTATGTACAATTTTGAGGTACTTGTACGTTACTTTTCATTTTCTTTGCAGAATGAATACTTTTTCTTTTGGTATTTTAAGTACATTTTACATAAAGTACTTTTACAGGTAATAAAGTATTTTCACAGTGTGGTATTTGTACTTTTACTAATACTCCCTCCACCACTAGTGAAAGCCACCGATCACCTGATCGGCTTTGACAGCTAATGATTGGATCAATAAATAATGGATTTACAGATGAATTATGATTATCAGTGAAAGGAGTCCGTGATATGTATTTCTCTGTGTTTATGTGAACGAGTTGCCGTGGTTACGGGATGTAAACTGTTTTGACAACAGTTTTAGATAAATGTGTTTACTTGGGATGTTTGTAGTTTTAATGAGCGGAGGACTTAAATATTTTTACAT
This sequence comes from Cottus gobio, assembly GCA_023566465.1. Classification (NCBI taxonomy): domain Eukaryota; kingdom Metazoa; phylum Chordata; class Actinopteri; order Perciformes; family Cottidae; genus Cottus; species Cottus gobio. The sequence continues at coordinate 430,286 of CM042233.1, forward strand.
TTTAGGCACAAAATATGATTCAATGGAAAACGATTGTACGGATTCTTCAGACAGTTCAAGCTGAAAGCGGCTCATTAACATCTGAGCCGACATGTTTGAATATTCATGTCACAACGCAAGAAGCTTGTAGCTCTTTCTTCTGACTCATTAAATATATGTCACGAACAGATGTCTAATGTGGTTATTTTAAAAGATTCTACATGGCAGAACTACAATTACTGCCTCCTCCTCTAACCAGTCAAGTTTCAGTTCACATGTCTCTCCAAAACATAATTGTATCCTTTTAGATATTTGTGTTAAATAGTTGTGGCCAAAAATGTGTTGTGTGACAGTGACCTTTGACCTTCAGTTCATCCTTGAGTCTAAACGGACATTTGTGCCAAATTAGAAGAAATTTGCTCAAGTTATTTATGAGATCATGTCACGAGAACGGGATGTACAGGCAGACGTACGGGAAGACCTACAGGCGGACGTACGGGAAGACATACAGGCGGACGTACGGGAAGACATACAGGCGGACGTACGGGAAGACATACAGGCGGACGTACGGGAAGACATACAGGCGGACGTACGGGAAGACATACAGGCGGACGTACGGGAAGACATACAGGCGGACGTACGGGAAGACATACAGGCGGACGTACGGGAAGACATACAGGCGGACGTACGGGAAGACATACAGGCGGACGTACGGGAAGACATACAGGCGGACGTACGGGAAGACATACAGGCGGACGTACGGGAAGACATACAGGCGGACGTACGGGAAGACATACAGGCGGACGTACGGGAAGACATACAGGCGGACGTACGGGAAGACATACAGGCGGACGTACGGGAAGACCTACAGGCGGACGTACGGGAAGACCTACAGGCGGACGTACGGGAAGACATACAGGCGGACGTACGGGAAGACATACAGGCGGACGTACGGGAAGACATACAGGCGGACGTACGGGAAGACCTACAGGCGGACGTACGGGAAGACATACAGGCGGACGTACGGGAAGACATACAGGCGGACGTACGGGAAGACATACAGGCGGACGTACGGGAAGACATACAGGCGGACGTACGGGAAGACATACAGGCGGACGTACGGGAAGACATACAGGCGGACGTACGGGAAGACATACAGGCGGACGTACGGGAAGACCTACAGGCGGACGTACGGGAAGACCTACAGGCGGACGTACGGGAAGACCTACAGGCGGACGTACGGGAAGACCTACAGGCGGACGTACGGGAAGACCTACAGGCGGACGTACGGGAAGACCTACAGGCGGACGTACGGGAAGACCTACAGGCGGACGTACGGGAAGACCTACAGGCGGACGTACGGGAAGACCTACAGGCGGACGTACGGGAAGACCTACAGGCGGACGTACGGGAAGACATACAGGCGGACGTACGGGAAGACATACAGGCGGACGTACGGGAAGAAAGCTTGTGAGCATAATAATAAATCTACAAATATCTTAGCAAACATGTTGGCTCCAGATTTTTTGTCATTAGAACATTTGTTACTTTTTATTGCAACATATTTCTAAATGTGTTTAACTGTGTGTGTGTGATGGGCTAATCTGCATGAGGGGTTTGAATACAAGCACAGCTGCAAAAGGCAGCTTGCGTTTCCTTTTCCGAACACACACACGGCTCAGGTGTGTGCTTGCGTGTGTGTATTAAAATCGAACCAGTTGGTTTGTTAAAAACCCTTTTTGACACTTGCTTTAATTTTATTTTCATCATTTCTCTTCTCTGATTGATAACTAATTCATGTTAAATGTTCAAATTTTTCGTGTGTTTTCATTATTTACATAAATGTTTGTGTGCATTACATGTTTCTGTGGACCCCGCTAAGGCATCAGCTACTGGGGATCCAGTAAATAAACCATAAATTATTTCATATGTCTTTTGTTCTAACCGGTTAGCTTAGCTTAGCATAAAGACTGGAAACAGGGGCCCATGGGAGTTTGTTTTTTAAATAGTTTCCATCCGAGGAGCATGATTTTAATTACAGATGAGAGTGTTTGAAGTGTTTTAATAGAATGAGTACTCACCGCTACAGCCTCTCTCTCCCACTCACCGCAGAGCTCGCTCGCCCTCATCACCCATTCTGTTGAGGGGAATTACCATATCTGAGAGGACACACATCAAACAGAGCTGTGTGTGTGTGTTCAGAGCTCTTAGTTACTGAATACATCACTGGGTTTCCATTCACATCGCAGGCTTTGTTCAAAATCAATCTGATTGGATCCTGCATGTGGAGCCTGTGGACCAATCACAGCGGAGGAAACCAGGCTCTTCAATATCAAAGTGAAATCCAAAAAACAAGAAGACATACGGCACAAATAAGAAAGTGTTTACAAACGTTTTATTCTCAGGCCTTCACACTTGTGTCTGTACAGCAGCGGGTTAGCTTAGCATAAAGACTGAAAACCGCTAGCATGGTTCTGTGTTAATGAGACCAGCATGTCTCAGGGTTCTCATAGTCCTCATGAGGGAGACCAGCATGTCTCAGGGTTCTCATAGTCCTCATGAAGGAGACCAGCATGTCTCAGGCTTCTCATGGTCCTCATGAAGGAGACCAGCATGTCTCAGGGCTCTTATGGTCCTCATGAAGGAGACCAGCATGTCTCAGGGCTCTTATGGTCCTCATGAAGGAGACCAGCATGTCTCAGGGTTCTCATGGTCCTCATGAAGGAGACCAGCATGTCTCAGGGTTCTCATGGTCCTCATGAAGGAGACCAGCATGTCTCAGGGCTCTTATGGTCCTCATGAAGGAGACCAGCATGTCTCAGGGTTCTCATGGTCCTCATGAAGGAGACCAGCATGTCTCAGGGCTCTTATGGTCCTCATGAAGGAGACCAGCATGTCTCAGGGTTCTCATGGTCCTCATGAAGGAGACCAGCATGTCTCAGGGCTCTTATGGTCCTCATGAAGGAGACCAGCATGTCTCAGGGTTCTCATGAAGGAGACCAGCATGTCTCAGGGTTCTCATGAAGGAGACCAGCATGTCTCAGGGTTCTCATGAAGGAGACCAGCATGTCTCAGGGTTCTCATGGTCCTCATGAAGGAGACCAGCATGTCTCAGGGTTCTCATAGTCCTCATGAAGGAGACCAGCATGTCTCAGGGCTCTTATGGTCCTCCAGCAGCCAATGGGCTGTCAGTGCTGCTGCAGGAGGGCGGTCCTCTCCTCCAGCAGCCAATGGGCAGCGATCCTGCTGGCGTAGACCACATAGGACCAGGACAAGACCACCACAGCCAGCAACCCCTGAGAGGCAAAAGAAGACCCTGATGTGTCACCACGACGAAGAGGTTCACTGTTCATTCAAGTATTAGTACTATAATATTATATATATATATATACATATATACAGTCAGGTCCATAAATATTTGGACATTGACACATTTTTTTACACATTATTTTGTCTCTGTACACCACAACAATGGAGTTGTAATGAAAAAATCAAGATGTGCTTTAAGTGCAGACTTTCAGCTTTAATTTGAGGGTATTTACATCCAAATCAGGTGAACGGTGTAGGAATTACAACAAATTAAAATGTGGCCACCCTCTTTTTAAGGGACCAAAAGTAATTGGACAATTGGCTGATCAGCTGTTTCAAGGTCAGGTGTGTGTAATTCCCTCTATTTCATTTACAAGGAGTAGATAAAAGGGTCTTGGGTTCATTTCAGGTGTGGTATTTGTGTTTGGAATCTGTTGCGGTCAACTTTCAATATGAAGTCCAAAGAGCTGTCACTATCAGTGAAGCAAGCCATCATTAGGCTGAAAAATCAAAACAAAACCATCAGAGAGATAGCAGACACATTAGGTGTGGCCAAATCAACTGTTTGGTACATTCTTAAGAAGAAAGAACGCACTGGTGAGCTCAGCTACACCAAAAGACCTGGAAGACCACAGAAGACAACTGTGGTGGATGACAGAAGAATCATTTCCCTGCTGAAGAAAAACCCCTTCACAACAGTTGGCCAGATCAAGAACACTCTCCAGGAGGTAGGTGTATCTGTGTCAAAGTCGACAATCAAGAGAAGACTTCACCAGAGTAAATACAGAGGGTTCACCACAAGATGTAAACCATTGGTGAGCCTCAAAAACAGGAAGACCAGATTAGAGTTTGCCAAAAAACATCTAAAAGAGCCTGTACAGTTCTGGAAGAACATCCTATGGACAGATGAGACGAAGATAAACTTGTATCAGAATGATGGGAAGAGAAGAGTATGGAGGAGGAAAGGAACTGCTCATGATCCAAAGCATACCACCTCATCAGTGAAGCATGGTGGAGGTAGTGTTATGGCGTGGGCATGTATGGCTGCCAATGGAACTGGTTCCCTCGTATTTATTGATGATGTGACTGCTGACAAAAGCAGCAGGATGAATTCGGAAGTGTTTCGGGCAATATTATCTGCTCATATTCAGCCAAATGCTTCAGAACTCATTGGACGGCGCTTCACAGTGCAGATGGACAATGACCCGAAGCATACTGCGAAAGCAACCAAGGAGTTTTTTAAGGCAAAGAAGTGGAATGTTCTGCAATGGCCAAGTCAATCACCTGACCTGAATCCAATTGAGCATGCATTTTACTTGCTGAAGACAAAACTGAAGGGAAAATGCCCCAAGAACCAGCAGGAACTGAAGACGGTTGCAGTAGAGGCCTGGCAGAGCATCACCAGGGACGAAACCCAGCGTCTGGTGATGTCTATGGAATCCAGACTTCAGGCTGTCATTGACTGCAAAGGATTTTCAACAAAGTATTAAAAGTGACAATTAGATTTATGATTATATTAATTTGTCCAATTACTTTTGGTCCCTTAAAAAGAGGGTGGCCACATTTTAATTTGTTGTAATTCCTACACCGTTCACCTGATTTGGATGTAAATACCCTCAAATTAAAGCTGAAAGTCTGCACTTAAAGCACATCTTGATTTTTTCATTTCAACTCCATTGTTGTGGTGTACAGAGCCAAAATAATGAAGAATGTGTCAATGTCCAAATATTTATGGACCTGACTGTACATAATGAACTTGTTAGATTACATTTCACTGACACTTTTATCCAAAGCAACTTACATTATATAGAGTTGACCATAGACACAGCAATGGTGAGCAATTAGGGTTAAATGTCTTGCTCATGGACAAAACAACATGGACTTTCTGAGCTGGGATTTGAACCACCAATCCTCTGATTGAAAGTCAGACATGCTAACCACTGAGCCACAAGATCTGTCTTTCTGAGACAATGGCGGGGCCAAAAGTGAAAGTGGAAAATTGGGGAGAGGGTTGTGATGTGACTGTGCTTATGTTATAGGGACAACATTTTATTACTTTTTATTTAACAATCAGGCGAAAACACCATTTCACAGTGCACTGATGAAGCTGAGGTAAAGAGAAAAGCAACAGCAAGTTTATACAAATTGGGATATACATGGTGGGTTCTCCAATCTTCCAATGTTTGGTTCACCCAGGTCCTCTTGTGAGGGGGTTCATTGCGTTTCGCTGCCCTTTGTATTTCGAATCGCACGCCAAACCTACGGACCAGTTTCTGACTCAGTCACGTGGTTCGGCCGGCTCGCGAGGCTTCGAACGTCACCAACACAAGCCTCGATACGCGCTTCACAAACATCTTCCTGGATTACTCGACACACGCTTCGAAGCCTCGACACGAACAGACACATCACTACCACTAACTAGCTCTAGCTGCTCGCTAACTAGCTCTAGCTGCTCGCTAACTAGCTCTAGCTGCTCACTAACTAGCTCTAGCTGTTAACTAACTAGCTCTAGCTGCTCACTAACTAGCATCTAGCTGCTCACTAACTAGCTCTAGCTGCTCACTAACTAGCTCTAGCTGCTCGCTAACTACCTCTAGCTGCTCACTAACTAGCTCTAGCTGCTCGCTAACTACCTCTAGCTGCTCACTAACTAGCTCTAGCTGCTCGCTAACTAGCTCTAGCTGTTCACTAACTAGCTCTAGCTGCTCACTAACTAGCTCTAGCTGCTCACTAACTAGCTCTAGCTGCTACCTAACTAGCTCTAGCTGCTCACTAACTAGCTCTAGCTGCTCACTAACTAGCTCTAGCTGTTCACTACTAGCACTAGCTGCTCACTAACTAGCTCTAGCTGCTCACTAACTAGCTCTAGCTGTTAACTAACTAGCTCTAGCTGTTAACTAACTAGCTCTAGCTGCTCACTAACTAGCTCTAGCTGTTCACTAACTAGCCTCTAGCTGCTTACTAACTAGCTCTAGCTGTTCACTAACTAGCCTCTAGCTGCTCGCTAACTAGCTCTAACTGCTCACTACCTAGCTTTAGCTGCTCGCTAACTACCTCTAGCTGCTCGCTAACTACCTCTAGCTGTTCACTAACTAGCTCTAACCAGGTAAACACGTAACGTACCAGCGTGTAGATCCGGTCTAGATCCCGCCTGCTGAAGGTCGCCATCTTGTTTCTAACCCGCTGGAACGCGGATGGTAAACGAGTTATTTACACAGAAGACTTCAACGCGCTTCGTTCTTCTTCTCTGGTTTAAAAGGCGGCTTGTAGCCACAGAGTGAAGCACGTTACCGCCACCTGCGGAGCGTCACTACATCACAGTCAATCTGACAGCATTGAAAAAAGCAACAATATTAGTAATACGTTAATCTTATTCACATAAGTAATAACATATTAACAGTATTTACAATATTACTAATACATGCAGGGGAATCCACGACAGACTTAAACGCCAGAATTCTGCGTGGCAGGATACCAGGAGGTGTGGCCATATTCTGGCACAAGAAACTTGACCCTTTGGTCACTGTGATTAGGTTAGATGTGGAATGGTGCATAGGAATTAAGGTGGTGCATAATAAGAATGTTTTTATAATCTTAAATGTATACACTCCGTATGAATGTCACAAAAATGAAAATGAGTACCTGAACAAGCTTGCTTATATAGGGTCTTACATAAAGGAAAGTGAATATACATCCATATTTGTCTTGGGGGATCTAAATGCTGATATATCAGATACCAATTCACTGTTTGGTCAACATTTGACACAATTCTGCAAAGATAACAAGGTTATTTTGTCCACTAAGGAATTACTGCCAGCTGATAGCTTTACACATGTGAGTGAAGCTTGGCATACTACGTCCTGGCTGGACCATTGTATATCTACAGCTGATGCACATGATTGTATAAAGGAGGCTGAGATTTTATATGATTTGGCCACAGCAGACCATATTCCTGTCTCTATGGTCATAATTATTAAGGGTTTACCTGAGCTGGTTTGTAGTGACAGCAATAAACCAGGTGAGATACTGGATTGGACAAGGCTAACAGAAATTGACCTGCAAAATTACAAGTTACTGACTGATGTGCATTTGAGAAATATTGAGCTACCTGCTGATGCAATTATGTGTGTGGATAGCAGCTGTAAGAATGTAAGTCACAATAATGACCTATGCGCAATGTATGATAGAATTGTGAACTGTTTACTTGATGGAAGTGAACCACTAAGTAAAATGGTGAAACAACATAATGTAAGACCAGGGTGGAATGATTATGTCCATGATGCACATTTGGAGGCAAGAGATGCATTTAGAAGATGGGTCTTAGCAGGCAAACCTAGTCATGGCCCAGTCTGTGAGTATAAGGTACAGTCTAATGCTAGGTTCAAATATGCTGTGCGTTTCATAAAAAGAAATGAGCAGGCTATGAGGGCGAACTCTATGGCGAGAAAGTTACAAACTAATAATGTTTATGAGTTCTGGAAGGAGGTGAAAGTGGTTAACAACAGAAAAATGCCACTGCCTTCTTGTATCGATGGCATTACTGAACCTGAAAATATTGCTGAGTTATGGAGGAGACACTATGAGAACATTTTGAACTGTGTGATTAGTGATGTGTTTAACATAGGAGAGATACCTCACTGTGATGGTGTAGTCATCAGGTCGGAGGAGGTATGTTACGCTATTGACAAACTTAAAATGAACAAAGCCTGTGGGCTGGATAAAATAACAGCAGAACATCTGAAATACGCTGATCAAAGTATTTCAGTTTTACTTGCTTTATGTTTTTCTGGGTTAATGAAGCATGGCATACTTCCTGGATCCATGTTATCTGTTTTGCTAGTACCTATAGTTAAAAATAAGACTGGTAAATTAACTAGTATAGAGAACTATAGACCTATTGCACTTGCAAGTATACTATCCAAGGTGTTAGAGGGGATCCTTATGGATAGGCTTGCAGAATGCATACCGTCAACAGATAATCAGTTTGGTTTCAAGATCAAGCATGGAACTGATTTGTGTATTTATGCACTTAAAGAAATTGTCCATAGGTACAGATCACGAAATAGCACAGTCTTCATGTGTTTCCTGGATGCGTCAAAGGCTTTTGATCGTATCAATCATGGGAAACTGTTTGGCAAACTGCATGAGCGTGGTGTCCCCTCTTACCTAATTAGGATACTGCAGTTCTGGTACTCTCACCAAACCATGCAAGTCAGGTGGGGGATGAGTTTGTCATCCCCCTTCTATGTCTCCAATGGAGTGCGGCAGGGCGGAATTCTGTCCCCGCTGTTATTTAATATGTACATGGATGATTTATCTATGGAGTTAAAGGGCTGTAGAACTGGCTGCTTGGTGGGAGACAGTCTCATTAATCATATGCTTTATGCTGATGATCTGGTGGTACTGTCTCCCTCTAGTGCTGGCCTGCAGCAACTTCTTAGAATATGTTCTCAGTATGGATTAATGTTTGATATAAAATTTAACTCTGTGAAGAGTGTGGTCATGATCGCCAGAACCAGGGAGGATAGTAAGTGTGTCTATCCTTCTTTTTCATTGGCAGGTGAACCACTAGAGGTTGTAAAGAAAGTTAAATATCTGGGACATGTGATAAGAGATGACCTTTGTGATGATGATGATGTGCAGCGTCAGTGTGGGAATCTGTATGGGCAGGCAAATATGCTGGCACGCAAATTCCAAATGTGTACCCCTGATGTAAAAATCTCACTCTTCAAAACATATTGCACTCCACTGTACACTGCCCACCTGTGGTGTAATGTTAGTAAGTTGAAAATGAGAAAGCTACAAGTGGCTTACAATGATGCACTGAGAATTGTGCTTAAAGTTCCTAGGTGGAGTAGTGCCAGTGAAATGTTTGTGTCTAACAATGTGCCCACTTTTAACGCTGTTTTAAGAAATTTGATGTATAGATTCATGTGCAGACTGACAGGATCTAAGAATATGATCATTGTGTCCATAGTTGACGTTTCTAAGAGTGACACCAGGTACACATCTTGCTTCTGGAAACATTGGACTCAAAGCTTATATATGTTTTATTAATGATGCCTCATCGGCTCCATTCTTAAATGTTTTGTGTTTTTTTTAATTTATTTATTTTTTTTGTGTTATATTTTTTTAGGTATATTTATATTTATATGTATTGTGATGACTATATGGACCTCTTTGTCTGGAATAAAGTTGATTGATTGATTGATTGATTGATTGATTCATATTTGTATCTGCTCACTAACCTATTTATATTACTATTACTACCATACACTACACACAACAAACCTATTGACCCGTCGGACCGCTAGGGGGCAGCACTGACCACGTGAGGATGTCTCACTCCGCCTCATTTCACAAACACAAAGACAGCGACTGTTGAAAAGCATATATCTAAATAAATAAAAATACCTGTCCTGTGTTGCATGACAAATAATAAAAGTACAAAAAAGACTATTTTTACTTACTACATAAAAATACTAAAAAGTAAATCCCATGTTCTATGTCCCACAATGCACCGCGGCACCTTTCTCTTTCCGGCTGTGTGAAGCTTCGGGTCGGGGCGATAGCACCGGACACAAATGTCCCCGTTTCTACCGGGAGTTTCCAGTCTAAACGGGTCCTAGCGGCGGCGCCCGGCGGGCCGGTGAACCGGATGCCGCTCACGGTGCGGAACTCTGCCCGGAGGAAGAGAAAGACCCCGGATGAGAAGCTCCCGGGGCGGCCGGAGGAGGCGACTTCTTCTTCTTCTGTTGCAGCGGCTCGGGTACAGGCAGCTAACAAGCTAACAGGAAAGCTTTCTGTTCCTCCACCCGTCACGGGGACCTGGAGGGTGGGGGTCCCTACGGGTGCGTGTGTGTGTGCGCGTGTATATGTGTGGGTGTGTGTGCGTGTGTGTGGGGGGTTAAAATAACGATTAATCTGCCGGTTAGCTCAATGCTAACATACCTAACATCTGGTAGCTTCCAGTCTCTTTCTGTCTGTGTCTTCGTGTGTCTGTGTCTTTGAATGTTTGTGTCTTTGAATGTTTGTGTCTTTGTATGTATGTTGTCTTTGTGCTTTTGTGTGTTTGTGTCAGTTAGTCACCCTCCCTAGCTTAGCATTCTGTTAGCTTGTTTTGCTGCACCAGAAGAACTATCAGCTGACACACCTGGTTATTACTGTAGTTATAAGCAGGTGTGAATAACGTGTGACTTCCTGTCTGTGTTCAGGTGATGGCGCCCATGAGGATGAAGCTGCGAGTGCGTCGCCGTGACAACGCAGTTGCAGGTGCGGCAGCGGGAGTCGACCAGCCGGAGGAAGAGGAGGAAGAGGAGGGAGGGCGGAGCCGAGGGAGCGGCAGGAGGAAGAAGACCGCCAACACCACTGCGACCACCACGGCCGCCGCCAACGTCGCCTCCTGGTCTCCTCCTCCCTCCTCGTCGGCTTCGGCGCGGGCGGCGATGGCGGCGGCAGAGGAGGCGTCGCCCGACTCCAAATGCCCGATCTGCCTGGACCGCTTCAACAACCTGGCGTACCTGGACCGCTGCCTGCACCGCTTCTGCTTCCCGTGCATCCAGGAGTGGTCGCACAACAAGGCCGAGTGTCCGCTCTGCAAGCAGCCCTTCGCCTCCATCCTGCACTCGGTGCGCGCCGAGGACGACTTCAAGGAGTACACGCTGCGGCCGCCGCCCGCCAACAGCAGCGTGGCCGCCACCGTGGCCATGGTGGCGGCCATGGCGTCGGCGGCGAGGAGCGACCACCAGATGAGGCTGATGCTGAGAAGGCACAGGGGGGCCGACGGCGAGGAGGTGCCGACGAGTAGGCGCAGGAGGGAGAGGGGGGGCAGGGGAGGAGGTGGGGGTGGCAGGAGGTCGGGAGTGTGGGAGTGGTATCTGGACTCCCCTCCTCTCACGCTCCCTCCTCTTCCTCGCCATCCCGCCGTCTCTCCTGTCGTTGCAGAAGACAGCGAGGAGGGGGAGGACCCGGGGGAGCGCAGGACGAGGGGAGGGGCCGATCTGACGGAGCGCGGCGTGATATTTGAGGGGCTGACGGGACTCGGCGGCGCGGTGGTGCCCGCGGCGCCCAACGACCGGGCGTCGCGGCGGCTGATGACTCGCCTAGCGGCGAGGCAGCGGCTGCAGCGAGAAGGCGGCACAGTGCAGCGGCTGAGGGAGCGAGAAACTGTGGCCTTCCGCCGCGCTCTCTACCGCAACGCCATACGGGTCCGCGGCGCTGCCGGGGTCGGCGGTAATCACGGGCAGCAGCGTGACATCACAGCTGAGAGCTTCCGCCGTAACCCCACCCACCTGAACAGGCTCCGCCCCTGGCTACGTCGAGAGCTAACGGTGCTGTACGGTGCCCACGGCTCGCTAGTCGACATTGTCCAGCGCATCATCATGGCGAGGGTCGCTCGCCACGGCCTGGAGGACACGCCCACCATAGAAGAAGAGCTGCGACAGTTCCTGTTGGCGCGCACCGACCACTTCCTGCACGAGCTGGTGAGCTTCGCCCGCTCGCCGCTCAGCCTGGAGAGCTACGACCTGCAGGCGGTGTACGAGCCACCAGACACTGCCATGGAGCTGGGCGGCACGAGCAGCTCCTCCGACAGCACCTCCGTCATTGCCATATCAGAGGGCGAGGAAGAGGAGGGGCCGGCGGGAGGAAGGTCGACGGAGAGGTCGCTGGCGATGACGTGCGCCGCTCAAGACGACGGCGTCCAAGCGGGAAGCTGCCTCAGCCTGGCGACATGGGACGACGAGACTCCAGGCCCCTCTTACTCCACCTCAGAGCCGTCACGATCGCTCACCTCCCCGCCGTTTGGCCACGCCCCCCGGGAGGCGGGCAATGAGGAGGAGGGAGGAGACAAGGAGGAGGAGGAGTGTTTGATTGTGGGATACAAGAAGCCGATAGCGGAGCGGACTCCTGAGCTGGTGCAGCTCTCCTCCGACTCCGAGGAGGAGGCGAAGAAGAAGACTGAGGATCTTCCTCCCCTCCCCCCCGCCTCCCCTCCCCTCTCATACCTACCCACAATCCCTCCCTCCACGTCGGGCGCCTTCAGCGGCGAGCGGGACGACGAGCCGAAGGAGAAAGACGACTCCTGGTCGGGCAGCTCTGGAGGGAGCGGGAACTCGGTGTGCGCTCTCAGCCCGGCGCCGCCCGGCGAGAGCGAGCGGCGCCGGGCTGGAGACGGGAAGTCTGGCGGCGGCAAGGCAGAGGAGAAGAAGAAGAAGAGGAGGAAGAGGAGAAGAGGGCGGGAGAGGAGCGGCACCCTGTACAACCCGAACCGTTCCATTTATCCAGCCATGATGCGCCACCGCTCCCACTCCTCCTCGCCGTTTCACTCCAGCGTCGGCTCGCCCGACTCCACCTGGGAGTTCCACTGCTCCCAGGTGTCCCCTCTCACCTCCTCCGTCTCCTCGCCCTCCCGCTGTTCTTCTTCTTCCTTCTCCTCTTCCTCCTTCCCACCGCCAGCGCCGATGCCTTCACTGTCCCCCAACAGTCACCACAGGGAGAAACCGGGCGGGAAGAGGAAGTACAAGAGTCGCCACCTGGACAGCGACGACAGGGACCCCACCTGGAGGCCGAGCAGCCGGGAGAAGGAGGCAAGGAGGAGGCGGGAGAGGTGAGGACGCACTTCCTGTTCCTGTTGTGAGTTACTATGTCCTGTGATGTAATCGTCCTCGTCTTCTGTCCGTCCTCCAGCAGGAGCCGCCGGGCGGACCGGAGCCCCAGTGTGGAGATCATCTACGAGGGCGTCGTCTCCCCGAACGCCGCGCAGACCCCGGCCTGCAAACGACGCAGGAAGCGACAGCGGAGGACTCGACACAGCAGGTGCGTCTCCTTAAATACTTAAAGACGTCTCCGGATGTCCAGTCCTGACTGTCCTGTCTGTCCCGCTCAGCTCTCCGGTCATCATCACCCTGGACAGCGACAGCAGCCTCGGCGCCGCCAGCAGCAGCAGTCCGATCAGCAGCCAGCAGACCGTCGACTTCTCCGACCTCCCTCCTCTCCCGTCGGTGCACTCGGACGGAGTGGGCGGAGCCCTGGGCGCGGAAATCGGAGAGCTTCCCGTTGACATCCTGGACCGGGGGTCCGAAGGGTCGGAGGTCGAGCCGGCGGGCCGATCGGAGGCCGCGGGTCCCGTCGCTATTGAGGACAGCGAGGGCAGCGACCTGGACGTGGAAAATGTAGAGGACAGCGGTTTGCTGCTAGATGATGATGATGAAGATAATGATGAAGATGAAGGACCAATGGAAGCCACTGCTGCTAACCCGAGACGCTTTCGGGCAATAGGAGAGAAGGATGCTGCCTCCACAGATCCAATCGAGGCGTCGTCCTCTGACAGCCGTCTCCTCGCAGCCATCCTCAACGACCTGAAGGGAATGGCGCCGAAACGCAAACGGCCGCCTGTGAACTTTGACCCCGGCTGGTTGCCCGACCCTGCAGCGAGGCGTCCGGGGGATCGGTGCGACGGCGGCGAGGCGCCTTCGGACCAGAAGCGGGGCTTCGACTTGCCGGCCTGTCGCCCCGCCGTCTGGCCGCCGGCTCTTGAGCGCCTGAAGGAGGTCAAGGACGTCCCTCCTCTCCTGAAGCAGGCGAGTCCCGTCAGGTCGTACAACCGAAGCACGCCGCCGCCGCTAAAGCACAAAGACGCCGGGAGTCCGCACCTGTCCCCCGTTGACCCGCACTCGCCTCGCGCCGCCGGTAGTGTAAGTTTTCCCGTTGGCCTCGAGTCGAACCCCGGTGACTCCCGTCCTGAAGACACGCCTCCGTCGGCGGTGCTGAAGAGACATCCCTCAAGAGGCGAGCCGGCCTCGGCGGGCAGCACCTCTTCCGGTCGTTCCGCTCCCGTTGAAGTCCACGGCATCAATTCCACGAGTCACAAACCTCCCGCGGCCACCCGTTGGTCTTATGGTTTGGAGAACAGATCCACAAGTGCTTCACATCTGGAGTTGAACTCTTCAGAGTTACATTCCAGCCGTGGCGGAGCCAAAGAAATGCCTCCTCCTTCGCCCGTTGACTTGCATCCTGGGAATTCTTTATCCGCCGATGATTTCCATTCGGCCAAGACTGGCCGGTCCAAGGAGAAGCCAGCTCTCAGGGGTGAGACCGTCAGGACCTGTCTGGTAGCGCCGGCTGACCCCCGCTCCTCCAGCTGTGGGGGGGCGTCCTCAGGGGTCGACCGCTACAACTCGCCACCTCCTTCATCCGTTGAGTTCAGGACTCAGAATCCCTCCTCGCTCGTTGACCCCCACTCTTCCAGCTCTAGCGGTAGTTCAGTACCGACAGCAGCGCCCAGCGGCAGGTCGGCACCCAGTGACGCGCAACCGAGTCCCAAACCTCCCGCTTCCAGTGCAGCTGCAGAACCGCTGGACCCCGCGGCCTCGCCGTTACTCGGCCTCGCGGCCGGGTCGCCTCCTGCTCGCCTTCCAGCCGCCGGCGTGCGTTCTTCGAGCAGCACGACTGGGAACCACTTGAACCACGCGGCCTTATCCTCCGCCTCCTTCGACTCCCACTCAAAACTTCTCCCACTTTGCAACCACTTTGATCCCACAGCCGACTCCCAGTTCCCCGTCGACTCTCGTCCCAAAAACTCTCACAGAGACTTTCAGCCCCACGATCACGTCACGTCTTCCCCCGAGTCCGGAGAGAAGCAGTGGACCTCGAACGCCTCCATTGACGGCCGCTCAGACCCTCAGTCGCCCATTGACGAACGCTGGAACACACACACACACTCGGCCACGTAGGACACACACACACAGCTGATTTTTACTTTTGTTAGATGAATTGTGTACATTTGAAATGACCTTTTTCTGCTCGTTTCCTGGAGTTCTTACGACGTTTGATTCTGTTTGTACGTGAAGAACAAAGTTTAAATGATTATTTTCACATGTGACTTGTTTCTTTTCTTTGTGGACACACAAATGTGGACGATTCAATATCAATATTTCACCACGAAATACCATTTTAATTGGAACATAATCAGATTTTGTTTCAAGTTCAATTGTTAAAATCAGGTTTTTAAACTGCCACTTGAGTTATTTTTACGTCTCATGCTTGTAATTATTGATGATTAGGCGACACTGTCGGTGATCGATAAGCCCGTTCACTTCTGAGTATAATAAGCCCCGCCCCCTGTCTGTCAATCAAATGTAGTCTGAAATTAAACAGAAATTGTGATGATTCATGAATAACTTTTTAAAAAGAAAAAATCTTATCTGCAGTTGTAGCGATTTCAATAATGAATATTTTGTTTTTTTATACCAAATGATGAATTGATTAATTGAGAAAAGAATCAGTCCATTTGTTTAAAAACCTTCTGGACATTTATGAATCAATACAATTAATATATAGATATAAACAAGTTACTGTTGGTTCGTAAAGGATTAATTTGGGTTAAAAACATTAATAAAACCCTTAGTTTCTACTTGAGCCCTTTATAAAGTACCAACCTGCGTTTTTACCAAGTGACCGCTGATCAAAGTAATTAAAACATTTGTATTTAATTACATCTACAGATACTTTATTATTTGTATAACTTTATTTAATTGAATTCCACAACGAAGCTGCAGTTTGTGTTTCTCACCACCAGGTGGAGCCGTCAGCTACTTTTTCCTCATCACTCCTTCATGGTTCCCCTTCTCTCGGTTCTTGGTTCTTCCTCCTCCGTGTCCTTCACGTTCTGCTTCCTCTTCCTCACAGCTCCCTCTTCCTCACTGCTTCCTCTTCCTCTCTCGCACTCAGAAGAAAAACTATGAGGGTTAATGAGTCTCGAGGGAGAGATGGAGACATTAATTAAGACTATCAGGGTTCGATTAAACGGCTGTTAGACACACACACACAGACTCACGCACAGACTCACTCACACACACTCACACACAGACAGACTGACACACACAGACAGACTGACACACAGACAGACTCACACACTCACACACAGACTCACACACACACACTCCAGTCAAAGAAGGAACATAAAGACAGTGAGATGAAAGAAAAAGAACCAGAGACATTCAGATTAGCGCTGATGATAAATGAAGAAGAAATTCAGAGTGGAGGAGGAAAAGGAAGAGTGGAGGAAAAGGAAGAGTGAAACAGGAAAAGGTGATGGAAAAGGAAGGAGAAAAAGAAAGGGTGAAGGAAAAGGATAGAGAAGGACAAGAGTGAAAGAGGAAAATGGTGTAAATGATGTAATTGGTGATATCATTAGTGATGTAATTAGTGATATAGTTAGTGATGTAATTGGTTATGTCATTAGTGATATAGTTAGTGATATAATTAGTGATGTAATTAGTGATATCATTAGTGATATAGTGATATAATTGGTGATATCATTAGTGATGTAATTAGTGATATAGTTAGTGATGTAATTGGTTATGTCATTAGTGATATAGTTAGTGATATAATTAGTGATGTAATTAGTGATATCATTAGTGATATAATTGGTGATATCATTAGTGATGTAATTAGTGATATAGTTAGTGATGTAATTGGTGATACAATTGGTGATATAATTAGTGATGTAATTAGTGATATCATTAGTGATGTAATTAGTGATGTAATTGGTGATATCATTAGTGATATAATTAGTGATGTAATTAGTGATATCATTAGTGATATAATTAGTGATGTAATTGGTGATATCATTAGTGATATAATTAGTGATGTAATTGGTGATATCATTAGTGATGTAATTAGTGATATATTTAGTGATATAATCTCATTCATGAGGAAACAACGTAACTCCATGTGTTTGTTGAGCTGCAGAGTTGATTCAATGAAAGACGATTTATTTGCAGATTTATGACCCAAACATCAGTGAGTGACATCTCAGCTGTTTATGCCCCTCCCCCTAACCCTACAGGCCAAGGCCACATTCTAGAACACTGCTGGTGGGCCATTGTTAGCACTGTTGCCAGGCAACACGCGCACCGTCGTCAGGGACAACCAGTCTTTCTTTTTCTGATAGCAACATCACACTCACACACAAAGCTTCCATCTTGTGGCGGCATTTTCACACACACAAAAACATATTGTTCAAATTCATGCCCGCTCTCTCCGTCTCACACTCTCTCTCACTCATACACACACACACACACATACACACTCACACACACACATACACACTCCCACACAGTGTTGTGTGATGCAATCACCTGACACATATATTCCTGCAGCGTGTGCGTCCATCACACACAGCTCATCTTTTAAAAGCTTTATTACAATCCAGTACACAAGGTCACATGACACACAAGGTCACATGACATTTGCGGTCACATGACACACGTGGTCACATGACACACGTGGTCACATGACTGACACAATGTCACATGTGGTCACATGACTGACACACAATGTCACATGACACACAATGTCAAATGACACACAAGGTCACATGACATACAAGGTCACATGACACACGGAGCCGTCCTCGTCTCACGCCACGTCTTGTCTCACGTTTCCACGGAGACGCAGGGGAACGTTTCCTCGTGACTCAACAATAAAAGAAACCGATGAAGACAGATGAATATATTTCCAACGCGTCTGTGAGACTCAATGAAGACGAGCTCGGTCTCCCAAACACAACGTCCTGGTCCAACGGTTCTCACTGGGAGGTTTCTTCCCAGTGATGAGGGGATGAGGACGGAGGAACAGGAGCCGTGAGGAGCGCCTCATGTCCACCGCACGGTGCAACCATCAAACTCTAAGCTTCACTTCTTGGTCGTCGATATTTACTCCAGATTCAAGACTCCAACAGTATAATTTAAACATGTATTTATAGCATGTAAAATGTATATACTACTGTGTGCATAGTGTATGGTGTAGTATTCATAGTGTACAGTGTAGTATTCATAGTGTATGGTGCAGTATTAATAGTGTACAGTGCAGTATTCATAGTGCACGGTGTAGTGTTCATAGTGTACCGTGTAGTATTCATAGTGCACGGTGTAGTGTTCATAGTGCGCGGTGTAGTATTTATAGTGCACGGTGTAGTGTTCATAGTGCACAGTGTAGTGTTCATAGTGTACCGTGTAGTATTCATAGTGCACGGTGTAGTGTTCATAGTGCACAGTGTAGTATTCATAGTGCACAGTGTAGTGTTCATAGTGCGCGGTGTAGTATTTATAGTGCACGGTGTAGTGTTCATAGTGCACAGTGTAGTATTCATAGTGCACAGTGTAGTGTTCATAGTGCACAGTGTAGTGTTCATAGTGCGCGGTGTAGTATTTATAGTGCACGGTGTAGTGTTCATAGTGCACGGTGTAGTATTCATAGTGCACGGTGTAGTGTTCATAGTGCACAGTGTAGTGTTCATAGTGTACGGTGTGTAGTATTCATAGTGCACAGTGTAGTGTTCATAGTGCGCGGTGTAGTGTTCATAGTGTATGGTGCAGTATTAATAGTGTACAGTGCAGTATTCATAGTGCAAGGTGTAGTGTTCATAGTGTACCGTCTAGTATTCATAGTGCACGGTGTAGTATTCATAGTGCACGGTGTAGTGTTCATAGTGTACCGTGTAGTATTCATAGTGCACAGTGTAGTGTTCATAGTGCACAGTGTAGTGTTCATAGTGCGCGGTGTAGTATTCATAGTGCACGGTGTAGTGTTCATAGTGCGCAGTGTAGTATTTATAGTGCACGGTGTAGTGTTCATAGCGTACCGTGTAGTATTCATAGTGCACGGTGTAGTGTTCATAGTGCACAGTGTAGTGTTCATAGTGCACAGTGTAGTGTACATAGTGCACAGTGAAGTTTTCATAGTGCACGATGTAGTATTCATAGTGCACGGTGTAGTATTCATAGTGCACGGTGTAGTATTTATAGTGCACGGTGTAGTGTTCATAGTGCGCGGTGTAGTGTTCATAGTGTACAGTGTAGTGTTCATAGTGCGCGGTGTAGTATTCATAGTGCACAGTGTAGTGTACATAGTGCACAGTGAAGTTTTCATAGTGCACGATGTAGTATTCATAGTGCACAATGTAGTGTTCATAGTGTACGGTGTAGTGTACATAGTGTTGAGCGTAGTCTACATCAGATCAGCTCGCGTGGGGCTACGATGCACAGAAAACCCCAAAGAGCTGCACCGCTCATGGAAATCTGGAGAAATATCTTTCATAACCCACAACTTTTAATCAGTTTGACAGAAATAAACTGATTAGTATGACATTTAAAAGTGTGCTTGACGAGCCTTCTTGACTTTCTCCAGATCTCCATGAGTCTGTCGACGGCATTGTCCATCTATTAAACATTCATATATCATGAAAAGTTCTTATGAACGTTGCGTTCTTCGAAGAATTTTTGTGTTTTCAGGAATGTAAATTGAGACAAAGGTCTTTGTATTGGTTTAAAAGGTGTCCCAGAGGAACTGGACCCACAGACGAGTTGGAAACATGTTTTTATGTGTAATGTGTGAATCAGAACATTTGTAATGTTCTGATTCAATCTCATTCGGTTCCTCTTGGTCCCAGGGTTCCACTCAAAATGTCTTCCCAAAAGATCCAGAAGGTTCCCTGCGAGTTCCAGCTCTGCATCTAAACTCCTGTTTCCTGTTGATCACCGTGTGGTAGTCTGCATTGGTTCAAGAACAGATAAACTGGTTCTGAACTCTCTCTGAGGTCCTGGTGAGGGTTTCACTGATACGGACTTAACCAATCGGAGTGTTTGGGACTGGATGTGCCAATTAAGAGCCAATATTCAAAGAGAAACTCCACCCAAAATGTTTTTAATCACAATTACAAACCTTCCACTTCCACCTTTTTACGCAAATACAAAAATACGACAAAGTGAGTTTTTCCAGTCTGTTTTAGTTCATATAAAACTGCGCCCTGAGAACTTTCCATTATAATCCAGACGAATAGTAAAACTGTTAAAAGCTCCTTTCGACAGAGGAGTAAATTAATAACGAAAGAAACCAGGTTCCATGAGGAGGGGTCAGCTATGGACCTTCTAGAGAGTTAAGAAGCAGATCAAGTCGCACCGGTCCAGAACATAATCCATCAAGGTGTCTAAGTTCTTGAGGAGGAGGTAGACAGAAGAGACAGATAACAGTGATGTGGTAATTGTAGTCCTACTGTGGTGAAGCTGTAGTCCTTAATAGCAGTCCTGGATCACTTCCTGCTGAGGTCCGTGCTCCCTCTGTGGTAAAGTTCGTCCTTTGAGGTCAACTTGTCGTCCGGTTTTGGTCAAACTGTAAAAGTTTCTGTGGTGAAACAACAGAGGTCCACTTGGCCTGAATCTTTGTGGTTCGGCTACGATGGGGTTGCTTGGAGGAGGAAAAGGAGGAGGAGACAGTTTGGACCACTGATGCTGAAGGTCGTAAAGGTGCTATCTGTCGTTCAATAACCACACAGTGGAGTTTATTTTGTCCCAAATCGTTCATTATTGACTATCTGCTGATTCAGAGTTTATTCACCGGAATCTTGACGAAACACTCTAAATTTGACAGAACGTAGTTTTTCCAGAGTCACATGATCCAAACAACAGGAAGTAAAGGAGGGATCGGACTACAAGGGGCTTTATTGTTTTTGCTGGTACCGATCCATTAAAACACGCCCGGATCATGTAAGCTGGGTCAGATCCGATATGTCGGGAACAAAAAAGGGTTCGTGGTGCAGAACCACAACAGAGCCGCATCCCGTCTTCATTTCTGACCAACAGAGACAACTTCCAACGACGTGATTATTTATAGACTTGGTGATCGCGCAACCTTCAATGGGACCGAACGGCCCTACGGATCTCTCGAGGCTACGATAAGCTTTGTCAGGGAAACGTGCCTCTGCTACTGGATGGCCTTCTCAACTGTGATTGGTCGGTTTATAATTGTACCCAGCTAGCTGTAGCCTTTGACGCTAGCATGAATCTGTTTAAGAGCAGATTTTTAAAATTACCTGCAAAACAAGTTCAGATAAACATGCAACTGTGACATCTGATTGGCCAGTTCCTGTTGCCCGTGACCAAACTGCCCCCTCGGCCTCCGCCCTCCTAGCGGGTTCCCGGTTCCAGTTGAGCTGGGTTTGTTAGTCCTGAATCACCGCCCACAGTATGAAACTGTAATCCTGTTGCAAAAGCACCTGGTTCATATCCAGATGTTGACGCGACAGTGACTTCCTGTCCGGGACTCCGTCTAGAAGAACCAACGGAACGCCTCGCCGGTCGGGACGGACGGCGGCCGCTGAAATAAGAGACGACAAGAAAGTGAGAGAAAGAAAGTACACAAATACTTTTATGTATTGGATTCTCATGGAAGTACAAGAGAATCCATCAGTAGTTGAGTATATTTATGTGTACATGTATCACCCACAGGGTTTGTCCTCTGGTCGTATTCTTTATTATTTATGTTTATTATATTTTCTTTATAGTCGCGGAAGCTTTGACTTGATGAAAGGCCCAAAATGTTAGAGGAGCATCATTTTATTCTCTCACGGCATATTTCACTTCCTCCACAGTCCTAATATGGTCACTTCCTGTTCACTGGCTGCAAAAAAAACAAGATGGCGACGGACGTAACACTGAACTGGAGGCTTCAAAAGGAAAGTGCGGCGCCCACGCCGGTGGTTTGGACATTCACCATGTTGTGATGAGGTCGTTCAGGTTTTAGGATCATTTAAATATGCGTCTCATTCTGTGTTTTCGTGACACGCAACCTCCTGAAGGTTCACATGAGTTGAATATCCATCCATCCATCCATTATCTGAACCGCTTATGAGTTGAATATTTTATGTTCAAAACACTTTTAAAAGCCTTCATTTATTTGGATTTCTCCTTTAAAGTCAGTGGAGTAAACTTCTGATTGGCTGAGAGAGTCTGTCAGGTCGACATCAAAGAGAACGGGGGAAGGATGAGGCAAGAGTGTGAAACTTCCCGTGCCACACACACACACACACACACACACACACACACACACACACACACACACACACACACACACACACACACACACACACACACACACACACACACACACACACACACACACACACACACACACACACACACACAGTGCTGTCACTTGTCACTAGTATCCACAGGTCCAATTAGTGTGTAATTGAGCGAGATTATGGCTGTTAATTCACTGTCTTACTAACACACACACACACTGAAACATGCCGTCAGTGTGTGTGTGTGTTGATGCTGAGGGAATAATTAGTAATAGTTTGTGGAGATCCCACAGGGAGTGTGTGTGTGAGATGTATAGAGTCAGTGAGGTTGGATGCTGGTGTCAATTAATTATTGATCGCCACTAATTACATAACACATAATAACACACACACACACACATTAGTAGATAACAAATATTCTTCTTCCCTCTCTCTCCGGCTCGTTTTATCACTATGAATCAGTGGAGAGTTGGTGTGTGTGCCTGCCCGTGTGTGTGTGTGCCTGCCTGTGTGTGTGTATGTGCCTGTGTGTGTGTGTGTGTTGGCAGCCTGCCAGACCTCAGCAGGGACCGAGCTCTCCCTTTTCACCACCCACCATCTGCACAGCATTCTCACACACACACACACTCAGCAGGGTGAGCGATGCCTTCCAGCCTGCTGGCAGTCATCTGGGTTAAGTGAGCCAGCGCGCACACACACACACACACACACACACACACACACACACACACACACAGGCACACACACGGGCAGGCACACACACACACACGCACACACAGGCAGGCACACACAGGCAGGCACACACAGGCAGGCACACACAGGCAGACACACACAGGCAGACACACACAGGCAGACACACACAGGCAGACACACACACACGGGCAGGCACACACACACACACACACACACACACACACACACACACACACACACACACACACACACACACACACACACACACACACACACACACACTCACACTCACACTCACACTCACACTCACACTCACACTCACCTCCAGCGCCCCCCCCCCACCCCCCGGTTTCTTCTTCAGCTCGTCACACTTCCTGAACTTGCAGATCTGGTGCCCGGTCTTCCGGTTCCGGCAGGACGAGCAGACTCCGCAGTTGATGAGGCGCCGGCACGGCCCGCACACGCCGCACCGCTTTCTCTTCCTCTTGGCCGCCGCCCCGCCCGACGAGGAGGAGGAGGACGACAGGACCACGCCCCCCCCGCCGGCGGCGCCCGCCACCCCGGCAGACGAGGGCGAGGAGGAGGACGGGCAGGGGGAGGAGTTAGCGTGCTGCTGGCAGTCCGTTAGCGCCCGCTGGCCGCCGGTCATCTGGAAGGCGCTGCCGGCGTCCGAGATCCCGGCCCCCGCCGACCCCATGGCCATGACGATGACCCCGGGGGGTAATCCCAGCCCCCCCAGGAAGCTACCGCCCATCACCCCTCCCCCGTTGCAACCCCCGCCCTCCGATAGGCCCATCATGTCCGGGTGGGCGTGGCCCTGTTTGCTCATGGTGCCGCAGTCCGCCCCGCCGCCGTAACCCGGCAGGAAGTTCCCGTTGGGGTGATGGTGTGCCGTTCCTTGTGCGACAGGAAGTGAGGAGGCGGTGTGTCCGTGTTTCTCAGCTCCTCCCCCCTCACTGCCCCCTCCCCCTCCCACCCCCCCGCCGCCCTGGTGCATGCTGGTACTGTGGGGGTGCGATGAGGTCATGTGACCCGGCGTCGCCGATGGGTGGTGGTGGGGGTGGTGGTGCGTCGCCGGTTTGGGCCGGCCCCAAAACATGGCCGCCGGGTGGTTCATATTCATGTTGTCGTGACAACCCCAGGGCCCCGTCGCCATGGCGCCCAGCCTGGCGGCGCCGGGGGGGAACATGGGGGCGGCGGCCGCCAAACGGGCCGCCAGCTTGGCGGACTGAGGGAAGTTTGTGACGTTCATGTTCATGTTGACATTGGTCTTGTAGAAGCTGGCGATGGAGGAACGGTAGCGGTCCATCTCCGTGGTGTAGTCCAGCATCGGGCCTAGCCCCACCTGCAACATCATTATTATCATTATTATTATTAATAATATTATTCTTATTTATAATATTATCATAATTATACCTGCAACATCATTATTAATATGATTATTAATAATATGATTATAATTATACCGGCAACATCATTATTAATATTATTACTACTAAGCTAACTCAGTATGTCACCATTTAATAAGCATAACTAAGTATTTCATCACCTTTTATTAAACACAAGTCTCACCTGTCCCTGTCCGCTGTACGCATGGTGGTTTGGGTGATGGTGGGAGGGGGCGGAGCTTCTCTGGAGCATCGAGGAGAGGTCGCTCTCCACGCACACGCCGCTGGTCATGCCTGACATGACCTCACACACACACACAAACACACAGACACACACACACACTCACGGGCTCACAGCTGGTTCTGTTGGGTCGACACGTTCTGATCTGTGAAGGTTCCTGTAAAAGCAGAAATAAAACTTAAAAAATAAAACTCCAACACATTCATTGTAAAGTCAGATTACCCATGATTCAATTGGACGCGTCACCATCGAGGTTTTATTACTGGTCTATTTTATCCACCACCGTATTCAATTAAATATATCGTATCTCCAAACATTTGAATATCACAACGACAAAGATGTTACGCCAAGACGCTACGCTACACAAAGACGTTACACTAAGACGATACACAAAGACGTTACACTAAGACGATACACAAAGACGTTACACTAAGACGATACACAAAGACGTTACACTAAGACGATACACAAAGACGTTACACTAAGACGATACACAAAGACGTTACACTAAGACGATACACAAAGACGTTACACTAAGACGATACACAAAGACGTTACACTAAGACGATACACAAAGACGTTACACTAAGACGATACACAAAGACGTTACACTAAGACGATACACAAAGACGTTACAGTAAGACGTTACACTAAGACGCTACACAAAGACGTTACACTAAGACGTTACACCAAGACGCTACGGGCCACAAAGACGTTACACTAAGACGATACACAAAGACGTTACACTAAGACGATACACAAAGACGTTACACTAAGACGTTACACTAAGACGCTACACAAAGACGTTACACTAAGACGTTACACCAAGACGCTACGGGCCACAAAGACGTTACACTAAGACGATACACAAAGACGTTACACTAAGACGATACACAAAGACGTTACACTAAGACGTTACACTAAGACGCTACACAAAGACGTTACACTAAGACGTTACACTAAGACGTTACACCAAGACGCTACGGGCCACAAAGACGTTACACTAAGACGATACACAAAGACGTTACACTAAGACGATACACAAAGACGTTACACTAAGACGATACACAAAGACGTTACACTAAGACGATACACAAAGACGTTACACTAAGACGTTACACTAAGACGCTACACAAAGACGTTACACTAAGACGATACACAAAGACGTTACACTAAGACGATACACAAAGACGTTACACAAAGACGTTACACAAAGACGTTACACAAAGACGTTACACCAAGACGCTACGGGCCACAAAGACGTTACACTAAGACGATACACAAAGAAGTTACACAAAGACGCTTTGCTACACAAAGACGCTACGTGCCACAAAGACGTTACGCCAAGACAATCAGCCCATAGAGTTGACCTTTGACCCTAACCCTGGACCTCCACAGTGAGTGATCGGTTCAGTTCTGCTGGAGATGTTACACATTATAATGTTGCACAGATTATCTGCTGCCTCTTGTGAATGTGTGTGGAAAACAAACAGACTGAAACAGAGATGTGTGAAATGTGTGTCTGTGTGCGTGCGTGTGCATGTATACACGTGCATGCGTGTGCGCGTACATGTGTGCGCATGTGTGTATCTGTAGAAGGAAACAAAAAATGTGTGCAGCTTCCAGGAGGGGGACGAGTGTCTGCGTGACGTGCGCGTGTGTGTGCATGAGCGCAGTGTGTGTGAAAATGTGTGGTGCGCGTGTGTGTCTCCCCCCTTCCCCTCCCCTCCCCCTCCCCTCCCTCGAGGCGTAACTAATTACCCTGTCTGGTCAACCGGGCCGCGCGAGCTCCGACAGAAGGTCACGGTGGCCACCGGCCGCGAGGGAAACGGCTCTCCCACGCGACACATTAACCCCCCCCCCCCCACACACACACACACACACACACACACCCCTCCCCCCTCAGGCACACTGCGCGGATGCTGAGGAGGAGGAGGGAGGGGAGGGGGGGGGGGGTTAATCAAAAAAGGAAAAAAGCCAGACCCGATAACCACCGATAAAGACCGTGAACGCAGCATGCCGTCCGACAGAGAGGAGGAGAAAACAGGAAGATGGACGGCGCGTGCTGCTACTTACCGGGCCCGCGAGGAGGAGGAGGAGGAGGAGGGTGATGAGGAGGAGGAGGAGGAGGGTGATGAGGAGAAGAGGAGGAGGAAGGAGGAGAAGAGGAAGAAGAAGACCGTCTGGGAATTAGCCCGCCACGGATCATGGCTGGCGGGGAAGGAGACAGAGAGAGAGAGGAGGGGGGGGGGGCACCGGGAGGGATTTGTCGGTCTGTCGGTACTGAGGAGGGGGAGGAGGATGAGTGGGGGGGGGGGGTAACGGATAACGGGGGGCGGATGGATAATCACCTGGGCTTGGCACGAGCGCGAAGCGAGGAGGGGGGAGCGAAGGGAGGGGGGGGTGGAGACCCTGCAGGGGCGGGAAAAAACAGCACCATGGGAAGAGGGGGGGGGGGGAGTAATGGCGGAGGTTATGAGCGGGTACGTGCGTCGTTCTCGCGACAGTGTGAAAGGAGGGTGGTGGCAGGGGGTACACGCGCCGCTGCTGTTGATGTAACCGAGAGAGGGGTGTGCGTGTGTGTGTGCGCGCGTGCGTGTGGCGGCTCGTGCCCTCCGCCGTGTGTCTCCTGCTGTCGGCGGCGCTCGTGGCAGCTCGCGCCGCGCCGCGCGCTGTGTGAGCCGTCTGATTGGTGAGGTGAGATGAAAACAGGAGGCGCGAGAGACCGACGATGATTGGCTGAGAGACAGAGGGAGAGAGACATTATGGGAGAGAGAGAGAGAGCGAGGCACACATTAAGGGAGAGGGAGAGAGACTAGGAGAGAGGGAGAGAGACATTAGGGGAGAGAGACTAGGAGAGAGGGAGAGGTACATTAGGAAAGAGAGAGAGAGATCATAAAGTCTTTCTGTCTCTCCTGCTTCCTTTCTCCTCTTGCTTCCCTCCTCCTCATCCTTCCTTTCTCCTCCTGCTTCCTTCCTCCTGCTTCCTTTCTCCTCCTGCTTCCTTTCTCCTCCTGCTTCCTTTCTCTGCATCTGAACCAGAAAACCTGCTTTAACCAAAGTCTGGTATGACGTCACGGGATTAACGCCAACATTGTCCACTGTTACAACATGAACATGAACATAAACAACATGGTGGCGGAATTGCGTCATGAGCGTTGGTGGTATAGTGGTGAGCATAGCTGCCTTCCAAGCAGTTGACCCGGGTTCGATTCCCGGCCAACGCAGTTTTTTTTTTGCGCTATCAATTGAACAACAACACTAATGGTAACACACCACATGGTAACACAATAACAACACTATTAGTAACACAACATTATTAGTAACACAACAACACTATTAGTAACACAATTTCCTCAAAATATCTTTTCTTTCCTAAAGATTCCCATGAATGTCCTCAACTTCATCCTTAATTAAGGGGCGACTGTGGCTCAGTGGTTAGCAAGTCACTCTTTCGGTCGGTGGTTCAAACCGGCTCAGCCAGTCCAAGTTGTTGTGTCCTTGAGCAAGACACTTAACCCTAATTGCTCACCGTTGCTGTGTCTACGGTCGACATATGTCACAAAGGTGTGTGTTCACATATCTAAAACCTGTGTGGGACGTGTCTTTAATGTCCATCTACCTGTAAATCTCTAAACCTGTAAGACCTGTATTACTCGATCTGTAAGACATGTAAGACCTGTAAGACCTGTAGAGGCCAGAATTCACAAACCAGTGGGTGACGTTTTGTCGCCTACATTCACTTCTTCCACCCAGTCCGAGGTGATCACAGGTGAAACCAGTTTAAACCAGTTGGGGAAACACAGACTCCAGTTACTTTATTAATTTGACAGCTAAACATTTACAGAACGTTTCACGTTCACACTGTAACCGCTCAACGGCTCTGCTTCGTAGAACAGGAGTCACTACGATAGAATATACAAGTGTATATATAGATCATTTATTTTTTTAAATAATACAACACATATATCATTTATTTTTTGATAATACAATATATATAATTAATTCGTTTAATAATACTATATATATATATATATATATATATATATAATTTAGGAAGTGATGAGGAGGAGAAGGAAGTGATGAGGAGGAGGAAGTGATGAGGAGCAGGAAGTGATGCGGCGGAGGAGGAAGTGATGAGGAGGAGGAAGTGATCAGGAGGAGAAGGAAGTGATGAGGAGGAGGAAGTGATGCGCCTCAGAAGCCGTGGTCAGAGAACCAGTGCGCTCGGGCGACCACGTCGTTGGCGAAGTCTCCGAGCGGTGTCACGCTGTCCAGCTGATCGTAGGCCAGCGGGAGGACTCGGTCCTCGCCGGAGACGTAACAAGCCAGCGCTCCTGAAACACAGACGTGGAAGCTCACAGGACACAACGACAACGACGACGACGACAACAACAACAACATCGCAGCACTTAAAGGAACAGTTTCCCGCCATTACCAGCCAGATGTTGTCTTTATGCTAAGCTAAATTAGCTGTTTCCCTCCGTTTCCAGTCTTTATGCTAAGCTAAGCCAACAAGCACATAAAAAAAATCTTAATGTTGTCACAATTTCATTATTTATTTTATGATTAAATACTGTACATTTCCAGATTATTTGGTTGGTTTTTAAAAAACGTCAGAAAGTAACGTCAGTTTTCTGAGTTTACATATTTAAAATATAAAGAAATGTAAAAGAAAATATATATTCAGCTGATTTAATCATTATCACAGCTCAATTAAAAGAGTTTTTCTCCTAGTTATCTCCTACCTTTCAGCTGCTGCTCTGGGTTCCAGCCCGGCTTGGTCCTCTTCACGGTCTTGATGAGCTGGATCAGGAAGGTGACTCCTTGGTCCACGTGCTCTCTGCTGAACGGATCTCCTTTCACCGCGTGGTAGCACTTATTGACCTGCAGCAAAGCAACAGAACCTCCATGTTTCCTCATTGCAGGGCTGCCGGCCGTGGAGCCGTCCAACCTTCACACACACACCTGCATGAGGCCGAAGGAGTCGCGGTCGGACTCTCCGTAGCCGTCGGCGCTCAGTTTGGTTCCAGCCCGAGACTGTCTGGAGATGATGGCAGCGATCAGAGCGGGGGGCACGCGAAGGCTGCAGGAATGAATAGAATATTAAATATAGAGCGCAGAGTTTACTTTAATAAGATGTGATACTTTAAAACTCCAGCATTATAATAATAATTATAATTATAATATATAACTTCAGCTGCAGGTTTTCAACCAACAGAAGCAGAATTCTGTTACTCATACCTGCAGAATGAAAGAGAAACAAACAACCACAAAGAGACGCAAAGTAACAACAACCACAATGAGACAAAACAAACACAAAGAGACAAAACAACCACAAAGAGACGCAACATAACAACAAGGAGACTCAAAACAACCACGATGAGACAAAACAAACACAAAGAGACACAAAACAACCACAAGAGACAAACAACCACAAAGCCGTTGTTGTTGCAGCAGCGGGATGTTGATAAACAAAAACAGGTTTGTGTTGCTACGTACGAGTTCCCCACGCTGAAGATCGTCTCTCTGTAGTTGGTCATCTCCATCAGGTCTCTCTCTGCCAGCCTGTAGGACGCTTCCACTCCTGAAACAGACACAACGGGCTCCATCTGTCATAACAGTGGAACTCCGTTACAGACCATAATGTCACCTCATGTCACCATGGTAACCCTGTCCCGGAGGAGGAGTCAGATCAGAGAGGAGCTCCTAATGAACGGACCTGTGGCGTCCACCCCGTTGGTCCTGGCTGTGACTTCAGAGGCTCCGCTCGTTTCCACTCTGCTGAGGTCTCCGTACTCTGAAACACACACAGGACCGACACACCTGTCTCACCTGTCCATCATCTGTCTCACCTGTCCATCACAGTCTCACCTGTTCATCATCTGTTTCACCTGTCCATCACCTGTCTCACCTGTCCATCACCTGTCTCACCTGTCCATCACCTGTCTCACCTGTCCATCACTCACCTGTCCATCATATGTCTCACCTGTCCATCATATGTCTCACCTGTCCATCATATGTCTCACCTGTCCATCATATGTCTCACCTGTCCATCACCTGTCTCACCTGTCCATCACCCTCTCACCTGTCCATCACCTGTCTCACCTATCTCACCTGTCCATCATCTGTCTCACCTGTCCATCACGTCTCAGCTGTCCATCATCTGTCCATCATCTGTCTCACCTGTCCATCACAGTCTCACCTGTTCATCATCTGTTTCACCTGTCCATCACCTGTCTCACCTGTCCATCACCCTCTCGAGGATTTAGCTTCTCTCGACCAAACTTCATGAGGAAATCTGTCAGAAAAGTGAACTCACCTGTTTCTGTCCGATTACCTGAACAACACAACCATATCTGCAGGTTGACTCACCTTCAAGAAGAGGTTGATCTGAGAATAATGAACATGAGTTAAATATTAGTAAATCTTCAGTATGAAGATATTAAGAAAATATTCTTGACTCACCGTCTCGTCCCTCTTTGTCCCTCGAGATCATCGTCATGCAGAACGCTGAAAACAGACAGGAAGACTGAGACACAGCTAACTGCTAACAGCTACATGCTAACAGCTACCTGCTTCAATTACCAGCTAACTCTTAACGGCTAACTGCTAACAGCTACATGCTAACAGCTACCAGCTAACTCCTAATGGCTAACTGCTTCAACTAACGGCTAACAGCTAACAGCTAACTCCAGGCTGACCTGTCAGACGTTGTGTCAAAGATCGCAGCTTCTCAATCGTCCGCAGCGGAACAATGAAGAGTACGGCGGCGACGGCGGCGACCACGAAGGAGACGACCAGCAGACGACCGCCGAGTCCGTTATGATGGAAGTCGTCTACAGATCAGAGGAGAACCGGACCTCAGAGGAGAACCGGACCTCAGAGGATCAGGACAATGCGTGTATGTACACACGTGTGTAGAAATAGTACCACACACACGTTAGGTTCAGGGAAAACTTTCTTTTAAAAGACACAAACAGCCATCACAGATAAGTAAAAGTACATATCTATCTATATACTTTTACTTTAGTAGGATTTTATACAGGACTTTTATTCGTAATTGAGTATTTGTACATTGTGTTATTAGTACTTTTACTTGAGGATCTGAGTACTTGTTTATACCATGTAAAGTACCTTTTAAAGCGCAACACAAATAAAATGTATTATTATTATTATTATTATTATCATTATTGTTATTATTCCAGTGGCGATAGAAAAGAGAGATCAGAGTAAATAAACGCGCTCAGGTGTGAACTCTCACCTGTGACGAGAAGCTGCTCCTGATTGGCCAGACGGAGCCCAGGTATCTCCACTCGGCAGACCAGAGGGCCGCTTCCTGTGAGACGAGAGAAGCATCTGACTGATCCAGCAGTTGACCACAGATCACCCCAAAGCATTGTGGGACTTGTGGTTCCTAGTGATGGCAAAGTGAAGCTTTCTGAACCAGTGAAGCTTCCCAGCCAATTGTATCTGAAAAAGGTTCATTCATTCAATGCATCGCAAACTCTATGATGACCTCTGCTGTTGCAAACTTGTAGTGCATATGTTTCAAATAGCCAGTATATTTTGGCCCTGTCTCTGTGGGTTGAACATGATTATGAAAAGTTGAACCAATAAATCATCCAATAAATACATGGATTCCTATATGAATAAAACTATTGTTTTTCAGGTTTGAATTGTGTCCTTGTTTGTTTATTTTAATTATCTGTACATTGGGAAGAAGTGGAACAAACACTTATCTATGTGTCTTTCTGCACCTTTGTGCATGTATGTATAGTAAGTATAGGATTATATGTAAGAAATATCATTTAAAATACCTGCAAGTGCTTCCTACTGCATGTGCAGTTCATGGCAGTCATAGGGACTTATGTGAATTGTTTGAATCTGGAATATTGGACGTGATTTACAGAGGAAAGGTCAGTGGGGCAGTGATTGTGCTTTTGGACAGGTTTGTTATGACAGGATATTGAGGTGCTTGGGGACACAAGGGATGGGGCATGAAATTATCATTGATTTTTATTGAGAAACACAATTTTCTCCACAGTATTGGGGTTGAGTCGGTTTCGTTTTTTCGATACTATTTCCCCCGCCTTAGGAAAAACACGCTCACACGGCACGGATGAGGCAGGAATGCTCAAAAGATTACGTGCTAGAACAAATAGATGTGGGTACACTTGTTTGTACACTTTGACTGTATGAAACAGACAAGCCCGAACCCTGTTTCGCGCCCATTTGAATCAAATCGAAGCGGTGACGTCACTGTGAGCCGGACCGAAGCTTCGGACGTCACTGATCACGTGATCAGCAGGGAACGAACCAAGCACCGATACATTTGCTTCGCCTTGCACTGGTTCATATTTCGACACAAGCTTCGAAGCAGGAGGGTCGGAGGTAACAACACTAGTGGTTCCCCTCGTCACCTCCGGTCACGTCGGCGAGAGCGCTGATGTCGAAGAGGCCGTCCGCTCGGACCGAAGACTCAGTCTGAGCCTCCGGGACGCGTCCGCCGGAGTCCTGCAGGGTCACGAGGGGAACCGGGCTCCAGCCGCTGGACTCACACAGGACCAGCAGCTGGTTGTCTGAAGACCGCCGGATGGACAGGTGGACCTGAGACACCTGAGCCACACACACACACACACACACACACACACACACACACACACACACACACACACACACACACACACACACACACACACACACACACACACACACACACACACACACAGCTGCAGCTGGTTGTCTCACCGACGGAGAGCGTGACCAGGCCGGCCTCCCTCGTCCGTCCTGTCACCTGGACGCACCTGAGGACAGCAGACAGACACGCACCGTTTATTTTACGTCTACATTTTCAGCACAATATTCATCCATAAAAACTCATCGACATCTTTTTGAAGATGCAGCGCTCTTTAAACGTCACAAGGTGTAAAACAATATTCTCACTAATTCTGGATATGCATAATCTACGACGACTCTTTATTCGATTTAAAATCCTCCCTGTGAATGACCTCACAGCTGTTGAGGTCATTCCCCAGCTCACCTGTAGGTGCCGCTGTCTCGCTGCCGGACCCCCAGCAGCTTCAGGGAGTCCTCCTCACGTAGTCCTCCGCCTTCTCCTTCACAAGCTCCTCCCCATCGCGGACGACGTGGACCGTGACCGGCGCCGGGCCGTCGACCCGGGTCCACTCCAGCGTCCTGACCCGAGCGGAGCCGGCGGGGGAGGGGAGGCGGCACGGGAGGAGCCCATCGGCCCCGGCGGCCGCAGACACCCGGACAGGTGAGGTCCAAGGTTCCCCTGGAGACAGGCGCTGGGGGGCCGCTGCAGGGGAAAACACAATAATACATTGATGTAATTAAAAGATGCAATATAAAATGTTACATGACGATTACATTGTATTTAAATTAGCAATAACTTACTAATTGGACTAATGAAGGCAATTTTCACCATTTTGTTTTTAAAACAAAACAATCAATCGATTAAAATAATCAGCATATGAATCCAATATGAAAAGAGAAATGAGTTCATATTTCAAAATGAGCTCCAGACATGAATTCGTAATAATTAATATAAATTGATTATTACGAATTCATGTCTGGAGCTCATTTTGAAATATGAACTCATTTCTCTTTGCATATATATATATATATATATATATATATATATATATATATATATATATATATGGACCTGGTCAAAGAGGTCTAGAGCATTTTAAAGACTTTTGCTTTCACTTCAGGAAGATAAAAACTTTCCAGCTGAACCGGAAGCTGCGAATCGAAACCTAACTGTGGTACTAGTACTTTTCCAAAAGTAAAACTGTGGTACTAGTACTTTTCCAGCAGTAAAACTGTGGTACTAGTACTTTTACAAAAGTAAAACTGTGGTACTAGTACTTCTCCAGCAGTAAAACGGTGGTACTAGTACTTTTCCAAAAGTAAAACGGTGGTACTAGTACTTTTCCAAAAGTAAAACGGTGGTACTAGTACTTTTCCAAAAGTAAAACGGTGGTACTAGTACTTTTCCAAAAGTAAAACGGTGGTACTAGTACTTTTCCAGCAGTAAAACGGTGACGCAGAAAACGTCACGCTGATGGTAGAACATACACTTTGATCTCAGCACATAAAACACAGTCTTCGGGATATAAATTAAATTAGTATTATTAAAGTGACGTCACTGACCTGCTGCAGTCAGCCCGACGCTGCTGAATAAACAACCACAGAAGAAGAACCCGGTCAGCTTCATGTTAAGAGAAGAAGACCGAGCACGTGTTCGCGTCTTGAAGTGAGTCTGTCAACAGCCGGCGCTGTGACGTCACCACCATGAGGAAAACGAACCGGAGCGGAAAGCATGCGCCATCTGAGCATGCGCCAACTGACCACGTGACGTTTGCTGTGACGAACCTTTTCCTTTTTGTGGGGCGAGGTTTCCTACCAGGGAGTTCAGCTTCCGGTCACATTCTGCAGTATGAAGCCGGACATGCCCTTCTGACCCACAATCCTTTGCACAGCAAGAAGTAGTCTATCCAGTTGAATGTGTACTGCATGTAAAAGTGTGTACTCTGGAAGTATGGCTGATCTCATGGGAGTGTGTAGAAATAGTACCACACACAACCCCAAAGTAACACACACAACCACAAAGTCACACACACAACCCCAAAGTTACAAAACAACCACAAAGTCACAAAACAACCACAAAGACACAAACACAAAGACACAAAACAAACAAAAAGTCACAAAACAAACACAAAGACACAAACTCAAAGACCACATCTGTTCATGACGGGTGTAGGAGCCATACATTGGGTTTGATTAGTCTTTTATGATCTTTCCTCTTTTTGTTTTTATATTATTGTGTATGTGCACTCACGTAGTGACGTTGTTGATTATTGTGGGTGTCACCGGGGGTGTGGTGTCTGTATTAGTGTGTGTGTGCTCACCTATGGGGAAAGGGGGTGTGTGTGTGTTTGGACTGATGGCTGCAGGGTGAGCATGTGGAGAAACTTTCTGTTGACCGTCACCATCGTCACCTTGTGTTGTGTCTGAAGTATCTTTGCACGACATAAAATGCATTAGTTCAAGTAAGTGCTGTTTCTTGCTAAGCTCGTGAAATGGATCAATAAAGACATTACATCATGTGCAATAGTTCAGCGTGACGCGTCTTCAGTGTAAACCCACATGTTTTAGCCTGCTGCGGCGTTTGGATTAGTTTTAAGTTTAATATGCCGCAATAATTTGTCAACAGAAAACTTTCTCTTTTGATGAAGCGCGGAAACGTGTTACATTACATTACATTACATTACATTTCATTTAGCTGACGCTTTTATCCAAAGCGACTTACAATAAGTGCATTCTACCGTTTACAACAAGAATCAGAACAAGAATCACGAAGGTACAATTTCGACAAAAAGTTCAACTACAAAGTGCTATCAGTAAGAGCCGTTTCAGTGCTACTAAAGTGCTACTTCCTTTATTCAAGGTATAGTCGGAAAAGATGTGTTTTTAGTTTGCGACGGATGTTGTCGGGATAACACTGGATCTTTGAAATCGCTTTCAAAATTGTAACTTGTTAACGTTAGAGGTGAACGCTCATTGGACTCGTGTAAAGCCCAGTCATTCACAAATTTGCTGTTACGATGCTTATTTGGTCATCACAGGCGCCTCTATTGAAAGGTACACGTTTATGAACAGTGTGCATTGTTGGTCATTGTATTCCCTGCTAGGCTCAGCGGTACTTTCGCATAAGGTGATTGTACTGTTTGTTTCTTTTGGTATTTTTGGTAGTGTTTTGGTTCGTGCGTCAAGCGGGTAAAGCATTGCGCTTGGGAGTGCCGCCGTAGTTCTGGTTCTAAGACGGGTAGTCTGGTTCGAGACTATCGGTATTGAGGTACATAAATACCCACCGCTAGTATGCACAGAAGACTAGGGTTGAGTTTAGCTTAGCCTCGGTGGAAGTTAGGGGAATCAAAGACAACGCATGTACTTCTTTCACGTGGAAACACAAGTTAAGAGGGACGCTGTGTTTAGTGTCATTAGCAGATATTTTCGTGAATGTTGGATTATTTTGTAAATCAAAAATGGAGTTGAATGATACCAGGGCAAAAGAAAAAAGACAAATAACACTTACACCCAAGGTTTTTGAATATAAATTGGAAAAGCTCCAAGAAGAAAGGCAAGGAAAAATAAGAAAGATTAAAGGTGTAATAAGAGAAATTAAAGACCTAAGGCAAAGTGCTGATAATGCTGAAAAAATACGGTCATGTCTTGAAAATATGTCGAGCTTGTTTAAAGAAGCAAGTCATCTTCATGGTGTTGTGGTTCCTATGCTCCCACCTGAAGAACAAGAAAAACAAAACGCTTGGTTTGGCAGTGTTGAAGAAAATAAAATCGCCTTTGTGGAAGAGACAAATAAATGGCTGCTGGAGGCGCCAGACACACCAGAAGAGTGCATTGTCTCACCATGTTTAGGATCTGTTTCCAATGATGAGGCACACATATTTAAAATTGGGGAAAATTTAGTAGAAGACGACATTAGACCAAGTGATAGTGTTTCTAATGTGTCAGTGAGGGCAAAGAAATGCAGTACAGTGGTGAGTAAATCTATGTCCACTACATCATCAGCTAGATTAAGGGCTGAGGCGGAGACTGCTGCTCTTGTGGCTCGTCAAAGGCTGATGAGTCAGAAGCATGCCCTAGAGGAGCAGCAGGACCTGTTGAGGAGAAAAAAGGAGGAGCTGGACCTGGACATGGAGCTGGCAGCATCTATGGCTAAAGTGAGTGTGTTCAAGGCTGCAGAAGGATCTTGTGTGTCTAACGTTTCTGTGAAATCAGATGGGATGAACTCCTATTTGGAAAGAGGGAGAAGAACACAGTTAAGCCATGACGCTGCAATATTTGTGCCTGAGTTCAACACTCAACCATCGGCTGCAGAGGCTGGAGGAGAAGCTTTGCTTTCAGGTTATTCTGCTGTGAGGCCCAAGACTCACAACAAAATTGAGCGGCCTGCTGCTGTGACTGGGGTTGGTATGTCCACTGTGCCAGAACGTGCTCTTTATTCACAAGTTACTTACCTTCAGCCAGAAGCTGCACCTGCAACAGTGAGTAATTCCGAACAGCGTTTTCTCACAGTTTTGGAAAGGCAAAATCAAATTACATCGTTGTTGGTGGGACAACAGTCACTTTTTCTCTTACCTAAGCGAGACTTACCAGTTTTCGACGGAGATCCACTGCAGTATCAAACCTTCATAAGAGGATTTGAACACAACATTGAAGGAAGAGCACAAAGTCAGAAGGACTGTTTGTACTACCTCGAACAGTATACGAGAGGTCAGCCCAGGGATGTGATCCGAAGCTGTCAACATCTGCCTCCATCTCATGGATACAGTAAGGCAAAGTCATTACTTCAGGATCATTTTGGTGATCCATTCAAAGTAGCCTCTGCCTACATGGATAAGGTGCTTGCATGGCCGATGGTTAAAGCTGAAGATATCAATGCTTTAAGGGCCTACAGTTTATTGTTGCAGGAATGTTGCAACTCTATGGGAGCTGTTGTAAGTGACCTGAATGTGCCTACAAATATGCAAATCATTGTGAAAAAGCTGCCTTATAAGCTGCGGGATCATTGGAGAAGTGCGGCCTGCGATATTCAGGAGAAGTTTTGTCGAAGAGCTACATTTTCGGACATTGTGGAGTTTGTTGAGAGGCAAGTCAAGATAGCAAGCGACCCTCTTTTTGGAAAAATACAAGATACACCTGCGACAGGAAGAAGGGAATTAAAAATGGTCAAGTCTCAATCTCAAGCTAGTTCAAAGGTTAGAGGCAGTAGTTTTGCCACTACCGTAACACCTGCTGAGAAGAAAGTGGAGTCTGGGAACAAGATGGAGAAGAACTCACTAGCGAAGGTTTGTTTGTTTTGTGGAGCTGGACATTCGTTAGATGTTTGCCTTCTTTTGGATAAAAGGACACAAGATGAAAAATTGTCCTTTTTGAAGGAGAACCGTATGTGCTTTGGATGTCTGTGCATTGGGCACATGAGTAAAGATTGCAGAAAACGTCTAATATGTAGAGTATGCAATTATAGGCACCCCACGTTGTTGCATTTCCACCCCAAAGCAAAACAAAAGAGTTCGACTCAGGCCAATGGTGGCTTGGAATTGGCCAGAGAAGGCGCTGTGGTGTCTGTTCAGTCCAGTGGCTTGACTGGGGCCGGTAAGCAGGACTGTACGCTTTCTATTTTGCCTGTTCAGGTGAAATCCAAAAGGGGACAAGAGACTTTGGTCACATATGCGTTTCTGGATCCAGGAAGTACTGCCTCATTTTGTACAGAGCGACTCATGAACCGGCTCAATCTTACTGGAAAGAAGATGGGAATCCTCCTTAGAACTATGGGACAAGAGAAAGTGGTGGACAGTTATAAGTGTGTGTGTGCTCACCTATGGGGAAAGGGGGTGTGTGTGTGTTTGGACTGATGGCTGCAGGGTGAGCATGTGGAGAAACTTTCTGTTGACCGTCACCATCGTCACCTTGTGTTGTGTCTGAAGTATCTTTGCACGACATAAAATGCATTAGTTCAAGTAAGTGCTGTTTCTTGCTAAGCTCGTGAAATGGATCAATAAAGACATTACATCATGTGCAATAGTTCAGCGTGACGCGTCTTCAGTGTAAACCCACATGTTTTAGCCTGCTGCGGCGTTTGGATTAGTTTTAAGTTTAATATGCCGCAATAATTTGTCAACAGAAAACTTTCTCTTTTGATGAAGCGCGGAAACG
This sequence comes from Cottus gobio, assembly GCA_023566465.1. Lineage (NCBI taxonomy): Eukaryota > Metazoa > Chordata > Actinopteri > Perciformes > Cottidae > Cottus > Cottus gobio. Next base: position 469,527 of record CM042233.1, read on the forward strand.
TGTTACATTACATTACATTACATTACATTTCATTTAGCTGACGCTTTTATCCAAAGCGACTTACAATAAGTGCATTCTACCGTTTACAACAAGAATCAGAACAAGAATCACGAAGGTACAATTTCGACAAAAAGTTCAACTACAAAGTGCTATCAGTAAGAGCCGTTTCAGTGCTACTAAAGTGCTACTTCCTTTATTCAAGGTATAGTCGGAAAAGATGTGTTTTTAGTTTGCGACGGATGTTGTCGGGATAACACTGGATCTTTGAAATCGCTTTCAAAATTGTAACTTGTTAACGTTAGAGGTGAACGCTCATTGGACTCGTGTAAAGCCCAGTCATTCACAAATTTGCTGTTACGATGCTTATTTGGTCATCACAGGCGCCTCTATTGAAAGGTACACGTTTATGAACAGTGTGCATTGTTGGTCATTGTATTCCCTGCTAGGCTCAGCGGTACTTTCGCATAAGGTGATTGTACTGTTTGTTTCTTTTGGTATTTTTGGTAGTGTTTTGGTTCGTGCGTCAAGCGGGTAAAGCATTGCGCTTGGGAGTGCCGCCGTAGTTCTGGTTCTAAGACGGGTAGTCTGGTTCGAGACTATCGGTATTGAGGTACATAAATACCCACCGCTAGTATGCACAGAAGACTAGGGTTGAGTTTAGCTTAGCCTCGGTGGAAGTTAGGGGAATCAAAGACAACGCATGTACTTCTTTCACGTGGAAACACAAGTTAAGAGGGACGCTGTGTTTAGTGTCATTAGCAGATATTTTCGTGAATGTTGGATTATTTTGTAAATCAAAAATGGAGTTGAATGATACCAGGGCAAAATAAAAAAGACAAATAACACTTACACCCAAGGTTTTTGAATATAAATTGGAAAAGCTCCAAGAAGAAAGGCAAGGAAAAATAAGAAAGATTAAAGGTGTAATAAGAGAAATTAAAGACCTAAGGCAAAGTGCTGATAATGCTGAAAAAATACGGCCAATGTCTTGAAAATATGTCGAGCTTGTTTAAAGAAGCAAGTCATCTTCATGGTGTTGTGGTTCCTATGCTCCCACCTGAAGAACAAGAAAAACAAAACGCTTGGTTTGGCAGTGTTGAAGAAAATAAAATCGCCTTTGTGGAAGAGACAAATAAATGGCTGCTGGAGGCGCCAGACACACCAGAAGAGTGCATTGTCTCACCATGTTTAGGATCTGTTTCCAATGATGAGGCACACATATTTAAAATTGGGGAAAATTTAGTAGAAGACGACATTAGACCAAGTGATAGTGTTTCTAATGTGTCAGTGAGGGCAAAGAAATGCAGTACAGTGGTGAGTAAATCTATGTCCACTACATCATCAGCTAGATTAAGGGCTGAGGCGGAGACTGCTGCTCTTGTGGCTCGTCAAAGGCTGATGAGTCAGAAGCATGCCCTAGAGGAGCAGCAGGACCTGTTGAGGAGAAAAAAGGAGGAGCTGGACCTGGACATGGAGCTGGCAGCATCTATGGCTAAAGTGAGTGTGTTCAAGGCTGCAGAAGGATCTTGTGTGTCTAACGTTTCTGTGAAATCAGATGGGATGAACTCCTATTTGGAAAGAGGGAGAAGAACACAGTTAAGCCATGACGCTGCAATATTTGTGCCTGAGTTCAACACTCAACCATCGGCTGCAGAGGCTGGAGGAGAAGCTTTGCTTTCAGGTTATTCTGCTGTGAGGCCCAAGACTCACAACAAAATTGAGCGGCCTGCTGCTGTGACTGGGGTTGGTATGTCCACTGTGCCAGAACGTGCTCTTTATTCACAAGTTACTTACCTTCAGCCAGAAGCTGCACCTGCAACAGTGAGTAATTCCGAACAGCGTTTTCTCACAGTTTTGGAAAGGCAAAATCAAATTACATCGTTGTTGGTGGGACAACAGTCACTTTTTCTCTTACCTAAGCGAGACTTACCAGTTTTCGACGGAGATCCACTGCAGTATCAAACCTTCATAAGAGGATTTGAACACAACATTGAAGGAAGAGCACAAAGTCAGAAGGACTGTTTGTACTACCTCGAACAGTATACGAGAGGTCAGCCCAGGGATGTGATCCGAAGCTGTCAACATCTGCCTCCATCTCATGGATACAGTAAGGCAAAGTCATTACTTCAGGATCATTTTGGTGATCCATTCAAAGTAGCCTCTGCCTACATGGATAAGGTGCTTGCATGGCCGATGGTTAAAGCTGAAGATATCAATGCTTTAAGGGCCTACAGTTTATTGTTGCAGGAATGTTGCAACTCTATGGGAGCTGTTGTAAGTGACCTGAATGTGCCTACAAATATGCAAATCATTGTGAAAAAGCTGCCTTATAAGCTGCGGGATCATTGGAGAAGTGCGGCCTGCGATATTCAGGAGAAGTTTTGTCGAAGAGCTACATTTTCGGACATTGTGGAGTTTGTTGAGAGGCAAGTCAAGATAGCAAGCGACCCTCTTTTTGGAAAAATACAAGATACACCTGCGACAGGAAGAAGGGAATTAAAAATGGTCAAGTCTCAATCTCAAGCTAGTTCAAAGGTTAGAGGCAGTAGTTTTGCCACTACCGTAACACCTGCTGAGAAGAAAGTGGAGTCTGGGAACAAGATGGAGAAGAACTCACTAGCGAAGGTTTGTTTGTTTTGTGGAGCTGGACATTCGTTAGATGTTTGCCTTCTTTTGGATAAAAGGACACAAGATGAAAAATTGTCCTTTTTGAAGGAGAACCGTATGTGCTTTGGATGTCTGTGCATTGGGCACATGAGTAAAGATTGCAGAAAACGTCTAATATGTAGAGTATGCAATTATAGGCACCCCACGTTGTTGCATTTCCACCCCAAAGCAAAACAAAAGAGTTCGACTCAGGCCAATGGTGGCTTGGAATTGGCCAGAGAAGGCGCTGTGGTGTCTGTTCAGTCCAGTGGCTTGACTGGGGCCGGTAAGCAGGACTGTACGCTTTCTATTTTGCCTGTTCAGGTGAAATCCAAAAGGGGACAAGAGACTTTGGTCACATATGCGTTTCTGGATCCAGGAAGTACTGCCTCATTTTGTACAGAGCGACTCATGAACCGGCTCAATCTTACTGGAAAGAAGATGGGAATCCTCCTTAGAACTATGGGACAAGAGAAAGTGGTGGACAGTTATAAGTGTGTGTGTGCTCACCTATGGGGAAAGGGGGTGTGTGTGTGTTTGGACTGATGGCTGCAGGGTGAGCATGTGGAGAAACTTTCTGTTGACCGTCACCATCGTCACCTTGTGTTGTGTCTGAAGTATCTTTGCACGACATAAAATGCATTAGTTCAAGTAAGTGCTGTTTCTTGCTAAGCTCGTGAAATGGATCAATAAAGACATTACATCATGTGCAATAGTTCAGCGTGACGCGTCTTCAGTGTAAACCCACATGTTTTAGCCTGCTGCGGCGTTTGGATTAGTTTTAAGTTTAATATGCCGCAATAACGGGTATGAAAAGAGAAAAATGTTTAATGGCTTAATGTCTCATTGAAAGTTCTGTTTCATGACCTGCTTTTCTTTTAAAAACATCAAGTGAAACAGTGAAGAGATTTAATGAATGTTTAATAAACAGGATTATTAGTTAATAAAACACAAAATGTTACAAACTGATACAAGAACCCATTTCATGGGAGTTGTAGTTCTTTGTGTTTGTTGTTGACCTTCATCCGTCTGTGTGGAACGTAAAGACAGGAAGTGATGTCATGACTTTCCATTGGGCCAATCCCGTTTGTTTTGGAGGTCACCTGATGCAGCTCCTCACACTGATGACATCACAGAGCGGCATCGCTTTCAGGAGGTGTGGTGACACCCCAGGGCATGCTGGGTAAGTAGTGCGCCAGCCACTCCCCCCAGCTGCTCCTGGGCACCTCCCCCTCACCTCCGCCTCCTCTTTTAACCTCCCACCCCCCCACCACCCAGTCCAGCTCCTCCCTCCCTCCCCCCGCTTCCTCCCTCTCCTCCCTCAGAATTACGCTGTAGCGCTTTCTGGAGACTCCTCCACTCGTCTCCTCTCCTCGCCTCCTCCCTCCCTCTTGTGCGGAGACCCGACACTCCTCCACTACGTCCCTCCACCCCTCCACCTCCTCCTCCTTGCTTGACAGACGGTACAGCGTCTTCCTGTACACCCCCTTCTCCTCCCTCCCTGGTCTCTCTCCTCCTTCCTCTCTCGCCGCTCCTCCTCTTCCTCCTGTTGGCTCCAGAATGACGAGTCGTCGTCCCTCCCCTCCCTCCCCTCCCCTCTCCATAGCTTCTCCTCCCTCTCTGTGGACGAACAGCACAGAGCGATACAGCGCCATCACTCCTCCTCCTCCTGCCACCTCGCTGTTGTACGTCAGCAGCCTCACCGCCTCCCCGCCTCCTCGCCTCCTCGCCAGCGTCGCACACAGCGGTCTGTAAACCCTCCTGTACCAGACGATCGACTTCACCAGAGTCGCCACAATGCACACCGCCGTCAACGCGCACAGCAGGAGGCCTCCTGCGAAAAGCCAGAAGCAGAACGCCGCGGAACCTCGGACCCGACCGCCGGCCACTGCCTCAGCCACCAACGAAGGGGTCAAGGTGGCAGTCGGCAAGGTGGCAGTCGGCAAGGTGGCAGTCGGCAAGGTGGCAGTCGGCAAGGTGGCAGTCGACAAGGTGGCAGCGGTTATTGTGACCACCCAATGCTTCGGTGTCATGGTAAGAGTAGGAGTAGTAGTAGTAGTAGTAGTAGTAGTAGTAGTAGTAGTAGTATTAGTAGTAGTAGTAGTAGTAGTAGGATTAGGAGGAGGAGTAGGAGTAGTAGTAGTAGGATTAGGAGTAGTATCTGGAGTAGTGGTAGTAGTATCAGGTTGGTGTTCGGTTGGATCTAATTCTGTCGCAGGTGGACACAGATCAGAGTTCTCCAGAGATATCACAGGTTGGTTCTTCAGCTCCGGAGGAGACGCACAGATCTGAGAACAGACAACCACCACCAGATGAATAAGTCACAGAAAGCCAAACGTGAATCACTTAAACATCATAAATATACATAAAACCTTCTGCCCTCGATCCGAAGTACTAACTAGTACAAAGTGTTGTACTACCACGTCTACAGGTAACAGCGTCTAAACTTCCTGTTTGCTGCTGCTTCCTGTTCATGGTACTCACCACACTGTCGATGTCACTTGCGATGTTGCTTTCACCGTCTACTTTCCGGATGTAGAAATTGATTTCAAATTCGTGGACGTATTTATAAAAGTAATTGAGGGAACAGTAGCAGGCCCAGGGATTGGCAGAGAGGAAGAGGTACGGCACCTCCTCCTTCTGGCTGAACCAATCATCTGGTATCACCATGATCTGGAAGGAAAGGTGAACAAGTATCAGACATGACTACCTGAGCCCCCTACAGGCGAGAAGATGAACAAGGTGACCGCCCAATGCCTTGGAGTGGTAGTAGTAGTAGGAGTAGTAATTTACTGTTATTTTACTGTTGCTACCAACCAACAGTAAAATAAAATACTTTTAAGATACTTTCAACGCTCTGTGTTGTCCCACCTGGTTGTACTCCAGGTTGAGGGTCTCTATGGCGCGCAGGGGGTGGAGCATGAGCTCGGGGAGCACCTTGATACGATTGGACGACAAGTCCAGGATCTAGAGGGCAGAGAACCAATGAGGAGCTGAGCTTTCTCGTGTAAAAGTATCCAGGTTTCTCCATCGTGGGTATCCGTCCTTACTTCCTATCAAGCTACCATCCCAGTATGCATCCTAACTTCCTAGCATACCTTCACCATATCTATCCTAACTTCCTAGCATACCTTTACAGTATGCGTCCTTACTTGCCATCAAGCTACCTTCACGGTATGCATCATAACTTCCTAGCATACCTTAACGGTATACGTCCTTACTTCCTAACAAGCTACCTTCATGATATGCATCCTTATTTTCTATCAAGCCACCTTCATGATATGCATCCTTATTTCCTATCAAGCCACCTTCATGGTACGCGTCCTTACTTCCTATCAAGCCACCTTCATGATATGCATCCTTATTTCCTATCAAGCCACCTTCATGGTACGCGTCCTTACTTCCTATCAAGCCACCTTCATGATATGCATCCTTATTTCCTATCAAGCCACCTTCATGATATGCATCCTTATTTCCTATCAAGCCACCTTCATGGTACGCGTCCTTACTTCCTATCAAGCCACCTTCATGATATGCATCCTTATTTCCTATCAAGCCACCTTCATGATATGCATCCTTATTTCCTATCAAGCCACCTTCATGATATGCATCCTTACTTCCTATCAAGCCACCTTCATGATACGCATCCTTACTTCCTATCAAGCCACCTTCATGATACGCATCCTTACTTCCTATCAAGCCACCTTCATGATACGCATCCTTACTTCCTATCAAGCCACCTTCATGATACGCATCCTTACTTCTTATCAAGCCACCTTCATGATACGCATCCTTATTTTCTATCAAGCCACCTTCATGATACACATCTTTACTTCCTATCAAGCCACCTTCATGATACGCATCCTTATTTTCTATCAAGCCACCTTCATGATACGCATCCTTACTTCCTATCAAGCCACCTTCATGATACGCATCCTTATTTTCTATCAAGCCACCTTCATGATACACATCTTTACTTCCTATCAAGCCACCTTCATGATACGCATCCTTACTTCCTATCAAGCTACCTTCATGATACGCATCCTTACTTCCTATCAAGCCACCTTCATGATACGCATCCTTACTTCCTATCAAGCCACCTTCATGATACGCATCCTTATTTCCTATCAAGCCACCTTCATGATACACATCCTTATTTCCTATCAAGCCACCTTCATGATACACATCCTTACTTCCTATCAAGCCACCTTCATGGTATGCATCTTTACTTCCTATCAAGCCACCTTCATGATACACATCTTTACTTCCTATCAAGCCACCTTCATGGTATGCATCTTTACTTCCTATCAAGCCACCTTCATGGTATGCATCTTTACTTCCTATCAAGCCACCTTCATGATACACATCTTTACTTCCTATCAAGCCACCTTCATGATACGCATCCTTACTTCCTATCAAGCCACCTTCATGGTATGCATCTTTACTTCCTATCAAGCCACCTTCATGATACACATCTTTACTTCCTATCAAGCCACCTTCATGGTATGCATCTTTACTTCCTATCAAGCCACCTTCATGGTATGCATCTTTACTTCCTATCAAGCCACCTTCATGGTATGCATCTTTACTTCCTATCAAGCCACCTTCGTGGTATGCATCTTTACTTCCTATCAAGCCACCTTCATGGTATGCATCTTTACTTCCTATCAAGCCACCTTCATGATACACATCTTTACTTCCTATCAAGCCACCTTCATGATACGCATCCTTACTTCCTATCAAGCCACCTTCATGATACGCATCTTTACTTCCTATCAAGCCACCTTCATGATACACATCTTTACTTCCTATCAAGCCACCTTCATGGTATGCATCTTTACTTCCTATCAAGCCACCTTCATGGTATGCATCTTTACTTCCTATCAAGCCACCTTCATGATATGCATCCTTATTTCCTATCAAGCCACCTTCATGATACGCATCCTTATTTCCTATCAAACCACCTTCATGGTATGCATCTTTACTTCCTATCAAGCCACCTTCATGGTATGCATCTTTACTTCCTATCAAGCCACCTTCATGATATGCATCCTTACTTCCTATCAAGCCACCTTCATGATACGCATCCTTACTTCCTATCAAGCCACCTTCATGATACGCGTCCTTACTCCCTAACGTTCTATGTTCACATGAGTCTTTCCTTGCTAACAGGCTTTGATCCCAGCATGCACAGTAACACACTGACCTCCAGCCTGCTGAGTCCAGAGAAGGTGTGGTCGCTCAGAGAGTCAATGGTGTTGTTGTCCAGGTAGAGTTTAGTCAGAGCGGGACAGGCAGAGAAGGAGCCGTCAGGGAGGGACTTCAGGAGGTTCGATCCCAGTCGGAGAACACTGAGGGTGGGCAGGACCGGAGTAACGCTGGGAGTCAACTCCAGAATCTAAAGTTTCCAAAAGTCATGAAAGCTTTTAGTTCAAAACATGTACGAATGACACACAGAACGTAAAGTTCATCACTGATTTAACATTAAGGTTCAGTCTCACACACCTTGTTGCTTGTAAAGTCCAGCTCATAGATCCTGGGGAAGATCTGGAAGGAGGACCAGGACAGACTGGAGAACTGGTTTTTGGGAAACAACATAACCTAAAAACACAGAAGAAGAAGAAGAAGAGTTAAAGTGATCAACGTTTCCTGTCATCTTATCGGTCTGAAACAGGAGGCTTGTGTCTCCGCTGTGGTCTCGTCCCGTCTGTCAAACACTTACGTCCAATCAAGGTCTATTGATATATATATAATATATATATAAATTGAACTATCTTATAATTAAGAGAGAACACGTGTCGCTCTACAGTTGAACCATGTTCTGGTCCAGAAGTGAGGAAAACCCTGTTGACATTTTTAACAATAATAACAAAATATCAAAGGTTTTATTTCACGTAATGCAAAACATAGGCACACAGTTCATTGTTTTTAAAAATGTAGATCCTTTCATGTGATTTTCATATTATTGTCGACAAATCAATATTGAAAAAAATATCCATTTTAATATTATTTCACCCCTTGTTGAAGTTAAAAAAAAAAAAGCTGATTAAAAAAATATTAAAAGAAATATCCTGATAGAACCCAAAATGTAAATTCTGAAAAGAACTTTGTGCAGGTGTCAATGTCTGTATTTCACGGCGTTACCTGGGTCGTAGGTTCAAATCCTGCCGGTACGCTGGCGAAGCCGAGCTCCTTGCAGATCTCCTTCGACCGGTGGTCCTTGTCCAGGTCCCTGTGGCAACCGGCCCACGCCGCAACCGCGGGGACGAAGGAGCACAGGAGGACGGCGAAGAGACGCATTCTGGAAAAGACCCTGAAAGCGTCTGAGAGGAGAAACAGGACGAAACAGGAAGTAACACCGTTGCACGCTTTGAGTGACAGCTGCTGAAGCAGGAAGTGTGATAAGACTCAGCTGTTGGTCTGCTGATATGTTGGTGTGTTTGTTTTTTAAGTAGAAGGTTGTCTTGACAGTTCATATATATATATATATACGTAGTTGTTCTATAAACGTTAGATCAGACCACCCGTTAGTACATGTGTGTTGAGTACAGGTGTGTTAAGTACATGAGTACAGGCGTGTCGAGTACAGGCGTGTCGAGTACAGGCGTGTTTTTGAAAGGCTAAACACCAACCTATGTAGATTTAAGCAGAATCATTAGATACAAATGTGAATTCTGTAAATGATTCCATCCTTTAATAAATGTTGACTTAGACTTTACAGCACTCTGGTTATTAATCTGATTATTCATATTAATAATAATATTGTCTTTATTTAACACTTTGAAAGACAAACACTTTAAATGTCTTAATGAGTCGGTACGGCTCACACTTTGTCGTCGTCTCTACCAGGTTGACCTTTGACCTGCTCTGTGTAGTTCTGGTGTGTACTGGTTCCCATTCCAACATGTTGACCTTTGACCTGCTCTGTGTAGTTCTGGTGTGTACTGGTTCCCATTCCAACATGTTGACCTTTGACCTGCTCTGTGTAGTTCTGGTGTGTACTGGTTCCCATTCCAACATGTTGACCTTTGACCTGCTCTGTGTAGTTCTGGTGTGTACTGGTTCCCATTCCAACATGTTGACCTTTGACCTGCTCTGTGTAGTTCTGGTGTGTACTGGTTCCCATTCCAACATGTTGACCTTTGACCTGCTCTGTGTAGTTCTGGTGTGTACTGGTTCCCATTCCAACATGTTGACCTTTGACCTGCTCTGTGTAGTTCTGGTGTGTACTGGTTCCCATTCCAACATGTTGACCTTTGACCTGCTCTGTGTAGTTCTGGTGTGTACTGGTTCCCATTCCAACATGTTGACCTTTGACCTGCTCTGTGTAGTTCTGGTGTGTACTGGTTCCCATTCCAACATGTTGACCTTTGACCTGCTCTGTGTAGTTCTGGTGTGTACTGGTTCCCATTCCAACATGTTGACCTTTGACCTGCTCTGTGTAGTTCTGGTGTGTACTGGTTCCCATTCCAACATGTTGACCTTTGACCTGCTCTGTGTAGTTCTGGTGTGTACTGGTTCCCATTCCAACATGTTGACCTTTGACCTGCTCTGTGTAGTTCTGGTGTGTACTGGTTCCCATTCCAACATGTTGACCTTTGACCTGCTCTGTGTAGTTCTGGTGTGTACTGGTTCCCATTCCAACATGTTGACCTTTGACCTGCTCTGTGTAGTTCTGGTGTGTACTGGTTCCCATTCCAACATGTTGACCTTTGACCTGCTCTGTGTAGTTCTGGTGTGTACTGGTTCCCATTCCAACATGTTGACCTTTGACCTGCTCTGTGTAGTTCTGGTGTGTACTGGTTCCCATTCCAACATGTTGACCTTTGACCTGCTCTATGTAGTTCTGGTGTGTACTGGTTCCCATTCCAACATGTTGACCTTTGACCTGCTCTATGTAGTTCTGGTGTGTACTGGTTCCCATTCTAACAGGTTGACCTTTGACCCTTTTGGTTCTGACACTTTCAGGAGGGAGGCAGTGAAGCGAGTCTGGTTTTGTTTTTCATTCTTATTGACAGTTTATTGCCGTTGTGTTGTCTGCAGGCGGATCCTGAGGTTCCTGATACAACAAAAACAACAACTGTGTGTGTGGGGGGAGGGAGGGTTGTGATTGGGGCAGGGGGAAGGGAATGGGCGGGGCTTAACAGACGATTAGAAGAAGAAACAATAAAATGATTTATAGCGTAAAACCAACTTCAGATTACGATTCTAAGTTAACCCAGAAACACACACACACACTTTCAACACACACACACACACGCAGACATTCAACACAAACACACACGTTCAACACACACACACAAACACGGTTGCATGAGGGCGACGCTCCTCAGCAGCGTCCAAAAGAACCCGACATTAAAGAAACTTTATCATAATTATGTAAATAACCGCGATGACGACGTGATGACATCACGGACATGGAGGCGGGGTTAAAATACGAGACACGCAAATGAATACACAAAGAAAGAAAAAACAGCCAATCAGAAGCCCATGCTGGAGATACTAAATAGAAAATTAAGAAATAAAAAAAGGGAAACATGGTTTCCCATCAACCCCGATGGCGGCAGCAGGTTATGGAGATTGTCCCGTGATTGGTCGATTCCAGAGACAGCAGAGCAAAACAAGGCAGACGTATCATTCTGCTGATGTCATACTTCTCGAGCCAATCACAATCAGTTCTAGTGTTTTGTCATCATCGTCATCTTCGTCGTCACTTCCTCCCCGGCTGGCCGTGCGGCCGAGAGGAGCGCTCCCATTGGTTGGTTCTGACCTTTTCGCGAGAAGGCCTTAAAGTCACGGAGCACAAAAGACGCTCCACTTGTCATCTCCCACAATGAATTGCTGTGTGTGGGGGGGGGGGGAGTTTAGGCAGTGGCGCTACTCCCAGCTGACAGTAAACGTGTCATCACTCAGGCGGGTAAGAACCGCCAAGGCTGCGTTCAGGTGAAGTGGGAAGTAAGAAACACGCGGCTTGGTGGTTTCTACAACTTCCCAGGGTCAGTGAACGCAACACAAACTAATCTGATAATCAATTAATCGGTTCAGTCGTTAACCGCTTGCTGCATTTCTCAATTTTATATAATTTTAATCTGAAAATCTAGTCGACCGAAATACTTTGAAGTAACCGATTCGGACATTACTCGACTAAATTAATTGATTAATCAATGACTAAAATAATCAATAGTTGCAGCCTTGAACTCTTCAAGTATCTATCGTTATGTGGAGAAGAAAAGCCGTTAAAGTGAAATTAAATGTAGTAAAAAAAAGCCAGATTTCCAACTTCCCGACGACCCCTGAAGGCAGCAGCAGTTTCTTCATCATCGTCCCTTCTTGAACATAATAACGTTTTATTTCTTAGTGTTTCTCTCTTCTTCTCTTCTCCATCCGTCTCTCACTACATTTCCCAGAGTTCCTTGCTCACACAGCCCTACGTGCATCATACTCCATCATAGATTCCTACAGAATGCCTACATCTCCCATGAGGCATCACTTCCGACGTGTCCCACGCTCCTTCGAGACGTAACCACGCAAATAGAATTCATCTTCTTAAACCGTTGAAATAAATCAGTCGAATACACTTCAAATATACACACAGCGCTTTGAAAACATCAAACACGAGAGTCTCCTCCTCTCGTCTGTACAGCAGTGATCCGCCAGCAGGAGGCGCCGCAGAGCAGCCGTCTTTGGTTTGGCAGCAAACCGCGCAGCATTCAGTGTCACGCGGGATGCGCAGGAAATACGAGCTTCGGGTTTGTGAAAAAATCCTACGTTCCTGTGAGTCCCTGTCAACATGAACGCTGCCTCGGCTACGCTAAGCTACGCTTAATCCTTCCTCTCTGTGCAGCACGTTAGCCTGAAAAGCTAACGGACTAGCACGAAGCTAACGCACTTCATCTTTAAGTAAACAACAACAACAACAACAACAACAACAGGAGACTTCTGATAACAGTAGCTTTAAGGCACCTTTTGATAAACAACCGATCAATATTACCGATCAATGAAATCAATAAAAACGGAGTCGGTATGTTAGAAACTTGCATCCAGACGCACACACACACGCAGACACACACATACACGCACAGCCCTTTCTCTACAGCATCAGGGCCGTGAGTGTCCTGCAGCCAATCAGAGAGCTCCCTGGGGGTCAGAGGTCAGATGGGGGTCTCCTTGTTGTGTTTGAGGTCCGGTGCGCTGAACTGCCGTCTCATCCTGGGCGGGGTGGTGAAGCCCCACCCACCAGGTGGCGGCGGTGGTGGCCCCGCCCCCATCAGCATGTCAGCAAAAGGGGGCGGGGGCCCGGAGCGCGGCAGGCTGTGGTAGTTGGGGTAAGGCCCTGGCTGGAATGGTGCATTGTGGGGGCTGTAGTAGGGATGGTGCTGGAACTGATGCTGATGCTGGTGAGGATTAAAATGAAAGCCTCCATCTCGGCCCCTCCCCCCTCCTCTCCCCCCTCCTCTCTCACCACCAGGCCCGGGCGACGCCCCCCTCCTTTGTTTCGGTCGTCCCTCGTGGGCGGAGCTACTGCCGCCGTGGGTGGAGCTGTCCAGGGAGTTGCGGCGGTGGCGGCGCTGCTGGTTTTGGTTGTTGCCCTGGGGATAGAAGTTGCCCTGGTTGCCCTGGTGATAGAAGTTGCCCTGGTTGCCCTGGTTGCCCTGGTTGCTCTGGTTTCCCTGGTTGCGTTGCTGCCAGGGGCGATGAGGGCTCGGGGTGCGCATGCGGGGGGGCGGAGCTGGGAAGGGGAGGGGCAGGAGAGCGGGACCCTGAGGGGGAGGCGATGGGGAAGCTACACCCTCCCCTCCCCCCTCCTCCCCCCCCCAGTCCCCCCCCAGACCCAGAGCCTGCAGGGCGGCGCTGGCTGGACCCCACGACAACCGGTGGGCGGGGTTACTCTTGAAGGGGAACTTGAGCTTGCACTCCTGGGGGGGGATGAAGCGTCCGGTCCCAGGGAGGTGAACGGGGACGACGGGGGGGTTCTGGCCCTGGTTCTGGTTCTGGTTCAGGCCCCGCAGCTTCTTGGCGATGCTCTGCTGCTGCAGGTTGAGGAGACGCTGCTGTTCCTGCTTCAGCCAGCGGAGGCGCCCTCTCCTGAACGCCGGGTCCTCGTTCATCAGGCGCTTCACCTGCACCTCCGGCTGGCGGGGGGGGGCGTCGCCCCCTTCCTCCACCCTGGGGGGCGACCCCCCCCCTTCCTCTTCATCGTCGCCGTCCTCATCGTCATCCTGTAAAATAAGAGGATCCAGTTAACGGGGCGGACTGGGACCTGGACCAGGACCATGACCGGGACCAGGACCATGACTGGGACCAGGACCGGGACGAGTACTTGGACCAGGACCGGGACGAGTACTTGGACCAGGACCGGGACCATGACCATGACCGGGACCAGTACTGGGACCAGGACCTCACCGTGACCATGACTGGGACCAGGACCAGTACCGGGACCAGTGAGCGTACCTGGACAGGTATGATGCTCTCCATCTTGATCATCCGGTCTCTCAGAGCTTTGATCTCCTCGTCCTTCATGTTGTTCTGCAGCTTCACCTCCTGGAAGATCGATTCATTTATTAATCGATCGATCGATCGATCATCAGACTAAACTAGAAGGTGGACCCACCTCCAGGATGTCGGTCAGCTTATCGATGTGAGCCTTCAGGTCGTACACCTTCTTCTCCCCTCCTCCGCCCCCCTCCTCCGCGGGGGGGCTCCTCTCCTCCCCGATGCCCACCGTGTCGCACACGTCCTGGGCCACGGCCCTCCAGCTCTCCCGCTCGCTGCCGTCCTTCTTCACGTACATGCGGCTCAGCTCCTTCATCTTCACGATGGACAGAGCCTCGATCTCCTGGCGGGACTGCCGGAAGTCCCCCAGCGCCACCTGGGGGGGAGGGGGTGAGGGAGTGAGGGGATGAGGGGGTGAGGGGGTGTGTGAGAGTGTGTGAGAGTGTGTGAGCACCTCGTAGCAGATCTCCTTCACCGCCTGCATCCGGAGGTCCTCCATCGTGACCCGTTTGGGGTCTTTGCTGATCCGCCTCCTCTGGGGGATCTGGTAGACCCGGAGAGGCTCCCTCCTCTTCCCACTGCTGGGGAGACCACACCGCTTCACTATGGACTGCACCTGAGACAGGTGAGACAGGGAAGAGACAGGTGAGGTAGAGATAGGTAGACAGAGACAGGCAGGTTGGAGACAGACAGGTGGGAGACAGACAGGTGAGACAGACAGGTGAGACAGACAGGTGAGAGACAGACAGGTGAGAGACAGACAGGTGAGAGACAGACAGGTGAGAGACAGACAGGCATCAGGTGTGTACCTTGTTGGCAGGTAGCTTCTCCCTCAGGGAGGAGATCAGCCTCCAGCTCTCCTCACAGGAGCGTTTGTCTGAGTCGTCTCCACTGTCACTGTCTGCATACTGATCACACATTATGGATTATTGATTATTGATCAGCTGCCAGCCAGCAGATGATCTGATGAATAAAGGAACCAGAACCAACCAGTCTGTGTTGCTCCAGCAGCAGATCAGCTTCCTCCTTCTCTCTGCGGTACTGAACCTCCATGTCCTGCAGTCTGGGACACAAACAACCAGTCAACCAGTCAACCAACCAATCAATTCATCAATCCATCAACCAGTCAATCACATACACATAACTGCATCTCCTGCACGCACCTCTTCTCCATCTCCAGCTTGATGTCGATGCCCTGCTTCTCCAGCAGCTCCCTCTGGGCGTAGTTCCAGTCCTCCGGCTCCCCCTGCTGGTCGGCCGTGGCGCTGCGCTCCCTCTCCAGCCGGGCCTGCTCCGGGTGGTTGAACCGGAACACGTGGTTCTTCCCCATGACGA
>CM042233.1:490000-565000 GCA_023566465.1 Cottus gobio
GCCCCCGTCTTCTTTAATGGACACGCCCATCTCCGCCAGTAGGGACTCTCTGGGGGGGGGATTCATAAATGTTTTCTTCTGTTACACCTGTGCTGTTACACCTGTGCTGTTACACATCTTCTGTTACACATCTTCTGTTACACCTGTGCTGTTACACATCTTCTGTTACACATCTTCTGTTACACATCTTCTGTTACACATCTTCTGTTACACATCTTCTGTTACACCTGTGCTGTTACACATCTTCTGTTACACATCTTCTGTTACACCTGTGCTGTTACACATCTTCTGTTACACCTGTGCTGTTACACCTCTTCTGTTACACCTGTGCTGTTACACCTCTTCTGTTACACATCTTCTGTTACACCTGTGCTGTTACACCTGTGCTGTTACACCTGTGCTGTTACACCTGTGCTGTTACACCTGTGCTGTTACCTCTCCAGGCGGATGGATTCCGTCTTCCGTAGCTTCTCCTCCCACGTCTCGTTCAGCTCTGCGATGATCTTCTCCGTCTCCTGCAGAAACAAACAGAGACGTCAGTGCGACGGCCGTTCCAACGAGCTTCAGGAGAAACTAAACCGGTCCTACCAGCAGTCGCTCGGCCGCTTCCTCTTTACTGATGGGCTCTGTGGCGACCTCCTCCTCCCCCTCCTCTCCATCCTCCATCAGGTGGTCAGTGTTGGCAGGTACCTCACCGACCGACGCCGGCACGTTATCTGTCAGAAAGAAAGGAGGAAGTAAAATCTGTGAAAAGTACGTCAAAACAACACACCTGATTTATTGTCAATTCTCTACAAAACACACCTTGATGGGCAGAGCCATTCTGAGGGGCGACCCCATTGGCTGTGAGAGCGAGCTGGAGTGGGGAGGGGGACGCACCTGGAGCACCGGCAAGACCGTTGTTGTTGACTTTGAGAAACAAACAGAGAGAGAGATACTAACTAGTCTACTATGTAAAGTGTGCGTGTACCATGTTGAGTGTATACTAACGAGAGTATTATATAGTTTGCATGGGGTGAGTGTACACTAGTGTACTATATAAAGTGTGCATAAGGGTGAGTGTATACTAACTAGTGTACTATGTAAAGTGAGCATGTACCAGGTGTACTCTAACTAGTGTACTATGTAAAGTGTACCAGCATTGTTCAGCAGCTCCTGCAGGCCCTGGGAGAACAGCAGGTTTCTGAGTCGCTCCACTTCCCCCTTCAGCTCCCGGATCAGTTTGGCGTTGGGGTCCTCGTTGATCACGGCGTTGCAGCGGATCTGTTTGGCGCGGTCGGCGTACCTGGAACCACACGGGACCTCAGGTTGGACCACAGGTTGGACCTCAGGTTGGACCTCAGGTTGGACCACAGCGGCGCAGACTAACCGCACTACATTACCAGGGACACTGACCTCAGAGTGCTCAGTGTTTCTTCATAGCTGATGTCAGCGGGACTCAGAGCTGCAATCATGGCTGTCCGAGAGTTCCCCCCTGAAGCAAAGAACCTACACCATGAAGTAGTACTACTACTGCGAGTACACTGGAAAACACATGCAGTACATTCAGTGGTACTTCTACTCCTTGAAAGCTCTAGTAACTCATTTAAGCAGCATTAATAAGTGAGCAGCACTAGTAAGCAGTACTAGTAAGCAGTACTAGTGAGCAGCACTAGTAAGCAGCACTAGTGAGCAGTACTAGTGAGCAGCACTAGTAAGCAGCACTAGTGAGCAGTACTAGTGAGCAGCACTAGAGAGCAGTACTAGTAAGTAGTACTAGTGAGCAGCACTAGTGAGCAGTACTAGTGAGCAGTACTAGTAAGTAGTACTAGTGAGCAGCACTAGAGAGCAGTACTAGTAAGCAGTACTAGTGAGCAGCACTAGAGAGCAGCACTAGAGAGCAGTACTAGTGAGCAGTACTAGTGAGCAGCACTAGTGAGCAGTACTAGTAAGCAGCACTAGTGAGCAGTACTAGTGAGCAGTACTAGTGAGCAGCACTAGTGAGCAGCACTAGTGAGCAGCACTAGAGAGCAGCACTAGAGAGCAGCACTAGAGAGCAGCACTAGTAAGCAGCACTAGTGAGCAGCACTAGTGAGCAGTACTAGTAAGCAGCACTAGTGAGCAGCACTAGTGAGCAGCACTAGAGAGCAGCACTAGAGAGCAGCACTAGAGAGCAGCACTAGTGAGCAGCACTAGTGAGCAGCACTAGAGAGCAGTACTAGTGAGCAGCACTAGAGAGTAGCACTAGTGAGCAGCACTAGAGAGTAGTACTAGAGAGTAGCACTAGTGAGCAGTACTAATGAGCAGCACTAGTGAGCAGTACTAGTGAGCAGTACTAGTAAGCAGTACTAGAGAGCAGCACTAGAGAGCAGCACTAGTGAGCAGTACTAGTGAGCAGCACTAGTGAGCAGTACTAGTAAGTAGTACTAGAGAGCAGTACTAGTGAGCAGCACTAGTGAGCAGTACTAGTGAGCAGTACTAGTGAGCAGCACTAGTGAGCAGTACTAGTGAGCAGCACTAGTGAGCAGCACTAGTGAGCAGTACTAGTGAGCAGTACTAGTGAGCAGTACTAGTGAGCAGTACTAGTGAGCAGCACTAGTGAGCAGCACTAGTGAGCAGCACTCACCCAGGTTCTCCTTCAGCAGCCAGGTGAGGACAGAGTCTCTGTAGGGAATGAAGTCACTCTTCCTCTTCTTGTTGCTCTGCTGTGAGGACAGAGGACGACAGTCATGCTTACTCTGATAATACTTCACGTGAGTATAAGTATGCAGAGTGTGTACAATTACCATTTCGGCCAAAGCAGAGATCACCTTTCCCAGCGTGGTCAGAGATTTATTGATGTTCGCTCCTTCCTGTTCACACATCAACGTACACAGACTCACTATGACAACAACGTTGAGCTGAAAACCTTTAGTGCACACCAGCGTGTCGCTCGTGACCTCTGACCTTGAGCCGCGTGCCCTTTGCCCCAGAGGAGTCGGCCCGCTCGCTGCCCGCCAGGTCGACCAGACTGATCCTGCTGACCTGAGGAAGAGGTCACCTTTAGCCCAGAACCCTGGGTATAGACAACGCACGCACACAGAGACACAGAGAGACACAGAGAGACACACACAGACACACATAGAGACACAGAGAGACACACATAGAGACACAGAGACACACACATAGAGACATAGAGACACACACATAGAGACATAGAGACACACACATAGAGACATAGAGACACACACACACACACACACACACACACACACACACACACACACACACACACACACACACACACACACACACACACACACACACACACACACACACACACACACACACACACACACACACACACACACACACACACACACACACACACACACACACACACACACACACACACACACACACACACACACCTTCTCTGTGTCCAGGCTGGTCATCTGGTCTCGTCGTTTCTGTGTGAAGACGATGGTGAAGACGGCGTGCGACCGGGACGACGTCTCGTTCATGTTTGTGGCCGCGACCGTCCTGTAATCAATAACCAGTCAGTAAGTATTGATTGTGAATAATCAATCCAGGATCCGGTCCCCGTCATGGTGCAGCTGATCATGCGGTTCTGACCGGGCCTTGTTGCCGGCGTCCATCAGGTCCCGGATGTCGGTGAATCCGGTCACGGCCAGTTTGGACAGGTCCTCCACGTAGGGGCCCAGGATGGGATGCTCCCGGACCCGCAAGGTCCCCTGGGACTTCGGGTTCAGCAGGTCCCGGACCCGCTCGCAGTAGATCTCCATATAGGACACCTGGAGGCGGAGCACAGGCGCTCAGACAGGCGCACTTTCGCTGGAGGAACCGGTTTGAACGGAGAGGAGAGGTTACCTCCACGGAGTAGTTCAGGTCGGGGTCCGAGTTCTCTCCTGTTCTCTGGAACAGGTCCTCACACAGCTGGACAGGACCAGGACATGGGCCAGGGATCAGGACCAGGGATCAGGATCATCAGCATTATTCCACAGAGATACATTTTCATCATATTCAAAAATAAGGTTTAGATTTCTTAATGTTAAACTAAATAAACAATAAGTTGTTGTATTTAACTTTTTATATTCAAGTTGACGCTCTCACTGCTCCGTCTCTAGAAACAAAGATGGAGGACGGTCATCGCGATGATGATAGAGCTCTAACTGCTCCGTCTCTAGAAACAAAGATGGAGGACGGTCATCGCGATGATGATAGAGCTCTCACTGCTCCGTCTCTAGAAACAAAGATGGAGGACGGTCATCGCGATGATGATAGAGCTCTCACTGCTCCGTCTCTAGAAACAAAGATGGAGGACGGTCATCGCGATGATGATAGAGCTCTAACTGCTCCGTCTCTAGAAACAAAGATGGAGGACGGTCATCGCGATGATGATAGAGCTCTAACTGCTCCGTCTCTAGAAACAAAGATGGAGGACGGTCATCGCGATGATGATAGAGCTCTAACTGCTCCGTCTCTAGAAACAAAGATGGAGGACGGTCATCGCGATGATGATAGAGCTCTAACTGCTCCGTCTCTAGAAACAAAGATGGAGGACGGTCATCGCGATGATGATAGAGCTCTAACTGCTCCGTCTCTAGAAACAAAGATGGAGGACGGTCATCGCGATGATGATAGAGCTCTAACTGCTCCGTCTCTAGAAACAAAGATGGAGGACGGTCATTGTGTTGATGGTAGAGCTCTAACTGCTCCGTCTCTAGAAACAAAGATGGAGTCTGTGTACCTGTGGGATGATGCCTTCCTGCCCCGGCTCCTGCTTGCCCATCATGGTGTAGCTCTTTCCTGCCCCCGTCTGGCCGTACGCGAAGATGCACACGTTGTACCCTGGAAGACAGAGGAGGTCAGCATCATCACCACCTTCATCATCCTCATCCTCGTTCAGACTTTACCTTCAAAGGCGTGAAGCAGCATCTCCTCTCCGATGTCCTTATACACCTGCTTCTGACACGCAAAGCTGGGGTCCTCCGCCTGCACACACACACACACACCTCTATGGTTATCCCTTACCATGTGTGGATGTGTGTGTGTGTGTGTGTGTGAGAGTGTGTGTAAGATCACCGTTGTGTGTGACCAGTAGGAATAGTCAAAGGTGAAGTTCTTGGCTCCATCTTTGAGCTGTTTGGGGTTTGAGATACCTGGAGAGACAGGTAGACAGACAGGTAGAGCGGGAGGGAGGCAGGTAGACAGACAGGTAGAGAGACAGACAGAGGTATTATTATTAGAACTCATAAATATCTGAGTCGTGTGAGAGAGCAGACTCTAAAACAGCTGCTAGAAAACTCTAGAAATAAACAGTGTGTGTGTGTGTGTGTGTGTGTTTAATCAGCAACAGATTCAGAGGTCACATGTATGTGTACGTGTGTGTGTGTGTGTGTCTTACAGGTGGTGTTTCCCTGCATCTGGATCACACACTTGGCGTTGCGTCCGGTCTCTCTGGAATTGAACGGGCGGACTCTCACCGCCACCTTCACTGACGCGCCCGTCATCTCTCAGGTCCGCCCACTCCACCTGAAGACAGCCAATCAGAGAGCCAGAAACAAATTCAATACTAAAGAAAAAACATCCCAATCTGGAGTTGTTGTAATGAAACACTGGAGCCTACATTTCCCATAATGCACCTGGTGCATCATATATTATGTATATGGTTTTATTCATTATTATGAATTTAGAAAAACATTAGTGGAAATCACAGACACAAATAATCAAATGTTAAAATAAATAAACGGGAACGTTTTAATTTATTCACATTTACTTTTGTTGCAGTTTTTAGAATTATATTTTTGATTTGTTACGAATATAAATCTGATGTTTTTGTTTATATTGTTGTTTTAATACTTTGATTTTTCCTCCATGTGTTACATTTATTCCCTCCTCTCCTTCCTCCTCCTCCCTCCTAGAACCTCTCATTCCTCCTCTCTCCTCTCCTCTCCTCTCCTTCCTCTCCCTCCCTCCCTCCCTCCTCCCACTGTCCTCTCTTTTCCTACATGTCTCTTCTTTCCTTGGTCTTTTTGTTTGCTCTGATTTCTAATCTTTTTCCTTTCTGTTCCTTCTTTTGTTGTTTTTTCAACTCTCTTCTCCTCCTCCCTTCCTCCCTCCTGTTTCCTAACCCCTCCTCCTCCCTTCCTCCCTTTCTTCCATGTTTCCACTTATTTTCTCTCTTTACATTCCTGTCCTCTTGTTATGTTTCATCTTCGCTATGGAAACCACACATACACCTCAGTCTATTGTTACCGAGTGCATGTGTGTTATCATCTATTTTGGTGTATTATGGGATGGACGAGGAAGAAATGTGCTTTGTCATTCATGATGAACTGTAATAACTTTATTGATCCTCTGACTATTCATCACATGATCAAATGTCCAAAGACTAAACACATGAAGACATGCATGTGTCCTGATAGTTAGCTTAGCATGCTAACATTCTAAGCTAAAGAAAGGCCTGCTGATTAGAGTGGATCATTAAACTCAAATCAATCAATCAGATTGTTTCTAATGGAACTAAACGGAGCCTGAACGCATCGTCATGAAGTGAACCTCCGTTGGTTCTCCGTTAGCGGTGCTGCTAACGTTACTAGCTCTCCTGCTGGTTCTCCGTTAGCGGTGCTGCTAACGTTACTAACTCTCCTGTTGGTTCTCCGTTAGCGGTGCTGCTAACGTTACTAGCTCTCCTGTTGGTTCTCCGTTAGCGGTGCTGCTAACGTTACTAGCTCTCCTGTTGGTTCTCCGTTAGCGGTGCTGCTAACGTTACTAGCTCTCCTGTTGGTTCTCCGTTAGCGGTGCTGCTAACGTTACTAGCTCTCCTGTTGGTTCTCCGTTAGCGGTGCTGCTAACGTTACTAGCTCTCCTGTTGGTTCTCCGTTAGCGGTGCTGCTAACGTTACTAGCTCTCCTGTTGGTTCTCCGTTAACGGTGCTGCTAACGTCACTAGCTCTCCTGTTGGTTCTCCGTTAGCGGTGCTGCTAACGTCACTAGCTCTCCTGTTGGTTCTCCGTTAGCGGTGCTGCTAACGTTACTAACTCTCCTGCTGGTTCTCCGTTAGCGGTGCTGCTAACGTTACTACCTCTCCTGTTGGTTCTCCGTTAGCGGTGCTGCTAACGTTACTAGCTCTCCTGTTGGTTCACTGTTAGCGGTGCTGCTAACGTTCCAACCTCTCCTGTTGGTTCTCTGTTAGCGGTGCTGCTAACGTTACTAGCTCTCCTGTTGGTTCTCTGTTAGCGGTGCTGCTAACGTTACTACTTCTCCTGTTGGTTCTCTGTTAGCGGTGCTGCTAACGTTACTAGCTCTCCTGTTGGTTCACTGTTAGCGGTGCTGCTAACGTTACTAGCCCTCCTGTTGGTTCACTGTTAGCGGTGCTGCTAACGTTACTACAGCAGTGTGTGTTTGCTCAACAACGTGAAGTCAAACAGACAAGATGGTGGATTTAACTCTTATTGTCGAGGTGAACAAGCAGCCTGCTGCATAACAGAACAGTGACATCACAGCACAGGCATCCACACACACAGACACCAAAACACACACATGCAGACACACACACACACACTGACATCAAAACACACACACACGCACACTGAAACCAAAACCCACACACACACTCTGAACAGGCTCAGCTCGTTTTAAAGCTCTTAGTCAAACTAACCAGCTGTTTAAACAGACTGTTGAGAGAGAGAGAGAGAGAGAGAGAGAGAGAGAGAGAGAGAGAGAGAGAGAGAGAGAGAGAGAGAGAGATTCCAGCTCCACCAGATGAATTCCCTTCATACTTGTGGTTTCTTCTCATTGAAGCTCCAACAGTGAAGAACGTGAAACATTCACCTTCAGACTCACAACAGTTATGAGGTAAAGCTGCGTTCTCTCTACTGGCCACCAGGGATTCACACCTGGGTCAAAAACAAAGATGGTGACGGTCAAAAACAAAGATGGTGACGGTCAAAAACAAAGATGGTGACGGTCAAAAACAAAGATCCATCCATTATCCGAACCGCTTATGCTATTCAGGGTCGGGGGTGCTGGAGCCGATCCCAGCTGAAGGCAGGTTCACCTGGACAGGTGTCCCGTTCATCTCAGGGCTCACATGGAGACTGACAACCATTCACACCTACGGGACAGTTAGAGTTAACCTGAGCTGATGTCTCTGGACTGTAGGGGGAACCGGAGAACCCGGAGGAAACCCACGCTGACACGGGGAGAACATGCAGACTACACAGAAGGACCGCCCAGACCAGGACCTGGACCCTAGCCCCTCTTGGGAAGCGACAGGTCCACTACACCGGGCAGCCACGAAAACAAAGATGGCGACGGTTAAAAACCAAGATGGCGGCGCTCAAACAGCCAAGTCGAGGCTTGGCGTCCACTTGTTCTGATCTCCAGTTCTTATCCAATCAGAAGTCTCCATTAGAAGGTCAGCGGTTAGTGCTTCCTGTCTGCAGTGGACTCGTAGAAGAACACACAACCGCCACCGGACCGCGTGGACTTATTGATCCTTATTGATCGACTGATGGATCAATAACGTGGAGACGGAGAGGCCTCTGGAGGAATGTGATAATGAATGGTCTTCATACCACACACACACACACACACACACACACACACACACACACACACACACACACACACACACACACACACACACACACACACACACACACACACACACACACACACACACACACACACACACACACACACACACACACACACACACACAGCTAAAGATAGCCATCAGTTGGACCCTCGCCTGTTAACAGCCTTCACGCTCGGACTCTCACACCACGATGACCGCGTGCTGCCTTCACAGACGGTGGGGAACATCGGCACTGGACGCCTCAGGCAGCAGTGTGTGTGTGTGTGTGTGTGTGTGTGTGTGTGTGTGTGTGTGTGTGTGTGTGTGTTACAGCAGACTGCAGAAAGGCGCGTCAGACGTGTGAAGTTAATGTCACTGTTTTTCTCATGGAGTCTTTAATGAGAGAAGACTTCCCCCAAAAACAACTTGGAAATAATGAAACAATGTGAAAGTCTGAGCTATATGCTAAGCTAACTAGCCTGATCCCCTGGCTCCTCCCACCCGATGACATCACACACGGGTCGCTCTGAAGCTGAAGCTCTTCCTCGTGGTCTCAGTTTACTGCTAGCTGCCTCATAACATCACAAACATGCAGCTAAAAATACACACACACACACACACACACACACACACACACACACACACACACACACACACACACACACACACACACACACACACACACACACACACAGTCTGTTGACGGCAACGTTGCTCATTCTTTTTGATGAAAACATAATCAATAATAAAAGTGGTGTTATTATTAAACTGGAATGTTGATATTACTATTATTATCTCTGATGTCCAAAATAATAATAATACAAATTATATTAATAGTAATAATAGTAATAATCTCACAACATGGATCAATAAACCCAGGGACAAATTAATTAACTTCATGAAACATTAAATAAAGTTTATTAAACATAATAATAAACTAAATGTTTTACATGCAGACATTTTATTGTACATCTGCTTGTATTTATGATATTTTGTGTATTTTAATGCGTACTGAAGGGACCTGACTCGTATGTTTTGTTCATGTATATTAGTAATATCTCATGTATTTATACTGATGCTGTGTTGAATGTTAATAATAAAGAAATAAAAGGGAACTAACTCGTTATGAAATTTTATTAAAAGGTTAATAAATAATTCATGTGGAATACAACTTGTGCATCTAATTATTAAAGTTTCTTAATAAAAAGTGATTATTAAAAATGATGAAACTTTGTTATATTGTGTTATTTTAGATCAAAGTAAGTTTTCATATTACTTCATTACGTTACTTTATATTATATTAAATTATGTTTAATAAATAATATTATTAAACAGTAACTTTTTGTTACCGGGATGACTATGAGGGAGCCACGCGCTGATCCGTTCTCACATCTAAACAACCGACGGCGAGCAGACAGTCCCGGTCCCGGTCCTGGTCCTGGTCCCGGTCCCGGGCCTGTCGGTACCGGGACACACACTCGGTCGGAGTCACAAAGTTGGGGGGGGGGGGGGGGGGGGTTGAGGAAAAGTTCAAACACTCACGAGCGTCGTCTCCTCCGGTGCAAGGAACTTTCCCCCGGTGATGACGTCACCGTCCGGTAGATGTGACCGCCGGTAGTCGAGGCCGCTGCAGGGCGGAGAATCACGGCTAGAAACTCGGTAATCCGGTGGTTTGTCCGGTCTGGTGAGGGGGGGCGGGGCACGGTACCGGTCAACCGGGTGGAACGGGAAGTTTTAACGGAAAAGGTAGTTTTAAGAACGGAAAAGAAGAAAAAAAAGAAGAAGCGAGGAGGGGGGGGGGCAGAGAGGCTGGCCGGTGGCCTGGCCGCGCGGCGGGTGTGCGCGTGTGAATGCGAGCGCGTCCTCGTGACAGAGGAGCGCAGGAGCCGGGAGAGAGGGAGAGCCAATCAGGCGTCAGCGCTGGGGCTCGAGACGCACGCCCCGCCCCCTGCTCTTCCTTCAGTGGGCCGTCAGACAGAGGTCTCACTCTGACTGTAATTTACTGACGAAAACTATCAGCTTTACTATGCAGCGTACCACACGTACCACACTGTACAAATACTCGGTTACAGTACTAATCTACTAATACTACTAGTACTTAAAGTACTAATGTCACACTGTACCAATACTCTATTACAGTAAAAGTACTAACGCCTCACTTTATAAATATTATGTTGAAGTACTAATCTCACGTTGTACAACTACTCTGTTAGATTCAAATGACTATTTAATTAATTTATAACTAAACATAATATTCATATATATTTTGTGTAAATATCTTAATTCATAAAGAAACTAATCAGATAAAATGTATGATCAGATGAAAACATAGTAAAAAGTAGTATGAGAATAAATGTACAAATACCTTGGGTACAGTACTTAAGTAAATGTATTCAGTTATATTATATATGTATATAAGTAATATTATGAATAAATAGAATAATGTGTTTAACAAATACATTATTTATGTATTATAAATAATGTATTTCTGATGGAGTGGAACATGACTTTGACGCAAACGATCTTTGTCCGCATGCCCTCCGCTCTGACGTCGCGCTGGAACCGGGTTCGCGCGCATACCGGAAGTCAAAGCAGCAGCCTGTGTTCCACAGCGCTACCGACAGACAGACAGCTGTGACGTCAAACACACGGAACAGCTGATGGACCTCGTTTCGTCCAAACGTCGCGTGCTGGTGACGTTTCTGACTCGAAACACACGTTTCTGGATTCAGTGAGAGTTGCACTCAGTGGAGCTTATTGTTCACAATAAAGACAACAAACGTCCATCAATCTATTTTGAATGCGTAGAAAAAGACGCTGCAGAAGCCGCCCGAGATTTCTCGTGTTTTTAGGTTTTCAGTATGAGACCAGTCCGCCCAGCAAAGGGTTCACTGCACACAGCAGCTGATCTGAGACCAGTCGGCTTACTTAGATTGAAGTCAACCAACAGCAGCACACACTGTACACACACACACATGTATATATATGTTATACATATACAATATTAATAACTTCATGAGTTACTGTGGAACTGTTGTATTAGTACACAATGTAGTACTGTGTACTGTACTACACCTCAGAGGTACATGTAGTACTGTGTACTGTACTACACCTCAGAGGTACATTTGGTACTGTACTGTACTACACCTCAGAGGTACATGTGGTACTGTACTGTGTACTGCACTACACCTCAGAGGTACATGTGGTACTGTACTGTGTACTGCACTACACATCAGAGGTACATGTGGTACTGTGTACTGTACACTGTACTACACCTCAGAGGTACATGTGGTACTGTACTGTGTACTGCACTACACCTCAGAGGTACATGCGGTACTGTGTACCGTACTGTGTATTGTACTACACCTCAGAGGTACATGTGGTACTGTGTACTGTACTACACCTGTAGTGTACACAGGGTTAGGGTTCAGTAGGAGGAGCCTCCTGGTCTCACCTTGGTTCAGTGGGAGGAGCCTCCTGGTCTCACCTTGGTTCAGTGGGAGGAGCCTCCTGGTCTTGGTTCAGTGGGTCAGAGCGCAGCAGGAAGCAGTTGAGGGTTAATCATTAAAGGATCATAAAGTCATGAAACATGATCAGGACTCTGAACTGGTGCTGCTGGTTCATCAGTGTTGGAGTGGACCGCAGCCTGAAGACACCTGAAGACACCTGAAGACAACTGAAGACACTTGAAGACACCTGAAAACACCTGAAGGCACCTGAAGACAACTGAAGACAATTGAAGACACCTGAAGACAACTGAAGACACCTGATAACACGGAGGACTGGTGAAGAGGAAGGTTTAATGCTGAAACTCTTCTGGTCCACACAGAAGAGAGCTGCAGAGGGTTGAAGTCCAGGAGGAGAAAGTGAGTAAGTGGCTCTTGAATTCCTTCCAGTGTGTTTCATGACCAACAAGTTGCTCTTTGCTGGTTCATGTGTGGACTTCCTGTCGAAGTGGATCTGACAACAGAGACTGGAACCTACAGGTGAACCTGTCTGTCTCCATCAGGGCTGCAGGTGAACCTGTCTGTCTCCATCAGGGCTGTAGGTGAACCTTGTCATGTTTTACCTTTAGTGTATTCACTCTGACTGACTTCTTGTTGACTGTTTCTCTGCTCGTTCACTTGAACGTTGACTCATAATAAACCTATAAATCTATAAAACACGTTCAGCTGTTAGATTGAGTTCTGATTCTGGACTACAGTCTGGACTTTGATAATTCAGGTGTGTTATGAGGCTCATGCTGGTCAAAGTGCTTTCATAGATCAAATATCTACTGTTAATTAATAACTTCGTCTAGGAAGCAAGAAACAATGTATGCCAAGTAGCAGAGGTGGGACAAAGTCATTGTTATGCAAGTCACAAGTAAGTCTCAAGTCTTTGCCCTCGAGTCCCAAGTCAAGTCGAGTCAAAGATGAGGCAAGTCCCGAGTCGAGTCACAAGTCAAAGCCAACAAGTCTCAAGTCGAGTCCAAAGTCCTACCATTTTAGTTTCGAGTCATTTCAAGTCCTCTTACCACAGAAATAAAATGTATACAAATCATGTATGTCTGTAAGATTTGTATTTATTTAAACCTCTTTTTATACAATGACATTAATCAAATACAGTAAACATTTTCACAAAAAATGCTTGTATTTCAACAGCATATTGCACTAGAACAATGCACAGCAACTTCAGTCCTGTATTGTATTGACCTCATATTGCAAAACAGTTTAACTTTCAAATAGACATGGGTCCTTTTAGCCTGAACTTTTTTAAACATGTCATCAATAAAATCCTCACTCCTCAAAATGATCACTTCTGAAAAACTGGACCAACCTGATAATATAACTGGAAAGACTCCATAGAGACTTGAGTGAGCTGTGTGGACAGGTGATGAGCAGAGAGTGAGTGAGCTGTGTGGACAGGTGATGAGCAGAGAGTGAGTGAGTGAGCTGTGTGGACAGGTGATGAGCAGAGAGTGAGTGAGTGAGCTGTGTGGACAGGTGATGAGCAGAGAGTGAGTGAGCTGTGTGGACAGGTGATGAGCAGAGAGTGAGTGAGCTGTGTGGACAGGTGATGAGCAGAGAGTGAGTGAGCTGTGTGGACAGGTGATGAGCAGAGAGTGAGTGAGCTGTGTGGACAGGTGATGAGCAGAGAGTGAGTGAGCTGTGTGGACAGGTGATGAGCAGAGAGTGAGTGAGCTGTGTGGACAGGTGATGAGCAGAGAGTGAGTGTGTGAGCGCATGCGTGCTGTGGACAGGTGATGAGCAGAGAGTGAGTGAGTGAGCTGTGTGGACAGGTGATGAGCAGAGAGTGAGTGAGCTGTGTGGACAGGTGATGAGCAGAGAGTGAGTGAGTGAGCTGTGTGGACAGGTGATGAGCAGAGAGTGAGTGTGTGAGCGCATGCGTGCTGTGGACAGGTGGAGGGAGGCCCCTATACTGCATTGCATTTGCAAAAGATCAAATTGGCCAAAAGTCTGTCAGTCATTTGTGCACGATGGGGACGCAGAATGATGCCACCATGGCTGATTCTTCATACCTGTAACAGAGAAAATACTCTTTACTCATATCAATGTTGTTGTGTTAATATTCATTGTCTATTGTACACTACGGTATACGATAATACATTTCAGTTTCAGTGTATGCAATATTAAGAACATTTTCACTGCTTCAAAAGTCATAAGAAAGCCCTTTCTCTCAAGCAACTGAAGTCATATGCTTTATAGCAGTGGTTTTCAAAGTGGGGACAGGGACCCCTGGGTGCCGCGAGGAGGTGCTAGGGGGGCCATGGCAAGTTGGCATGAAAAGTATAGCAAAACAAAATAATTGAATAAATTAAATAACTAAAGTAAACCAAAAACAAGCTAAACAATATTCCCATTAGTTAAGAACTGCACTATAATAATCTATTGCATCTCTGAACATTACTACTATAATCGTTATTATTTTATTACATGGCTTGGTTGAATTCCAATGTAGAATGCGGTCTGTTATTTCTTGATAACAGACCCTGCGCCCGTATAGCGAGGCGGTAGTTATAGCGAATACAACCCCTGATATGAAAAGGGAAGGCTAATGGTGGATCTACTGTGACTGTGTTATGGTACTTTAAAACGGACGTTGACATGATGTTGGCGAGGTTTTCCATCTGAGTGTGCTACACTCATGTACCTCATATAATCAGGGTTAAAAAATCCCTATTTTTGTAAGCATGAACCAGCAAGGGAGACGTGCGTTTACTCTCTCGTTGATACAGTAAATATGCAGCAGCTAGCTAGTAAGTTACGGTACATCCGATAAGGTGCTTAGCATTCGTTCAAAACTTACCTTTCTTTGTGCAACTTCAGGTGTCGAACAAAGTTGGACGTTGTGGCAGCTCCGTCTGTAATCTTCGACCCGCATGTTTTGCAAATTGCAACTCTTTTTTTGTCGATTAGCTCGTAATTTTTATAGCCAAACGAAACTATCTTCGGTATCATTTTGCCAACTGGCGCGTTGTTGCTTGTGCTTCATTGGTTGTCTTGCAACGTGCCTGCTTAGATACTGTCACATCAAAACAACGTGGGACTACAGTGATTGGATGTCGTGCAGGCAGCGCGCGTGCTCTCTGCATGCATACAGGTGGTGCACATTTTTTTCACAGATGCAGATAAACTGAGAGCGGCGTGGCCGTGTGAACATTTTCTTCCCCAGTTTTCATGGGAAGTAGCAAGTCTTCTCGAGTCAAAAGGCGCAAGTCCAAGTGAAGTCACGAGTCATTGATGTTAAAGTCCAAGTCGAGTTGCAAGTCTTTGTACATTTTGTCGAGTCTGAAGTCATCAAATTCATGACTCGAGTCTGACTCGATTCCAAGTCACATGACTCGAGTCCACACCTCTGCCAAGTAGTCTGTGGACCAGGTCCGCATATCTGGGACCAGATCCGCATATCTGGGGACCAGGTCTGCATATCTGGGGACCAGCTCCGCATATCTGGGACCAGCTCCGCATATCTGGGACCAGCTCCAGTTATCTTGGGACCAGCTCCAGATATTTGGGGACCAGCTCCGCATATCTGGGACCAGCTCCGCATATCTGGAACCAGCTCCGCATATCTGGGACCAGGTCCACATATCTGGGCATCAGCTCCACATATTTGGGGACCAGCTCCAGTTATCTGGGGACCAGCTCCAGATATCTGTCTTTATCTGTCAGATACCGCCTGTCTTGGGGAGATAAAGGCGTGGATGAGCAGCAACCTTCTCCAGTTAAACAGCAGTAAGACCGAAGCCCTCCTTGTTGGCACTCCACACCAGGTTCAGACATCATCCATAACTCATCTCACCTTTGACAGTCAGGTCATACCCCTCTCCTCCAGTCACCAATCTGGGAGTTCGGTTTGACCCTCACCTGACCTTTACTGACCATATCAAATTCATGTGCAAAACCTCCTTTTATCATCTAAAAACATCTCCAGACTCCGCCCCACATCAACCCTGTCAGACGCAGAGAAGCTCGTCCATGCCTTTATCTCCTCAAGACTGGACTACTGCAACTCACTCTGCACTGGGATCACTGACAAGAACATCCAGAAACTACAATATATCCAGAACAGTGCTGCCAGGATCCTGAAGAGAGTCCGGAAATATGACCACATATCACCTGTTCTCCACTCACTATTGAAAATATAAATCATGACATTCGTTATATAATTGTACATTTTTGTCTATGAAACCTGTTCAGGTCGCTTAGGGTCAGAATAATAATAATAATACTGGATCATGAAGCCGGAGAGGTCCCTGGGGAACCGCTGACTGTTTAGACTAGATACACGGCAAGCACCGCCACAACACTCACATATGTTATCATTATGTTAGACCAGGTGCAGTAGACTGGCCATGGGAGACCCAGTCTTGTGAGAACGGGGAGGATATGTGTCTTTCCTCCTCGTTGACAGGTTAGAGCCAATTAGATGCTAGGATGATGTGATGAAACCTGTGACGAGAATCTATGTATAAAACCGCTGGACTTCCGGTTGGAGGTGAGTTTGTTTTGTTCTCAACCTGCGTGTTGACGAAACGAATTCCTGCTCTTGCAATTGCAGCGCTTATACTTTGATTGTGACCAGAGAAATAAATCTACCAAAGTGAGAGAAGTTGTTCGGCTGAATTCTTCCGGAGTTTCTACCAGGCATACAATATTGAATACGCTAACAATTTGGTGACCCCGACGTGATTGTTTGACCTGGATAAAGATAAAGAGCGGTGACGACGTCCGTTTCCCGGACCCCCTGCCGAGGGTCGGTGGCTGTTTGGCGGTTGACAACGGGAGTGCTCCTTCATAAGGAACAGGTGAGCAGACAACCTTTTATTCAAATGAATAGAATGTCTGTGATTGGATAAACTAAATTGTGTTGTCAACAACTGAATGAGTCTCTGCCCATAGTTTAGAAATAGTTAAAACATGGTACCTGGTCACAAGTAAAGTAAAAGCACATATTTCCCCGGGTTTTTTAGTAGGGAAAGAGAATAAGTGTCCACAGGGTTAGGGATTTAGGTAAAAAAAAATAAAAAAAATAAAGAGTTTAAATAGGACAAAGGGACGCTCCTTGGAGCTACCGGAGGTCGACTCTTAGTCGGTAGAAATCCAAGTTGAATCCGTGTGGCACGTTGATACCTCTGGTAACTGAAGTCACGGAGCGATATAGCGATGATGGTGACGATCAGTTTAGGGTTTAGATAATGCCGCTGTGGTAGCGATACCGCGGGGTGCGAGGATAAGGACACAGGGAAAGATTTGTTGTGTTTCATGGAATGTGTGGGTGGTTTTTGTAAGTCTTGGTGAATTAACGAAACCTGAAACCGTGTGTATCAGAACACGAAAGTGGACTGAGAATTCCTCGGGGGAAGGTGTTCGACCAGACTGCATATCTGTGGGGCATTAAAGGGGGATAAAAGGGAAAATCATAGTCTATGGTACTACGGAGCGAGGAGAAATAAAACAATATTTGTGAACTGGTGTTATAAACCCCAGCGATCGAGTGCTGTATCCCTCTGATACAGTAGAAGCTTCTCGTTCGAGTTCACTGTATTGGGTATTGCAGCCTTTCTCCTGAGCTTCAAGGATACGTGTAAATAAATAAAATAAACTGTTGAAAATGGGAAGAACGGAGAAAACAATCGAGGTGTGGAAGGGGTGCCCGGAAGGTACATTAGGGCATGCCTTGTTGAGAACGTATGAGAGGGTTATGAATAAGACGCAAGAAGGAGATAGAGGAAGTGTAGCAAAGAGATATGTGAAGTGGACAGAGAGCATGAGAGAGAGAGGGGCATGCTGGAAGGGGAGAGAACTCCCCAACCGACATGCAAAGGACTGGTAAGCCATCTGAGCATGGCTAGAAAGGGGGGAGAGCAAGCGCAGCTGGTACTAGCAGCAACAGGGAAAGGTAGTGGAAAGGAGAAGAAAAGTTTGGAGCAAGCAGAAGAGTTTTTGACCGATAGTAATAATTTCCTGGGGGAAATGAATGCAGCGATAATGGGTAAGACGGCAAGGCAAATATTGAGCCGAATAAAGTGAGCTTTTAAAAAAAATAGAGGAAACTAAAATAAGACTACGTTGGTAGTGTTGTGCTAAATAAACTTTGAAATTGGATTAAAAGTATGTGTAAAAGTTGGAGCAGGGTCAAGCCTGTGCAGCCTGTCTACTAAGTCTTATCGTAGGGATAAGAGGAATGTGGGAGAAGGACAGACGAACTGTCCAACAATGGGAAGAATGGATACAACTGGGGATTCCTGAGAAAGGCAGTTTCAGCTGCAACAACTGAAGCAGCTCAGAGCGTGTGTGGAACGGAGAGAAGAGAGGAAGCAGAAAGTAAGGAAAAGAGAAGATTAAAGAATGAGTATAATAAATAAATAAATAACATTAATAGAAAATGGATGGGAAAAGAATGCACTGCTAAACCGTGTCCTTCTTTGTCCGAGGTACATGGTCACGAGGATCCTGATCTGGACTCCGTGCCGCCTCTATATGCTCTAAAGGGGAAAGCCGTCCAACCACCAGTCCGAAGAGGAAAAGAACCGACCCTTCACACGGAAAGCTAAGCTGGAACCATGCCAGGACACGCCCAGAGCCTGCTTGCCTCTCTCCGAACCCCAGGTTGAGATGATGCCCATGGGGAGGAAAAGACATTGAAGACGTAAAGAATTATGTGACAAGCCCAAAGAAGAATGGACTGAGGTTGAAAGAACTCTTCTCTATTTTGTTGGAGAATACAGGCCAACCAGGCCACCTGATGAGCAAAAGGCTCAAACTGGACAATGACAATATTGAAGTTGTGTTTTCGAACAAGATTTCCACCCAAAAGAGAAGAAAGGGGCGGCAGAGAAAAACTGAGGGCCAGAGACTTTGACCCACATGAACCAGAGACTTTGTGTGCCACCTGTGGCAAAGCTGGACATCGGTGAAGGGACTGCCCACAAGCACCGTGGAATAAAGACAGGACTGGTGGGCGGACCCGGCAACAATCCGACTGAGGGGAGCGGAAGGTGGCGGGACGGACCCCAGGGAGGGACCACGGGACACACACACACATCTCAACACACAGGGTGAGCAAATTCTGATTGGGATTATGACAAGCTTGTTCATGCAATACACACATTAGAAGTTAGGTACACACACACACACACACACACACACACACAGACACACAAACATATATGTTGGAATGAAAATTAAGGTTTTAGAAAATGACCATAAGTCATATTAATTAACTATTAAAGGTAAAGATGTTCCATTTTTGGTTGACTCAAGAGTCACACTCAGTTTAGTTTCAATTAGTGCTGCACTATATACATTTATCAGGCCGAGAATGCTGCTGCTGTCTCTGTTTCTCTGTCTTCCACACAATCTGAGTTGTTCAAGGGGGAGTTTCTGCATGTTGGAATGGAGTGAAGGACATGGCTGGTTGGCTGAGCATGCAGACTCTGCTTTCTGGCTTGAGGCCTACAGAGGATCCTGTGAACCGGTACAGTGTAAAAGGCAATGTATATAAAACAAAATGTACATTACTAATAGTAAAAAGATAGTTATTCTACTTATGTTTAATCAAAACATAGACACCATGGGGTCTAATGTTCCATCTGTCGACATGGCTGAGCTGTCTGAGGTGCCCACCTCTCTGTGGTCTGCACATGAATATGACGTAGGACTGATGAGGGGAGCGACACATCTGGTGGGTTACCCAAAATCTGATTTCAGGCCAGGCATGAAGTACTATCCACTTAAGCAGGAGGCCATTATTTTTGAGCCATTATTGATGGCTGGTGTAATAGTCAAGAGTGATAATTATCTGGTATGCACCTTAATATATCTGGTAAAGACAATTTGGGAAAAGGGGGAGGTGATGAAGGCTTTACGGGCTCGCTGGTGGTCTCCATACATGTTACCCACAGTCAACAATCGTTTCCAATGTACAATTTAAGGTATAAATATATATTCTGATGAATACAGGTAAACTAGGAAGAAGGCAGAGTAGATGAGGGAAGGTAAGAAAGTGAAGATGAAGATTAAATCATTTAAAAAAGGTTGGAGCCAGAGAAAGTGGATAAAGAAGAGAACGGAAGGGGAAAATGGTGAATGTAAAGGAGAATGAGAGGGTTGTGTCCAACGCAGAGGACTGAGGGGAGGGAACCTGTGGGAGGGAATCTCAAGGTGTATTATTCCTCCTCAGTAAAACCTACACAACCACTGAGTTACTGCAGCAAAGGAATTAAAAAAGAAGTCTAAAAACACGTGAGACATCTTTCCCTCTCCTCAAAGGAGGAAGAGGTTTTGAAAATAATTGAAAAGACCTTATGGTCAAAAGGGGGAGTAGAGCCTGTGACAATAAAATTAAAAATAGGGTTAGGCCTTTCCAGAGATAATATCCAATACAACCACAGGCTGCTGAGAGAATAACACCAGTAGCTGAATAATCATTCTTTAGACTCAGGGGTATTGTAAAAGTCCTAAAGGCCCTTCTAAGAGAATGGCTGCTAATCTAGCTGAAGTTGAACCTCCACAGTGGAGACGGATTTGACTTTATGTTGATGACATTCTGGTATGTTCCAAAACACAAGATAAGTGCAGAGAAGACACTCTGGAGCTATTGACAGTCCTAGGGGAACAAGGACATAAAGTAAGCAAAAAATAATAAATTAACTGCAGTTGTGAAGAGTAAAGGGGAAATATGCTGAACTTCTGAAGCTGACAAAGCTTTAGTGATATTTAAAAAGATTTTGGCTGAAACAGAGTCGTGAATTACAGAGAACTAATTCAGCAAACAAGACTATTATTACGCATAAAGAATTAATACTGCAACTAGTAGAACAATTAGAACAATACAAACTTTATATAGATATGCAGCTCTCTGGAGACATGGTTTGGACCATGTCTCAACAAGGGGGATGGTATCTATGATAAACCAGGTTTTTAGTGCATATGGCTTTACTAAATAAAAAAAAAAAGGTTTTTCTCTAAATCTAATAAGTTATACTTTGTATAAACAGGAGGGGTGGACCATGACAATTATAACAAGAACACCTCTTGTTACAATTTTTTTTAATGTGTGTTTTTTTGATATGCCATGAAATAAGATGTCCCCATGTTTTTTAGGATATAAAATGTATCAGACTGAATAATTTATGAACAAACAGAATATAGAGAGCCATATAGAGGCCACCATTACACATCTAACACTGCATGAGATGCTGACAGGACAACTTTGATGCACCGTACCTGAAAGGACCTCATAATGGTCCCAATTGGATCTACTAACCAAAGAATTCTGAAGCTTCTGTGATTGATATGTATACATAGAGCACTATTTCAACAGGTGAAAGGAGTTTACTGTTGTAAAATTCCCCCGTTAGCCTTACTAACAGATGAGCCCCACCAACACGATGGAGGAGCTACAAGGAAGGACCACGATGGAACTTGAGAGCGATAGTCGTAGATAAATAGTACCGGCCTCCACTGACCCCGCCCCAAAGAAGATCTGCAACAGCTCATGCATCCTTTTTCCACAAGGTGCTAGTAACCTGATGCATGAGCGGCCCTCTACTGTGCGTAAAGTGCATTGGCCAGAAGATTCAAAGGAGCGATGACATTTTCTGTTTCATGAGTGACGTCAGTCACTCAAGGAGGAGAATGGTGAGGATGGTATGGTAAGAATCAACATCCGAAGAAGAGACCGAGTTAGACCCCCCATTCCTGTATGCTAATGTTTGACCATATCCCATATAGTATACGCACACACGTAGAAGGCGTGAGACTGTAGTGATAGGGTGATTTTATACTGTTTTTGATTGTGCCATATTATGCGCTTAGATGATTATCCAGGGGAATGAAAGGGTTACAAATACCTAGGGACAACGGTTCTCTAGTACAAGGGTTATATGATGGTCCTGGATATAGGTGGGTTTTTAGCTTAGCTTTTTATAAAACCGGTACAGGCTTTAAACTGTTAGAGATTTCCACCCTGTGAGATAAGTAACATACACATAGTTATGAACTGATTTAGCTACTTTTGTAGTACAATATATATGTTAAAGATTTCCACACTGTTAAATAAATAACACACACATAGTTAGGAATTAATATAACCTATTTTTGTAGCTGATTTATATTGTTTAGTTTACATAATGAATTATGTAAAAAGGGGGATTGAAAATATAAATCATGACATTCGTTATATAATTGTACATTTTTGTCTATGAAACCTGTTCAGGTCGCTTAGGGTCATAATAATAATAATACTGGATCATGAAGCTGGAGAGGTCCCTGGGGAACCGCTGACTGTTTAGACTAGATACACGCCGAGCACCGCCACAACACTCACATCTGTTATTACTATGTTAGACCAGGTGCAGTAGACTGGCCTTGGACGCCCAGTCTTGTGAGAACGGGGAGGACATGTGTCTTTCCTCCTCGTTGACAGGTTAGAGCCAATTAGATGCTAGGATGATGCGATGAAACCTGTGACGAGAATCTATGTATAAAACAGCCGGACTTCCGGTTGGAAGGAAGTTTGTTTGGTTTCCAACCTGCGTGTTGACGAAACGAATTCCTGCTCTTGCAATTGCAGCGCTTATACTTTGATTGTGACCAGAGGAATAAACCTACCAAATGAGAGAAGTCGTTCGGATGAATTCTTCCGGAGTTTCTACCAGGCATCCAATTTTGAATACGCTAACACTACACTGGCTCCCTGTTTCATTCCGGATTGACTACAAAGTCCTACTACTCACCCATAAATACATCAATGGACATGCACCTCCTACCTACAAGAACTTATCACTCCCCTGACCTCCACCCGCACCCTCAGATCTACAGGCCGCTCGCTCCTTCGGGTCTCCAACACCAAGCTCCACCATGGGCGACCGGGCCTTTTGCTCGGCAGCGCCACGCTTGTGGAACCCTGACCACCTAAGTGCAACACAGACACTGAACTCTTTTAAGACTGGCCTAAAAACATTTTTATTCAGGAAGGCTTTTTTTTACCTTGAGTTAATTTGTTGTCAGCTATTATTTTTTTATTATGTTTTATTATGGGTTGCTTTAACTATGTTTTAATTGTTTTATTTGTTTTTACTATATATGTGTGGCACTCTGAGATTCTTTTGAAGGAAGAGTGCGATAAAAATGAAATTTATTATTATTATTATTATTATTATATCTGGGGACCAGCTCCAGATATGTGGGGACCAGCTCCACATACCTGGGACCAGCTCCAGCTGTTTTGTGGGGCTTCATGGGGCCGGGTACCACAGCTGAGTGGATGAGAAAAAACAATTCAAGCCTGAAATCTAAGTCTTGTTTTCTTTAAAATTCTATATCGGTTCCCTCTGTGTGGGGAATATGAGAAGCCCATCTCTACCTATCTATGACTCTTCTTTGGTTCACTGACTCTGATTCTACATGTTGGACCAGGCTCCATCAGAGACCTGGAACAGGACCTGGACCAGGACCTGGACCGAAACCTGGACCAGAACCTGAAGCCAGCTGTGTGTCCATGAAGAGTGATCGGGCTAAAGGTCGTCTGATTGGACACCACTCTGATGATCAAAGGTGAGGATTTCAAACTGATGATGATGATGATGATGATGATGAATGTCAGTGTTTCTATCAGGTCACAGCAGCAGAGAGGAAAGTCTCCTGGACCCAGCTGTGTGTCCATGAAGAGTGATCGGTCTAAAGGTCGTCTGATTAAGTTCAAAGATGGACGCCGTTCTCATGACCCAGAGTAAGTTCTTAAAGCAGATGAAACAGATGACTGACTGTCCTTCATCTCCAGTCTTTAGCATCTGTTGTTATGATTATTCATAACAGAACACAACATCTTTAAGTTATTGTTGTATTTGTATTCGTGTGCGAGAAATTGGAGCGGCTTCATACCGCATTTGTTCTTGTTTTGGTGTAAATCCGGAGCTTTTTCCTGTTGCCTTATCCTTTTAATGTATTTTATCTGTGTTATGTGATTTCTGTGTGTTTGTGACTGTTGCAATATTTTCTATGCTGCTGTCTTGGCCAGGCTTCCCTTGAAAAAGAGGTCATTGTATCTCAACGGGACCGACCTGGTTAAATAAAGGCTAATAAAAAAATAAAAAATGTGTTTTAACATCGTGAACATTAAACAGTCTGTGGTGCAAACACAATGTGAGCTGATGGTTCATGACTCCTCCACAGAGAGGACCAGGAGAGCTCAGAGGTTCCCAGAGGTCCGTCTGCCCAGCAGCATCAAACACACCTGGACTCCATATTTATGGTCTGTACATGTGCAACTAGGTTTACATCTATTCTGTTCAGTCATCTCCATGCTGCACTCTTTAGACCAGTGGGTTGGTCCAACATGGAGATGATGTTTGGGTCCATGGGTTTAGTTTGTCATTCATAGAATATTCTGTTCCAGCTGCTGGAGGAGAACATCCTCACTTTTGTGAAGGACGAGCTGAAGAAGATCCAGAAGGTTGTGACTTCAGATTACCCAGAATGCTTTGAGAGTCAGGAGGATGAGGAGGTGTTGGATGGTGAGGATGAAGAGCAGAGGAGGAGCAGCAGAGAGGCCTTTCTGAAGATCTCACTGCACTTCCTGAGGAGCATGAAGCAGGAGGAGCTGGCTGACCTCTCTAAAGGATCTCTCTAAAGATGTAACATGCTGGATAAATGGTTTACTAATGTCTCAAAAGATGGACCAGAATAGATTCATAGACTCATTCTTTGAGGAAAGGACATGTTGAAATCTATTCTTTGACTCATTGATCTTTGTTGTGTGTTCATTCAGGACTTCTTGCTGCAGTTTGTCAGCGTGAACTCAAATCCAACCTGAAGAAGAAGTTCCAGTGTGTGTTTGAGGGGATCGCTAAAGCAGGAAACCCAACCCTCCTGAACCAGATCTACACAGAGCTCTACATCACAGAGGGAGGGACTGCAGAGGTCAACAATGAACACGAGGTCAGGCAGATTGAAACAGCATCCAGGAAACCAGACAGGCCAGAAACCACCATCAGACAAGAAGACCTCTTTAAAGCCTCACCCGGAGGAGAGGAACCAATCAGAACAGTGATGACAAAGGGAGTGGCCGGCATCGGGAAAACAGTCTTAACACAGAAGTTCACTCTGGACTGGGCTGAAGACAAAGCCAACCAGGACATCCAGTTCATGTTTCCATTCACCTTCAGAGAGCTGAATGTGCTGAAAGAGAAGAAGTTCAGCTTGGTGGAACTTGTTCATCACTTCTTCACTGAAACCAAAGAAGCAGGAATCTGCAGCTTTCAAGAGTTACATTACATTACATTTCATTTAGCTGACGCTTTTATCCAAAGCGACTTACAATAAGTGCATTCTACGGTTACAAACAAGAATCAGAACAACAGGAATCAAGAAGGTACAATTTCATCAATAAAGTTCAACTACAAAGTGCTATCAGTAAGAGCCATTTCAGTGCTACTATAGTGCTACATCCTTTATTCAAGGTATAGTCGGAAAAGATATGTTTTTAGTTTGCGACGGAAGATGTAGAGACTTTCTGATGTCCTGATGTCAATGGGGAGCTCATTCCACCATCGAGGAGCCAGGACAGAGAACAGTCGAGACTTTGTTGAGTGTTTAGCTCTCAGTGACGGAGCTACAAGGCGATTGTGTTCATCTTTGACGGTCTGGATGAGTGTCGACTTCCTCTGGACTTCCACAACAATGATGTCCTGACTGACGTCACAGAGTCCACCTCAGTGGATGTGCTGCTGACAAACCTCTTCAGGGGGAAACTGCTTCCCTCTGCTCGCCTCTGGATAACCACAAGACCTGCAGCAGCCAATCAGATCCCTCCTGACTGTGTTGGCACGGTAACAGAGGTCAGAGGGTTCACTGACCCTCAGAAGGAGGTCTACTTCAGGAAGAGGTTCAAAGACCAGGAGCAGGCCAGCAGGATCATCTCCCACATCAAGACCTCACGAAGCCTCCACATCATGTGCCACATCCCAGTATTCTGCTGGATCACCGCTACAGTTCTGGAGGACGTGTTGAAGACCACAGAGGGAGGGCAGCTGCCCAAGACCCTGACTGAGATGTACATCCACTTCCTGGTGGTTCAGTCCAAACTGAAGAAGGTCAAGTTTGATGGAGGAGCTGAGACGGATCCACACTGGAGTCCAGAGAGCAGGAAGATGACTGAGTCTCTGGGAAAACTGGCTTTTGATCAGCTGCAGAAAGGGAACCTGATCTTCTATGAGTCCGACCTGACAGAGTGTGGCATCGATGTCAGAGCAGCCTCAGTGTACTCAGGAGTGTTCACACAGATCTTTAGAGAGGAGAGAGGACTGTACCAGGACAAGGTGTTCTGCTTCGTCCATCTGAGTGTTCAGGAGTTTCTGGCTGCTCTTCATGTCCATCTGACCTTCATCAAGTCTGGTGTCAACCTGATGGCAGAAGAACAAACAACCTCCCTGTGGTCTAAAGTCTTTAGAGACAAACCAAGACATCTCTACCAGAGTGCTGTGGACAAGGCCTTACAGAGTCCTAATGGACATCTGGACTTGTTCCTCCGCTTCCTCCTGGGTCTTTCATTGGAGACCATTGGGGGCGACTGTGGCTCAGTGGTTAGCAAGTTGGTCTTTCAATCAGAGGGTCGGTGGTTCGATCCCCGGCTCCGGCAGTCTGCGTCGTTGTGTCCTTGAGCAAGACACTTAACCCTCATTGCTCACCGTTGCTGTGTCTACGGTCTACTGTATAGCATGTAAGTCGCTTTGGATAAAAGCGTCAGCTAAATGAAATGTAATGTAATGTAATGTAATGAGACCAATCAGAATCTCCTACGAGGTCTGCTGACACAGACAGGAAGTAGCTCACGGACCAATCAGAGAACAGTCCAGTACATCAAGGAGAAGATCAGTGAGGATGTGTCTCCGGAGAAAAGCATCAATCTGT
Organism: Cottus gobio; assembly: GCA_023566465.1. Lineage (NCBI taxonomy): Eukaryota > Metazoa > Chordata > Actinopteri > Perciformes > Cottidae > Cottus > Cottus gobio. The sequence goes on from CM042233.1 coordinate 516,982, forward strand.
TCCACTGTCTGAATGAACTGAATGATGGTTCTCTAGTGGAGGAGATCCAACAGTCCCTGAGTTCAGGACGTCTGTCCACAGATGAACTGTCTCCTGCTCAGTGGTCAGCTCTGGTCTTCATCTTACTGTCATCAGGAAAAGATCTGGAGGTGTTTGACCTGAAGAAATACTCTGCTTCAGAGGAGGCTCTTCTGAGGCTACTGCCAGTGGTCAAAGCCTCCAACAAAGCTCTGTAAGTACAGAGAGAGTTGGATTCTTAGATCATAACTTAAATACGCTGCTATCTTTTCTACTCATTACTTATCTTTTCATCATTGTCTCTTCAGACTGAGTGGCTGTAACCTCTCAGAGAGAAGCTGTGAAGCTCTGTCTTCAGTCCTCAGCTCCCAGTCCTCTAGTCTGAGAGAGCTGGGCCTGAGTAACAACAACCTGCAGGATTCAGGAGTGAAGCTGCTGTCTGCTGGACTGGAGAGTCCACACTGTATAATGGGGACTCTCAGGTCAGGAATCATTACATTTCATTTAGCTGACGCTTTCATCCAAAGCGACTTACATGATATACAGTAGACCGTAGACATAGCAACGGTGAGCAATGAGGGTTAAGTGTCTTGCTCAAGGACACAACGACATGGACTGCTGGAGCCGGGGATTGAACCACCTCTGATTGAAAGACAGACTTCCTAACCACTGAGCCACAGCATCAAGTAAAACTAATGGACACTTAAATCCTGATTTACGTTCATGGATAAACTTGTTTCCTCCTTAAGATTGTCTTAAGATGTGACGTGTGTTGTTTTGTGTGTTTGCAGGCTGTCAGGCTGTCTGATCTCAGAGGAAGGCTGTGCTTCTCTGGCCTCAGCTCTGAGCTCCAACCCCTCCCATCTGAGAGAGCTGGACCTGAGCTACAATCATCCTGGAGACTCAGGAGTGAAGCTGCTGTCTGCTGGACTGGAGGATCCACACTGGAGACTGGAGACTCTCAGGTATGAAGAGGCCTGCTGCAGCCACAGACCATCAGTCTGATAGAGGAGGTAGAGCTGGAAACCTGTTCTCTGTCACACTGTCAGCCTGGTTAACATAACCCTGACACACCAAATCTAAGTTGACTAGATGGTGAACATAGTGGAGCATTTAGCAGCTGAAGAGACAGATGTTCCCTCATGAGGTGTGGAGACCAAACACAGAGCTCAAAGAGAGAGAATAGTGGACTTCCATTCACCAGGTGACACAAACAGACTCCTGATGACATCATGTGGATGTGGAAGCAGCTGGTTGATGTCATGTCAGACACAACTACTTCATAAGCTGCTAACGAGTCACATGTTGTGTTTACAGCTTGTTTTCACTGAACCAAGTGGACAAAAAACCAGCTGATGCAGGTTTAGACATCTGGTTTACTGACTGACTGGTAGAGGAAACTGAGTCTGACCTGGAGGATGATGAGGAGACAATACTGATATTAATACATCATGAATAAGTCAACACCATGAGCTCACCAGCCAATCAGAAGGAGCTCCGTGAAGTAACAGTATGAGCTGATGAATAATAAGTGGTCCGTGAGAACATGAATACCAAAGCTCTGTGCATGAGAGTGATGTCATGTCCATGTTTCATGCTCTGACTCCTCCTCCTTTCAGGGTGGAGCCTGCTGGAGTCCGATGGTTCAGACCAGGTCTGAGGAAGTGTAAGTGGGCTTTGAACTTGATTCATGAAAACATTCAGCCATCTTCAGACTGTGACATTACTCATTCACATCTCTGATGTCATCAGAGTGTCAGTAGATGAACAGATGATGGATTAATAACTGCAGCTGTATTGTGTCTTGTTCTCTCCATCAGATTCCTGTGAACTCACACTGGACACAAACACAGTCAACAAGGAACTCAAACTGTCTGACAACAACAGGGAGGTGACATATGTGGAGGAGCATCAGTCATATCCTGATCTTCCAGACAGGTTTGACTACAGGCCTCAGCTGCTGTGTAGAACTGGTCTGACTGGTCGCTGTTACTGGGAGGTCGAGTGGAGAGGAGACGTTTCTATATCAGTGAGTTACAGAGGAATCAGGAGGAGAGGAAACAGTGAAGACTGTTGGTTTGGAAGGAATGATCAGTCCTGGAGTCTGGAGTGTTTTAATGGTGGTTACTCTGTCATTCACAATGAGACAACAACACCCATCATCACCACCTCCTCCTCCTCCTCCTCCTCCTCCTCCTCTGGTAGAGTAGCAGTGTATGTGGACTGTCCTGCTGGCTCTCTGTCCTTCTACAGAGTCTCCTCTGACACACTGATCCACCTCCACACCTTCAACACCACATTCACTGAACCTCTTTATCCTGGGTTTGGGTTCTGGTTCAGGTCCGGGTTCTGGTCTGGTTCCTCAGTGTCTCTGTGTTCTCTGGAGGACGGAGAGTCTCCTCCTGGTTGAGAACCTTTCTCTCTGCTGTCCAGATAGTTCAGCCTGTACAGGATCACAGCTGATGGTAGTTAGTACTGATCGCTCAGTGTTGTGAACAGGTGGAGCAGGTGAGGGGTACCTGAGCTGGTCTGGACTCTGGGGGGTTGAGAGCTCTCTGGACCAGGTCCATGTCATTACCTGATCTGTTGTCTGAGAGATATGGGGTCAGATCGGTCTCATAATTCACAAATGCACACAGAACAATTCACAAATGCACACAGAACAATTCACAAATATATTTGATTTACAAATGCACACAGAAGGATTTACAAATAAATGTGACAAATAAATTTGACTCACAAATGCACACAGATCGAATTACAAATACATTCCAATGCACAAATGTGGATTTGTATGTATTTATTTGTGGATCGCACTGCATTCGTGTGTGAATCGCCACACATTCGTGTGTGGATCGCTACACATTCGTGTGTGGATCGCCACACATTCGTGTGTGAATCGCCACACATTCGTGTGTGAATCGCCACACATTCGTGTGTGGATCGCTACACATTCGTGTGTGAATCGCCACACATTCGTGTGTGAATCGCCACACATTCGTGTGTGAATCGCCACACATTCGTGTGTGGATCTCTACACATTCGTGTGTGGGTTTTTTGAGACTCCCCTGACGTCGACAGATCCACAAATGCGTTTTTTCAACATGGACCTATCTGTAGCCAATCAGATGTCGCCCTCATTTTCAACCAATCACATCACTGCTGTCCTGCCGTTTCGGAAGCAGCTCTGGAAGCGTTTGTCATTCAGACGGAGTTGTGCGACTACGGATAATATTATGAACCCAAACACGGGGGCGTTTGATGGTCTGACGTTTGAAGGACTTCCACAACAAGTATAAAGCAGAACTAGTGGTTACTTCAATATATATTTAAACTATATGTGGTTAAGAACCAGCTGGTTGGGCCTGAGTGTATCAAAAGTGTATCAAAGCTCCACTTTGCATGGAGAACTTTGTCAGAACCGAGGAAGAACATTCTGAACCATTCAGCTAAATGTACCATGACTACGGCTCATGTTGATGACTCAATGTTTCTACATCTTATCCTGTAATAAAGTATTCAAAGACTGTTTCATGTACTGTTGATTTCTCACAAGCAAACTATACATCAGTTTCCACCAGAGTTTGTATTTTGTACATTACCACCAAAGTCCAGTCTTTCTCGTCTCTGATGGATACTTTATTACTTCATTCCTTCAGTACTTTATACTGTACTACATCTCAGAGGTACATATAGTACTTTATATAAATGTAGGAGCAAAAACTACAATAGTTCCTCGTAAGAAGTACTGCAGTTGAAGTACAAACCTTTATAAGTACTTCTACTCCTCCTACAGGTCCGAGATGAGAATAACACCATACTGTAATGTACTTTTGTGAAACATCATGTAATAATATGAACGGTCACTCTACAGTCTGCATGATATGAACAGTGATGTCATCGTGATGATGTCATGGCGGCACCCCTTCACCAAGGGAAGAATGGAAACTAACGTTATTCTTATTTATTCATGAAATTAAAACATTATTTATTCACAAAGTTTTCCCTTTTCTTTCAGTTCTGAGTTGTTTGTTCTTTTAGTCGTCTGATAATTTTCAACAGTTTCTATTAATAAAGCAGTCGTTTCCTTTGAAGCCTCCACATTCGTCGTGGGACGTGGACTCATTGGGTAAACAGGTCTTCCTGTTCAAAGGGAGCTCACATGGGACCAGAAGAAGAAGAAGCATCCTTCCTGTGAAGATGCTTCTCTACGTGACGGGAACATATCGAACGCGTAAACAAGTGTTCTTCACTGGAAACACTCAAACCCTGAGTTATCTCTGGCTCCTCCCTCTTAAAGAGACAGACTCACTGATTTATTAGTTTGTTCCTCGTGAAGATCTACTTACTGCTTTTATGTATCCTCAGTCGTTTCTTTGAACAGCGCTGTTTTCACCCTCCGCTCAGAATGAATCAGTCGTATGCGTTCACAAATTTATTTTATGTAAAGAAAGTGACACTTTATTTTTAAGAAGAAAGCTATAAATATTTATTTTCATTTCAATACAATTAAATAACCATAAGTGAAAATGACTGGTATACCTGCAGCGCTGACAGTGGCTGCATCGGCCTCACTGACCTTTGCAGATAATTACCCACAATGCATAGCGGTGTGACGTTAAACACATGAGAAGTTTGCATGTAGCTTGTTGGTGATTCGTAACCATAACCGTGAGCAGTTGTTTGTCCTATGATGATGATGATGATGATGATGATGATGATGTTTTCTAAAATATAGTTCCATACCAATGATGTGTTTTGCCGCAGTCGTGGCACTCACCAGGTGATGTGGTTTACCTGAGGGTTTGGGCTCTAGGGGGGTCATCGGTTGGTGTCCCCCCTGCCCACCAGGGTCACCCGGGGCCTCTGGGACCCCCTCCCCACCAGAGACGAACGCGCGTCCCGCATGTTGTCCCTGAACGTCCCGGTGGCGTAGTAATACAGCAGCGGGTTGACCACGCTGTTGGACGCCGCCAGACACAGCGTCACCACCGCCGCCCGCTGCAGCGCCACCGTGACGTCACAGTCCCAGCTGCCGCAGACGGCGTGCAGGTGCACAGTTCGTATCACGTGGTAGGGCAGAAAGCAGAGCAGGAAGGTCGCCGTCACCATGGAGATCAGGCGCACCGAGCGCCGCCCGTTGCGGCGGCGAGCACCGCCAGACCGGCCGCCGCCGCCGCGGACGTCAAAGGGGGTCTTCAGGTGGCAGACGATCCGGCTGTAGCAGAAGATGATCGTGAGGAACGGGAGCAGGAAGCCGAGAGCCAGCGCCACGTAGTTTAAGACCAGGACACGCCCCCAGGAGGAGGGGCTGGACGGCTCGAAGCAACGAGGAGACCCCGCCCTGAAAGACAGAACCAATAGACGGCCTTCATCATTCTCTGCCAGCGGGCTGCTAGCGACCCCTGGAGGGGGCGGGGCTCATTGCAGCCACATGAGTGACGTCAGATGACTCGTCTCTTCGTGAGGAAACGAGTCATCATAGTACTGTTTACTTCATCTGTGAGGTACATATAGTACCGTTACTTCATCTGTGAGGTACATATAGTACCTTTACTTCATCTGTGAGGTACATAAAGTACTTTTGACTTCATCTCTAAAGGTACATATTGTACCTTTGCTTCATCTGTGAGGTACATATAGTACATTTACTTCATCTGTGAGGTACATATAGTACCGTTACTTCATCTGTGAGGTACATATAGTACCTTTACTTCATCTGTGAGGTACATATAGTACATTTACTTCATCTGTGAGGTACATATAGTACCTTTACTTCATCTGTGAGGTACATATAGTACCTTTACTTCATCTGTGAGGTACATAAAGTACTTTTGACTTCATCTCTAAAGGTACATATTGTACCTTTGCTTCATCTGTGAGGTACATATTGTACCTTTACTTCATCTGTGAGGTACATATAGTATGGTACTTTGTATTTCATCTCTGAGGTACATATCGTATACCTTTACTTCATCTGTGAGGTACATATAGTATGGTACTTTGTATTTCATCTCTGAGGTACATATCGTACCTTTACTTCATCTCTGAGGTACATATGGTACTTTGTACTTCATCTCTGAGGTACATATGGTACTTTGTACTTCATCTCTGAGGTACATATAGTACTTTGTACTTCATCTCTGAGGTACATATCGTACCTTTACTTCATCTCTGAGGTACATATAGTACTTTGTACTTCACCTCTGAGGTACATATAGTACTTTGTACTTCACCTCTGAGGTACATATAGTGGCACTAAAGGAAGTCATTGAAGGGTTAATTCTCTGGGGAGCACGAACGGGATCTGGAATCTAAAAATAATCTGAAGAAGTAAACGTTTGTCGCGATGATGTCATGAGTGTTCTGAGGAAGGTGGAGAGTAAACATGCGTGTGTTTACTCTTTAAACCTGTTGGGAACAGAAGATCTCCGAGACTCTGATCTGTGAAAAGCTGCTTGAGAGTTTCCTCTGAGGCCGCTTGAGGAACTGAAGTGAAACCAAAGGAAACCACTCGATGGCCAGACACTGAAACAACCCTGCAGTCTGTTACCTGATCGAGTTTAGAATTATTAAACTAATTAAACATCATTCAGTACTTGATTTCATTTCATTTTAATGTTTTAAATGTACAATATAATTTCAATATAAAAATTAATTAAATTACATTAAAAAAGGTACTTCAAAATAAATTTATAAAAACATAATAAAACTTTTTACTATTTTTAATGACTTAATTGTAAAACAAGAAATAAAGTTGGGAAACTACAACAAATAAAACAATTTGTAATAATAATAAAAGAAATAATACAAGATTAAAGAAAAGGTAAAAAATAATAATAATACAAATTAAGTTTAATAAAACCTTCCGTCTCACCTGTTCGTCACCCCATTGGATAAGAAGGGGACAGAGGACACGCCCACAAACAGCCAGACTCCAAGACAGACCAATACGGTTCGAGGGGGCGTGACCAGATCGCGGTGACGAAGGGGGTGGTTCACGGCAAGCCAACGGAGCACACTCAATAGAGTGAGGAAGAGGATGCTGAGGATGAAGAGTGGCTCCACTTTATTATTTTATCTTTTAAGCGTGTGTGTGTGTGTTATAGTGTGTATGTGTGTGTCTGTGAGTGTGTGTGTGAATGTGTTTGTGTTTGTTGTCTCTGTGTGTGTGTGTGTTACCTAGTGTACAGGTTAAGGTAGAAGCCGTAGACACACAGTCGGCACAGCCAATCAGGGAAGTCCCAGACCCCGCCCCTGAAGTAATAAGTCAATCGCAGTGGGAGGGTAAGGGAGAAGCTCCCGTCTGATAGGGCGAGGTTCATCATGACCACGCAGGAGGCGGAGCTTCTGGGGAGGAAACGTGAAGAACACACCTTTACGTTCTGAGAGCGGCAAAATAAAATAAAAACCTACGGTGTACAGATACAATAACATTTTTAATTTAAATGTAAAAATAAATAAATAAAATTTAAGAATTTAAGATTTGTTTTAAGTCAATGGAGGGACCTCACAGAGATACATGTGTGTATGTTTTTATGATAAAGGTTTAGAATGAATGGAAGTCAATGGAGGGACCTCACAGCAATAGAGATACAGACCTGCGGCTTCTCTGCAGGAAAAAGACGGCCAGCGCTCCGATGTTGCAGAGAATCGCGACAGGAAACAGCAGCAGGTAGGTGATGGTGTAGGCGCGGTACTTGAACGCATCATCGTTGTGAAAACAAACCGAGGAGTTGTTGTAGGAGTTGCCCATGTGAGAGTTTAGCAGGCTCACTACAAAATACACACACAGAGTATTTGCACTGAAGATATCTAAATACACATCAGTAATTAACACAAAAATAGAAATAATCAATAAATACTTGACGCAGACCCGAGCCTCATTCAGACCGGACACAATGGCGCTTTGTGGCAGCACATAACTGCTCTAAGGTGGATAACTATAGTATTATTATTATCAGTCTCTCACAGAAAGCAACGGTACTTAAACGCAACACAGACCAAAACCACAGGACCAGTAAATGTGTGTGTGTGTGTGTGTGTGTGTGTGTCTATGTGTGTGTGTGTGTCTGTGTGTGTGTGTGTGTGTGGAATGTAAACCAAGTCAAACCAGGTTAAACAGAGCTGCTTTCAAACGGTATACTCTGTGTAGAATACGGTTTGCTGTATTTAAACATGAATGCATAATATATGTAATAAAAAGTCAATCTTCTTAACGTTATCGATCATGTTATTATCCGACAGAGCTTTCAGCAGGTTTCTCGTCTGCATGTGAATATTGTTTATGTAAAAGTACCACAGAAATGACTCCCAGCACGTACACACACTTACTGCCGCGACCTTTGACCTCCTCCGGACTCGTGTTTACAGAGCCGTGATGTATGAGGACGGTTTAATCTACGGTTTGACCCCAGCGACCCAGGACGAGCGGAACATAAAGTCAGGAGGGAAAACGTTGTTTGTTCTCGACCCTCAGAACCAGAACCAGAACCCTTCATGAGCATTTAGTTTCTGCTCATCAGTATAACGGACTGAAGTGTTTAAAAGTTGTACATCGGAGTGAAAGTACTCCTCTTCTAACGCACAGTTTTTCAAACTGTTAAAACACATTTAAACTATAATAATATTTTATATATATATTTTATTTATTTAATATAAAACGTGGAGAGAATCTGAGCCCAATCTTTAAAATCAAAGAAGACAAACTTGTTGTTATTATTATTTTAAATAATATTACTATTGTCATAATTAATACTGTTATTATTGTTATTATTATTATTATTAATATGATTATTATTACTTTTATGATTATTATAATTATTAATTGTATTATTACTATTATTATTATTACTTTTGTTAATATGATTATTAATGCAGCTCGGTAATTGTGTTTTGTTTTGTTTTACCTTTTTATTCTTTTTTACAAGAAAAGTCATCATATTTAAAAAAGTTGGATTCTGTATTTAATGCTCCATTTTCCTCTTCGTTATCTTCATCATCATTATTATCTTCATCATCGCAGTTTGTGTGAGAATGTTTGTTTTCTTCATAAATCCGTGGTTTTGTTCTTTGATCTTTTAACATTAAATTATAAGTTTCTCAAACGTTTTATTGAGCTGTTTGTAATATTTCATATTTAGATTATATTTAATAAAGTTTCAGCTCTTCAGAGCTTTCAACAGGAACTATTGTTCCTTCAGTTTAGATTCAAAGGAAACAAGCTGACGACCTCTAATAAAGATATCTGACCTTATAGACAACCTCTAAGAAAGATATCTGACCTTATAGACAACCTCTAAGAAAGATATCTGACCTTATAGACAACCTCTAAGAAAGATATCTGACCTTATAGACAACCTCTAATAAAGATATCTGACCTTATAGACAACCTCTAAGAAAGATATCTGACCTTATAGACAACCTCTAAGAAAGATATCTGACCTTATAGACAACCTCTAATAAAGATATCTGACCTTATAGACAACCTCTAATAAAGATATCTGACCTTATAGACAACCTCTAATAAAGATATCTGACCTTATAGACAACCTCTAATAAAGATATCTGACCTTATAGACAACCTCTAAGAAAGATATCTGACCTTATAGACAACCTCTAATAAAGATATCTGACCTTATAGACAACCTCTAAGAAAGATATGTGACCTTATAGACAACCTCTAAGAAAGATATCTGACCTTATAGACAACCTCTAATAAAGATATCTGACCTTATAGACAACCTCTAAGAAAGATATCTGACCTTATAGACAACCTCTAATAAAGATATCTGACCTTATAGACAACCTCTAAGAAAGATATCTGACCTTATAGACAACCTCTAATAAAGATATCTGACCTTATAGACAACCTCTAATAAAGATATCTGACCTTATAGACATCCTCTAATAAAGATATCTGACCTTATAGACAACCTCTAAGAAAGATATCTGACCTTATAGACAACCTCTAATAAAGATATCTGACCTTATAGACAACCTCTAAGAAAGATATCTGACCTTATAGACAACCTCTAATAAAGATATCTGACCTTATAGACAACCTCTAAGAAAGATATCTGACCTTATAGACAACCTCTAATAAAGATATCTGACCTTATAGACATCCTCTAAGAAAGATATCTGACCTTATAGACAACCTCTAATAAAGATATCTGACCTTATAGACAACCTCTAATAAAGATATCTGACCTTATAGACAACCTCTAAGAAAGATATCTGACCTTATAGACAACCTCTAATAAAGATATCTGACCTTATAGACAACCTCTAATAAAGAGATCTGACCTTATAGACAACCTCTAATAAAGAGATCTGACCATAAACTCGTCTTCAAAGACTCACCGTTCATCATCGACCGTCTGCTGCTGATCCTCAGAGCTCAGTGAGCCCATTGTGGGAGTGTTAGAGTTCCATGGAACACACACACACACACACACACACACACACACACACACACACACACACACACACACACAGTTCCTCCCTTCATCATCTAATGGACATAACGTTGCTTTTGTTCTCCACCTTTAAAACCAGATTCTGGTTCATGTTCATTCATGTCTGTGAACACACACACACACACACACACACACACACACACACACACACACACACACACACGAGTTGTCGTTGGAAGAGGAGGGTTGAGGAGGAGAAGGAGCAGGAATAATAATAATAATAATAATAGTAATAATAATAATGATAATAATAATAACTGCACCTCCTCGTGAGATGAAACACGTTTCAACAAGTTCTCGACTTCATTCAACAAAGGAACATTCTTTAACTGAACATGTTCATAAAAGTGCAATGAAGTCGCACCATGAAAACAAGCTGAACACAATCATCTCTTCTGACATATTTCATGAGTTATTGTTCCACATTTAGCTGCAGAAGCATATTCAGTCCAAACAGAACAGACTTTATTATTTATTTATTAAACTAAGGGCAGCCAATCACAGCGATCAATGAGCCAGCGTCTGGTCACATGAGTCACATGGAAGTAAAACACTAAAAAACTGGAAGATATAAAATACTGCTGGAAACATAAAGACATATTTAATCAGATGGTAATATATAGATCTCACAGTTTATATATTCCTCCTTTTGTTTATTTTAATAAACAATTATATTGCAGATCATTACATTAATTAGTCCATAACGAGAGATAATAAATACATTTGAAGTAAGAAAGTGAAACTCTCCCAAAACGTTAAAGAATAAAGTGCTTAATGAAACAATATTCAACTTTTATATTTATTTTCATTTTCTTCAGGGAACGTCTGGTACACATATTTACATTTATGTCAACGCTAACGTCTCCATGTGTTGATGCATTAATTAATAACTTTATTGATCATCTGATCCTCATCATAAAAGCAAACACCTGCAGAACTAAAGACGTTCAATCAGCCTCAGCTGGACTCTGTTTACTGATAATCAGCTAATGCTAGCATGTTAGCATGTTACATGTTAGCATTTAGCTCAAAGCTACTCTCTGTAGAAGGCTAGGGAACTAGGTATACTGGATAGGAGTTACTCTCCAGCAGTGGTGCAGCCAGCTGTTCCTCCTTGGATACTGCCACAACCTGAAGTGGACTTGGGATTACTTGAACTGATGAGAGATGAGTGTGGGGGTAAATGTAAGATTAGCAAGTCGTATATCAGGAGGAATTACCATAGTTATATACAAATTTATACAGACGGAGCTAAGGACCCTGAAACTGGTAGAACAGCAGCTGCAGCGGTAATACCAGAATTCCAGTATGAGTGTGGGAAAAGATTAAGTGATGACTTGTCAGTGTTTACATGCGAGATGATGGGCATAGTTTTTGCCCTAAGGTGGGTAGAGGACGTTAGGCCAGAGAGAGTGGTTATAGCATCAGATTCATGTGCAGTGCTAACGAGTCTGAAGTTTTGCCACTCCAGAAGCAGAGAAGATTTAATGTGTGAAGTTCTAGAATCAATATACAGAATCCATCAAATGCGGATGGTAGTGAGGTTTGTGTGGGTCCCTGCCCATGTTGGAGTCGATGGAAATGAGGAGGCGGATAAGGCAGCAAAGGGGGCGCTGAAGAGGGGGAGAAATATAGTAAAGGTAAATATAAGTAAGTCAGAAGCTAAAGTGGTGATTAAGGGACTAATCAAAAAGATATGGCAGGATGAATGGAACAATGGGAGCAAAGGAAGATATCTGTTTAAAAACAAACCATTGGTTGGGAGTGAAGGAGCTAGTGGACGGAAGAGAAAAGAGGAGAGGGTAATGACAAGAATAAGAAACGGTCATACTGGTCTTAACAGTTCCCTCTATGTGGTTGGGAAGCATTGTAATGGAAGGTGTGAAATTTGTCAAGTAGAGGAAACTGTGGACCATGTTTTATTGACATGTCAGAGGTACGAGGCAGAGAGAGAGGTCCTGAGAAGTGGGCTAAGAGAGATGGGAGAGGGAAATATAATGGATGTACTGAAGAAGGGATTTAGTGATGATTGTTGGGAACTTCTGTTGGCATATTTAGAGGCTACAAGATTAATGAATAGAATTTGAGAGGTGTGGGTTGGTTTTAGAGTAGAGGTTTAGTTTCCTTAAGTCCACACTCCAGATCAGTGGGTGGCGGTAATGCACCCGAAAGCTGTTTGCCAACCGCCATAAAAAGCAAAAGAAGAAGAAGAAGAAGAGCTACTCTCTGTCGAGGTTCAGCTGAAGATGCTCTCTAACAACGATGAGGAACTTTCGTTCATTATCAATTGTTTTCCCAGTTTCTTACATTTTCCTGGTGTGCTGGTTCCCCCTGGCTCCTAACTGGTCTGCAGTGGCCTCACAGCTGGTGTGCTGGTTCCCTCTGGCTCCTAACTGGTCTGCAGTGGCCTCACAGCTGGTGTGCTGGTTCCCTCTGGCTCCTAACTGGTCTGCAGTGGCCTCACAGCTGGTGTGCTGGTTCCCCCTGGCTCCTAACTGGTCTGCAGTGGCCTCACAGCTGGTGTGCTGGTTCCCTCTGGCTCCTAACTGGTCTGCAGTGGCCTCACAGCTGGTGTGCTGGTTCCCCCTGGCTCCTAACTGGTCTGCAGAGGCCTCTGAGCTCAGCGTGTTTTAAACTTTGGAGCTGCTGCAGGGCGCCGACCACTCTCTGGAAACTGTTAAATAATTTGTTTAACACGTGCAGCAATAAGATGTGTGATTTATTAAATATGAATCAGTAGCTTCCTGCTTATTGTCTTCCTGTTAGCAGCCAGCAGGGGGCAGCACCTTCACTTTGTTTTTACTGCATCAGTAGAGGAGAAGTCTTTGAAACAGGAAGAGACAAACAGAATAAAATGTGCAGCGACCTTTAATCAAAGTTTCACCAGGAAAACCTCACAGACACAAAAACAACACATTTTTATTTCTAGGTTTTATAACCGGCGACACAAGCTCAGTTACAGATTTCAGATCAGTTCAAACATGTTTGATCTGAATCAAAACATCACAACACACAAGAAGAGGAAGAGGAGGAAGAAGAGGAAGAAGAGGAAGACACTCCCATCAGCCTAGGGGCTGGACCAGGGCCGACCTGAAAACTAGTCCAGATGGATGTTGATCAGTGAACATGTTATTGATCTCAACACAAGCAACAGCAACAAGGTCTAGATTACTTTATAATCACTAACCATATGATGTATAACCCCGCCTGGTTTTGTTGTGCTGTGTTGAGATCAATGATTTGTTCACAGATGTTCAAGTTCCCTTTTCAAACCCGCTCTCTTTCTCCTCCGATAACTTCTCCCTTTAGCAAACCACAATTTGACAAGTCTCTTCTCGCCCAATTTCACAATTTGATATCCTCATCAAAACATCCGGGTATTACAGAGTAGGGCTGCAACAAGGAATCCATCAAATCAATAAAATTCAGGCCTGTAAATAACCATTTTAAAATTCAATGACTTTTCCAGGTTTTCCATGAACGTATGAACCCTGGAGTGTGTGTCTGTGAGTGTGAGTTGGTGAGTGTGTGTGTCTGTGAGTGTGTGCGTCTGTGAGTGTGTGTGTCTGTGAGTGTGTGTGTCTGTGAGTGTGTGTGTCTGTGAGTGTAGTGTAGAGTCTGACGTTCAAACAAATCCTGTTAAGTTTTCTTGTATTTTTGTTTATTTTTTATAAATTATTTTTGTCCTGTTTGTAGACTTTCTGAAGATTTTTGCACCGTCAGTTCTGTTTTTGAATAAAGGGTTGGAAATTAATGTTTTTAGTTTTTATCCGATTCATCGATTAATCCAAAAAAGAAACGACATATTAATCGATTATTAAAATAGCTCACAATCATTGGTTGGACCAGAGTTATGTCTCTGTGACAAAAAAGCTTTGAACAAAGTTAATATAACAACGAGCGTTTGATCTTTGAGTAATGTGGGTGTATATATATATATATGCATGTACAACATTTGTACACTTGAATAAACAATACAAAGACAGTTATTTAACAATATGTTCGGTACTAGTTAAAGGTATTCAGTGTTACCGTTACAACCAACCGGCCCTTTGAGGGCGACCATGCTGATGTGGCTCGCAGTGAGAATGAGTTTGACACCCCTGATGTAGAGTGTTGTCCATTTTTCATCTTACAACTTTAACCCTTTCACAGTGTGTTTCACTTCATGAAAGTTAAATGTCTCATTTTGGGTCTCAAATTCAGAACAAAAGGAAAATTGGTTACCAAACACCAGGGTGGCGATGGTCAAACCCAAAATGGCAACGACCTAAAATCCACCATCACATGGTGGTTTCTGATGAATCGGCCTCTTGGTGATCTCAGATACAGGAGCCTCTCTTATGGGTGGTACACTATGGCCCCTTCTGGTGAGCTGTCTCTGTGAAGAAGAAAACAGACCACACATTTCTTACCATCTCATCTAGAAGGAGGAAGGACCAGCGTTTAACGTCATATCCCGGACTGGTTCAATGCGACAGACAGCTCTGCTCTGTAAGTACAACCTGTTCTGCCAAATATAAATAGTTGTTCATAGATATTGTTAAGCTGCATTTACTAACTGACTAATATGGAGTTCAACCATTCAGTCAGAACCTTTTTTCATCTCTTTGCTGAATGCAGGAAACACCGTGTAGACTGGGTCTAGAGACCCGTCTGGTCTGATATCAACACATCAGAACTAAAGGGACGCTTTTAGAATACAATAGTACGTTAAAGAACAAAGTAAAAAAATCAAGATTTCATTTCTGAAAAATGACTTTGTAGAAAGATGCATAAAACAGAAACACTGTGAAGATGTGTCATTAATACGACTACAAATGGTTATAATAAGGAACATGTTCATGAAATTGTGTAATGTTGCTTTTGGAGCATTAATTATCGTCTTGATCACAGAAAACGTTATTGTACAGAACACGACTGAGACATCAAAGGTTCTGTGTTCTGATGGTTTCGCGTCTCGCTTGTTTCAGTGCTG
The DNA here is from genome assembly GCA_023566465.1 of Cottus gobio. Taxonomy (NCBI): domain Eukaryota; kingdom Metazoa; phylum Chordata; class Actinopteri; order Perciformes; family Cottidae; genus Cottus; species Cottus gobio. The sequence goes on from CM042233.1 coordinate 532,459, forward strand.
GTCTCAGTGCTCGGCTCGACCAACGGAGGTGAGTGAACTGTGCTTCTGCTTTCTAGTAAATACTGAAACAAATGAGGGGTGATACTCAACGAGGTGGCCAATATCAGTAATGTCGTCCATTACTTCCTGATAATGAACATCTCGTTGAGCATTATCCGGCTTATACCAGGGTCACCAACCACAATCCATTCCCTGCATCTCCCTGGCGACCTTAAGGGGTTTATCAAGGTTCTGACAGCAATCTGCTCATTCAGATAAAATCATAATGAATCCCTGCAGCTCGTCTCACTGTGAGTCTCAGCAGCTCTCAGGTGTTCAAAGGAAAGTCCATCTCTCTGAGCTGTGAGGACTCTGGATGGACCGTGAGGAGGACCACGACCGGAGAAGAAGAAAAGACTCAGTGTGGAGACGGATGGGGGAAACGAGCTGGTTCTTCCTGGGAGATGAGCTACATGGACCCTTTGGACAGTGGAGTCTACTGGTGTGAGTCCACAGAGGGAGAAACCAGTAACACCATCAACATCACCGTCACTAGTAAGATCAGACAATCGAGCCCACCTGAGCTCTAGCGCCCCCCAGAGGCTGAGATGATCACCACGAGCAAAGACCTAAATCTGCACCACTAACAGCATGTTGTGCTCTGAGTCCAGGAGGACCAGTGATCCTGCAGAGCCCCGCCCTCCCTGTGAGGGAGGGACAAGACGTCACTCTGTCCTGCAGGACCAAGACGACCTCTGACCCCCCAGCTGGCTTCTATAAAGATGGCTCCTTCATCAGGGTTGAGCCGACAGGTAACATGACCTTCCAGCATGTCAGCAGGTCTGATGAAGGCCTCTACTGGTGTACCATGGGAGGTGCAGAGTCTCCACCCAGCTGGCTGTCTGTCTCAGGTGAGGAGGTCTCCTTTGATTTCACCACTTCATTCACCCAGATGTTTACCTGACCAGGTGGGATTCTGTCTACAGGAAAACCGACAACCCCGCACCCTAGCTGTTCTTATTGAATCAACACCTCCCAACTTCAGTTTCATGAGTGAAACAAGAGCGCATAAGAAAGGAGGAGGAGTTGCTATTTTATTTAATGAGTCTTTGCAATGCAAGCAGATGTCTTTTGGTCATTTTACTTCTTTTGAATATGTGGCTCTGAATTCCACTCGAGTTTTATTCCTTAACATTTACAGACCACCTAAATACTGTGCATCCTTCTTCGATGAGTTTACTGAACTGCTGTCTATAATCTGTATTGATTTTGATTGTGTTGTCATTGTTGGTGATTTTAATATCCATGTTGATAATCCCCAGGACAGAGGGTCTATACAGCTATGTGGTGTCCTTGATAACTATGATCTGACTCAGCATGTAACAGGTCCCACCCACAACAAGGGGCACACCCTGGATCTAATCATCACCAAAGGTCTGGACATTTCCAAGGTTGCTGTGACTGATGTTGCACTCTCTGATCATTTCTGTGTTTTCTTTGAGATTGCAATCTCCCTGCACACAAATGTCCAAACCGAGGTTGTGACAAAGCGTTACATCACTGAAAACACCAGTGAACTATTTATTCAGAAGTTCTCCTCCACACCAGCCCTCTCTTGCATCTCAGTCAATGAGCTTGTGGATGACTTTAATTCTAAAGTTAAAAATGTTATTGATGCCATTGCACCCACTAAGGTGAAGGTTGTCTCAGGTAAGAAAAGATCCCCTTGGAGAAATGCCACGCTGGTCCGAATAGAGAAAAGAGAGTGTCGGAAAGCTGAGCGCAGGTGGCGAAAGACTAATCTCCAGGTTCACTGTGGTATCTATAAAGAGAGACTTCGCAACTACAATTTGGAACTTAGAAATGCAAGGCAGGCCTTCTTCTCTGACATCATAATCAAAAACAATAACAATGCACGCGCCTTATTTGCTACCGTGGACAGGCTAACAAACCCTCCGGTGTCAGTAACTGCTACGCTCCAATCCACCTGGGCATGCAATCAATTTGCATTCTTTTTTGCTGACAAAATTCAGAAAATTAGACAAGCAGTTGGTGGCTCCACACCAACCACAGGATGTGTGTTGTCACCTTCTTTACATAACATCCATCCAAATATGACACAATTTCATTCAATTAACCAAAGAAGCTTAGAAGATATTATACAACATCTGAAAACATCCTCATGCTGCTTAGATATTCTACCAACACACTTTTTCAAAAATATTTCACACTGCATGATCACTGACCTTTTACAAATTGTAAACACATCCCTTCTCTCAGGTGTCTTCCCACAAGCCCTAAAAACTGCAGTTATTAAACCACTCCTAAAGAAGGCTACTTTAGACCCCGAAATAATGAAAAATTATAGGCCAATATCAAACCTCCCCTTTTTAAGTAAAATAATGGAAAAAGGGGTTTATCAACAGCTAAATAGCTTCTTGGCCGAAAATAACTGTTTTGATGTCTTCCAGTCTGGCTTTCGTCAGCATCACAGTACTGAAACTGCTCTTGTTAAGGTTTTCAACGACATCCACTTAAACACAGACAGTGGCTGAACTTCAGTCTTAGTATTACTGGATCTCAGTGCTGCATTCGACACAGTCGATCACAACATACTACTAGACAGACTGAAAGTCTGGGTAGGACTCTCTGGTGCAGCCCTTAACTGGTTTGACTCTTACTTGAAGGACCGACAATACTTTGTGTCGGTAGCTGATTACACATCAGAGCTGACTGGTATGACATGTGGTGTTCCCCAAGGTTCAATACTGGGGCCTCTTCTGTTCAATATCTACATGCTTCCACTGGCTCAGATTATGAAAGACAACAAAGTGTGTTATCATAACTATGCAGACGACACACAAGTCTACATAACTATATCACCAGGGGACTATAATCCCATACCAGTGCTGGCTAAATGTATTGAAGAAATCAACAACTGGATGTGCCAGAACTTTCTTCAATTAAATAAAGATAAAACAGAAGTACTTGTTTTTGGTTCCAAGGACGAACGATTGAAAGTGAGCGCTGAGCTACAATCACTGACGTTAAAAACCTCAAACCAAGCCAGAAATCTAGGAGTAGTTATGGATTCAGATCTCAACCTGAACAGCAATATCAAGACAATTACAAAATCAGCCTACTATCACCTGAAGAATATATCAAGGGTTAGAGGACTTATGTCTCAACAGGATTTGGAGAAACTTGTCCATGCATTTATCTTCAGTAGACTGGACTACTGTAACGGTGTGTTCACAGGTCATTTATCTTCAGTAGACTTGACTACTGTAACGGTGTGTTCACAGGTCATTTATCTTCAGTAGACTTGACTACTGTAACGGTGTGTTCACAGGTCATTTATCTTCAGTAGACTGGACTACTGTAACGATGTGTTCACAGGTCATTTATCTTCAGTAGACTTGACTACTGTAACAATGTGTTCAAGGTCATTTATCTTCAGTAGACTTGACTACTGTAACGGTGTGTTCACAGGTCATTTATCTTCAGTAGACTTGACTACTGTAACGGTGTGTTCACAGGTCATTTATCTTCAGTAGACTGGACTACTGTAACGATGTGTTCACAGGTCATTTATCTTCAGTAGACTTGACTACTGCAACGGTGTGTTCACAGGTCTCAGTAAAAAGTCAATCAGAAAGCTGCAGCTGATTCAGAACGCTGCAGCTCGAGTCCTCACTAAGACCAGGAGAGTGGATCACATCACTCCGGTTCTGAGGTCTTTGCACTGGCTTCCTGTCCAACAAAGACTTGACTTTAAAATTCTGCTGCTGGTTTATAAAGCACTGAATGGTTTAGGGCCTAAATACATTAGTGATCTGCTGCTGCCTTATGAACCATCCCGACCCCTCAGGTCATCTGGGACGGGTCTACTTTCTGTTCCAAGAGTCAGAACTAAACACGGAGAGGCAGCGTTCAGCTTTTCTGCTCCACACATCTGGAACAAGGTCCCAGAGAGCTGCAGGTCTGCTGAGACCCTCAGCCTCTTTAAATCCAGACTGAAGACCTTTCTGTTTGCTGTTGCCTTTAATTAAACCAGATTCTGCATCTTACTACTGCATTTTATATCTTAAACTGCACTGCAATTTTTATTCAATTCTGTATCTATTTATTTTTTTGCTTTTTAACTGTTTTTTAATGTTTTAATGAATGTTCTTAATTGTTTTCAAATCTTTTATTTTGCATTGTGTTTTTATGCTTTTAATGGTTGTATGTGAAGCACTTTGAATCGCCTTGTGTTGAAATGTGTTATACAAATAAACTTGCCTTGCCTTGCCTTACCCCGGACACGCCCCCTGTCTCCATATGGACTCTGACCTCTTCATTGGACCCGGGAATGGTGATGGCCCCACCCACTCATGCTGAGGAGGGATTGGATGATGACTACGATGACATCATCACTGTTGCAACCACGGAGCACCACTTCTGACCGGATCTGACGGGAAGCTCAGATGTTTGACTTCGTAGAAGAGAACTGGAGGACCCAGAACGCCTCCCTGTGGAACTCCAAATGTTGTAGTTTAACTCCAAATGTTGTAGTTTAACTCCACGTGTTCTAGTTAACTCCACATGTTCTAGTTTAACTCCACGTGTTCTAGTTAACTCCACATGTTCTAGTTTAACTCCACGTGTTCTAGTTTAACTCCACGTGTTCTAGTTTAACTCCACGTGTTCTAGTTTAACTCCAAATGTTCTAGCTTAACTCCTCATGTTCTAGCTTAACTCCTCATGTTCTAGTTTAACTCCACATGTTCTAGTTTAACTCCACGTGTTCTAGTTTAACTCCAAATGTTCTAGCTTAACTCCAAATGTTCTAGTTTAATGCCACATGTTCTAGTTTAACTCCAAATGTTCTAGTTTAACTCTTCATGTTCTAGTTTAACTCCAAATGTTCTAGCTTAACTCCTTATGTTCTAGTTTAACTCCAAATGTTCTAGTTTAACTCCAAATGTTCTAGTTTAACTTGTAGACGTTGAACTCCATGTTTCTTTGTTTTTTTGGTCCAAATTAAAGCTGATGGTTCAGATTCTGTTGTGTCGCGTTGTTGTTCTTGTTTGTTGACATGTCGAGTTTTAAAGCTCTTCAGATCAAATCAATGAACTCCATCTCCTAGTGGGAGGAGTTTACCTCACAACTGCTTATTGTCTTTGTTTCCCTAAAAAAAGACATTTACAAACTGAGCCAGAATTAATTACAAAGAAAAAGAAAAAGGAGAATCGTCATAGTTATGAGTAAAGATTGTTTCATTTCTTTATATTTGATCTGTATTGTCAGAGATGAAAACGTTAATGTCAAAATATTAATACTTGAAGAATGAATTCCTTCTCACTCATTACAGAAAATCTGTGTTTTATAGGTCTTTCAAACATAATATTCATTACAACCATTGGCGATAATCTCATCTAAAGAGTTTGAACATTAAAAGTATTGCATCCTTTCTGCCACTAGAGGGCGGCCACGTCAAACATTTACTTGTTATCTTCATACTTCATAAAACTGCAGTTTTTTAACCTTAAAGGTTAATTGTGAAGCCAAAAACACTCAAAGCAAATAAAAAACACTCGGAGGGAAAAGTTCACATTTAAACTTTATTGACAATTGTTTAAAACAGTTTACATTCGCGTCTGTCAATGAATGTTTTCACTGTTATCCTGTCAGACATTTGTGTTTAACTTTCATCATTAAAATGTGACGTCCTGGGACAGGGACCTGAGTTACGGTGGACGTTTGAAAATAGGCTTCAAAGACATAAAAACAATGTTATGGTTAGAAGTGATACTCGGTGGTGACGTCATCGATGACATCATCATACAGTCGGTCCAATCCCTGGTTGTTCTCACCGGGCGGAGCCGTCGTCGTAGAAACTGGCTGCTTCCTTCCTGCAAATTACATCATTGTTTCATGAATCATCGGATTTTGATTGATTGATTGATTTTACATCTATCATCATCATCAGTCAGCTAATGCCAGCATGCTAACGTGCTAAGCTAAGCTGGAGACCACGTTACCTGAGGGCCGGTGTCGGTAAAGAGATACCATGAGGACGGTGGAGACGCAGTACGGGGAGAACACCAGCAGGTGGCGCATCACGCCCAACACAGAGAGGGCGGAGTCTGCAGCCGGTGCAACTGAGCTGCGTGGGTCTGGAACCACAAACACACCTGTTCAGGTGAACGTGGAAAACAAGAGCTCCCTCTTCTTTGTTGCGTTAAAACCAGTAAAACATCCGTTTGCAGACACACGATGGAAGAAGAAGCAACACAAATTTAAATCTCCTGTGAATGACCTGAGACAGACAGCCAGCTGGGTGGAGACTCTTCACCTCCCATGGTACACCAGTAGAGGCCTTCATCAGACCTGCTGACATGCTGGAAGGTCATGTGACCTGTCGGCTCAGCCCTGATGAAGGAGCCATCTTTATAGAAACCAGCTGGGGGGTCGGAGGTCGTCTTGGTCCTGCAGGACAGAGTGACGTCTTGTCCCTCCATCACAGGGTGGACGGGCATCCGTAGGAGAACGGGTTTATCTGAGCAGAAAGAAAGGCGGAGGAGGTCTACGACGGTTCTCATAATGTGTAACGGGTTCTCCGTGATGTTCCTACCGTACACGGTGATCTGGACCGAGTTGCTCCGCTGCTGTGCAGCAGACTGGCACCAGTAGGTGGCGCTGTCGGGCAGCTTGACCGTCTGGAGGACGCAGCCTCCCGAGGTGAGCGTCCCCCACTCCTCCCCACAGCCGGACATCTTCCTGTCGGACGCCGTGAACCTGCTGACGCTCCACCCGCGAGCGCTGCTGCCGTTGCTGCTGCTGTCGTTGTTGCTGCCGTTGTTGCTGCTGTTGCTGCTGCTGTTGCTGCTGCCGTTGTTGTTGTTGTTGTTGCCGCTGCTGCACTTCAGAGTCAGATTCTCGTACTCAAACAGCTGAGACGAGTCGGGGGACAGCGTGAGCGAGGCCACGTCGGACCCGTCTGGGGACAACAGGGCACAAAGAGTCAAGACGGAAACGTGGAGATGAAGATGAAGACCCCGATCTTTACCTTTCGTCAGCAGCCAGCTGGCCAACGAGACGTCATCGCCGATGTTACATTTGTAGGCGGCTTCATCCGACTTGGAGAAGCGGTGGAGGGTCATGTGACCTGTAGGCGATCTCCCGATAAGCGAGTCGTTTTTGTAGAAATCCGCTGGGAGGTCAGAGGCCGTCTTGGTCCTGCAGGCTAGAGTGACGTCATCTCCCTCCGTCACGGGGAGGACGGGGCTCTGCAGGATCACTGGTCCTCCTGGACACAGATTATTATTATTACTTTTGAGGTTATTGGGCGAGTTAAGGGTAGATAGGGAGGATGTCATCCCCCTCGTCATCAAAATGACCAAAATGCATATATGCTGACTCAGTGATCTTTTATCAAACTGAGATTGTGCAAGTTAGCGTCTCTGGCTCTGACAGTACCAGGTGGCATTGAGATTGGCTGGCTGACATTGCAATAGAGTAATGGGTGATTGCTTGGTTTTTAGGTGTAACCGCCTTGGATTTTGGCCAACAAAGTTGACAGTTTACTAAAGTAATAAATCAAGTCAAGACTTCTATACAACCAGAGGAGTCGCCCCCTGGTGGTCAGTAGAGAGAATGCAGTTTTAACACATGAAGCATAGACTTCTATACAACCAGAGGAGTCGCCCCCTGGTGGTCAGTAGATAGAATGCAGCTTTAACACATGAAGCATAGACTTCTATACAACCAGAGGAGTCGCCCCCTGGTGGTCAGGAGAGAGAATGCAGCTTTAACACATGAAGCATAGACTTCTATACAACCAGAGGAGTCAGGAGAGAGAATGTTCATGTAATCTGCGTCTGGCCTCCACACAACTGAATCACTTTCCTTTAATGTAATTGGTTCCCTTTAAAACAATCGATGTGACTCATGGAAGTGCAGCCTGTGAGTCACAGTTCATTCACCAATCAGACGGACAAAGATGTGAATAATGTCACGATGCGACGGATGAGTCGGAGATGAAAAAGCGTGAAACAAAAAGAAGCGTTTGTGCGATCTCACCGAGGACGACGATGCTGACGGTGTCGCTGCTCTGCCCGTGTTGGGCTTGACACCAGTACACGCCGCTGTCGGACAGCTTGGCCGTCTTCATGACGCAGGTAGAAGGAGAGCGGTCGCCCCAGCCCGATCCACAGTGGGACAGCTTCATACTGGGAACACACCAGTTTAGCCATCGTTGACACATTAAAGCGCTGACGAGGACCTTTCTGCACCCATGAAATCACTTTGAGGCGGTTTTATTCACCCAAACCCCTAACTCTGTATTTTAAAAGGTGTGTTTGGTGTCTTGGTGGTGAACTGACCTTCCTGCCGTGTATCTCCACACCGTCCAATCACCGGAGCTCATCCGCCCACAGCTCAGCGAGATCTTGTCGTACTCGAAGAACTGGGACGTGCTGGGAGTGATGGTCACCGAGGCTGGGAGGGAAACATAAACACTTCCTGTGGATTCGTCCTCCACTTGAAACACCTCGGCTGTTACAGGACGTGTGGACTCTGTGACCTAAATCTCATAAAGTAACTCTAAGTACAATGTTTCCTTTTATTGAGGAACAGAAAAGTACAAGTACATCATAATGTGTACTGTGCTTGAGGCGGTCGGCAGTCAAAAACAAGCTTTTGATCCTGACACCAAAGGCCGGTCTCGGGATGTGAACCCAAATATATGAACGTTACTCTCACAAGTGATATTTATAAAAGAAGGAAGTGTGCGCCTCAAACAGACTCCAGACCAGCGGACTCGTGGCTCTTTATTTCCATCTGATATGACGAGGAGCTCCGAATCTAAACCTAAACCTGTTTTTATCATTTCATTTAAATTGGTCATCATTGTGTGGATTTATGATTGAGACACAAAATCAAAGATCATTTTTTATTTTTTTAATTATTAATTTATTTATTAATCCCACAGTAGGTAAATTATTCTCTGCATTTTATTCATCCTTAGTAATTAAGCAGCAGTTGCGTTTGCTGAAACAACGGATGCTGTTGTTGCTCGATTGAGCAACTTTTCAAACTACCTAGAAACTAACTGTGTTTCTCAAAAAGCAACTAGCAACAGAAAATGTAGCTAAATTAACTTGGAAACTTTTATTTGGAAACTTTTGAAAAGTGACTCAAACAGCTCTCGATGACACACAAAGCCACGGACGAAGAAATAGAGAAGAAGGTAAATTTCTACAACTTGAATCGGCTCTTTTTCTGTCACCAGTGCAGCATGAAAGCATGGTGGTACAGTTAGCTAGCTTGCTAATTCCTCCAATGACAAGCTAACGTTAGCCTACCTGGCTAGCTAGCTAGCCATCTGTCTCCGCAGAGATTTGAACGAGTTGAACGACCATTAAAACATTTCAGTGTCCGTTTGTTTTCTATAGTTCAATGTTGGTTTTAGTTTGTAGCAAGAAACTCATGAATAAAACAACCCTGTGATGTCATGTGTTTACAAATAAAATGATGGCGATGGTTTTGATGTCATTTCGCGATGACATCAACATGTTGCGAGGCAATTCTTTTTCGCAACAAGTCGACTTCCTCTGACGGTCAGCTGGCGACACTGTCGTGTTTCATGTTGAAGACCAGCAAGAGAAGCGCCTTCAGACAGACAGGAAGCAGACAGACAGGAAGCGACAGACAGACAGGCAACATCAACGCTTATCAGACATTTTATACCGAATTTATATCAATTATGATTTAATTAAAACAAACGCTAAAAAGATTTTCATTTCAATAAATGTCTGTTAAGTCGCCGTCCATCGCTGATTAAACACCGACAGGAGAAACTCACCTCGACCGCGGACCGACGTCTGGAGGACGCTCAGCAGCACTGAAACCACATCACAGGTCACCGTGTGTGTGTGTGTGTGTGTGTGGAAACATACGTAACACACTCAAATATTCAGCTGCACAGATCACAGTTCAACTATAAAACACGTCGCTGTTCCCTCGCAGGAGGTTTCACTTTGTTTATTTTCTCACGATGAACGTTGGTCCTTATTAAACTTTTCTCTACTTACCGGGGAACAGCAACGCTGCCTTCATGGCGTCTGCAGGCTGACCGTCCAAATGCACCAAGTGTGGCGACAACATCCTGTTCATGGAAACCACGAGGAGGGCGGGAGGCAGAGGCGGAGTGCAAATATCATATATTCTTCATCAACTCCATTTATTGGAGGACGAATATTGAACAATTAAAGATGTATTTAATAAGTGTTCGTCTCTCATTATCTGATATCTGGCGTCTCGCTTTAGTTCCCTGAGGTAGAAACAGAGACCAGGAACTAAAGACAAAGCTCACATCCTGTTTGTTTGATCAGAAGCTCGTCTGAAGACCTCACAAAAGAACAGCAGCGGCAGAAAAGAAAATTCATCTCGTTGAACAAAAGTCTTTCTTCACAACCCTTAAATATGTTTCTTCTTGCTGAGCGTCAGACGTTCAGATTATTAGAACTCTTATCTGAACATGAAGCTGGTTAGCTTAGCTTAGCATAAAGACTGTAAACAGCTAGCGTAGCTCTGACCAAAGGTAACAACATACCAGCTCTTCTAAAGCTGATGAACAATTGTTTTTTGCTTTTTTTGAGCCCGTACAAAAACAAAAAAACAAGTTATGCAGGAAGAAGCGTTACGTTTTTCAATAACACCCAAATGTTCCAATGAGACGGCTGCAGTAGGCACAGGGGGCGGGGCTTCAGGGCTCTATCTTGGTTGCTTTGTTGGTTTGTTACTTTGTTGCTTTGTTGGTTTGTTACTTTGTTGGTTTGTTGGTTTGTTGGTTTGTTACTTTGTTGGTTTGTTACTTTGTTGGTTTGTTACTTTGTTGGTTTGTTGGTTTGTTGGTTTGTTACTTTGTTGGTTTGTTGGTTTGTTACTGAGCCGATTGTTATGAAACATGGACGAAGGAAGAAGTCGTGTCAGACTTTCCTGACCGCTGTGCGGGTTGCAGGTTGTTGGTCTGCGAGCGCCTCTCAAATGGGTTTTGTTCAACTCTGCGGTTGCTTGTTAAGGCGGCCGTGTGGTCTGAGGTGTGGAGAAGAAAACGTACAGGAAACAGGAAACACTCGCTGCTTGTTGGAGATGAAACCAAAGGCAGATTTACAATTATTGCATCTTATTAGATTGTGATTCATCACGTGTTTAATTACATTTTAAAGAATAACCTTTAAAAATACAAAAATACTGGAGGTCCTCGTCCACTTGCTGTCGAAACGTGCTCTCTCACTTTTTAGTGAAGGGACTTGAACACACGTCTTATCTTATCGCACCGCCAGCGCCAGCTAACCACAAGGCGCTGAAACAGAAATGTTTCTACATTGATCTGAAAAAGATTTGATGATGTCGACCATGTCGTTTATTTTGATGATTCTATATTTGTGTGTCTGTTTTTGTGTGCGTGCGTCCCGTTGGTGCATGTGTTACTTCCTGTATGTTGTTGATGCACACAAACGCTGCACTACTTGACGTTTCAATTTAACGTCTAGTCCGAGACTAAAGATAAACTCTGAGCAGCGGTTTTCCTGTTGATCAAAGGATATTTTATCTCAAACAATTACATTTATAAATTAAATAAAATTTACTTGGTTCCAATTCAAACTCAATTTGAAACTTTATTGAGTTTTTCAATAATTCATGATAATAAATCACAGCTCATTACAATAATTGTTGACAAAAAACAATGAATAATAACTGAAAATGTAGCTTTGTTGAACAAATAAACCAATTATTTCGGTAGAATTGATAGCTATAGCATCCTATGCTAACATTAGCGAGCTAACTCAATATATTCATTGTACTGTGCTTTAATTTGCCCTCAGACAACCAAGCTAATGAGTGAATATTAAGGTTTTACCACTATATAATTCAATTTTGACACGTTCCTTTTTATTTGAATTACTTCTGATGTATTAAACAAATAAGTTTGAGACATCATACATACTTTTAAGAAAGTAAATCTCTTAATTCTGAATGAAAAACATAATGTTGATTTACCACAATTTACTGTTGTTACATTCCTAACTTTTATCAGCAGCTAAATATTTAGCTAGCAACCGTAACTCGTACTGGTTAGCATTAGCACATCAAAGGATAAAATAAACATTCAGCAGAGAGATTTTAAAAACATATCTGCACCGATAGAAGGTTTAACTTATTGTGCATAACACATAGCTTTATTTGGTTTGTCCAATCAGAGGCCTCATAGCTTGCTCTCAAGCCTAACGCTGTCTTTTTCTTGACCAATCCCTTTGCTGCTTGCAGTTGTGGCTCCGCCCTCCATGTCATCTGCTGAGATTAAAATTAAAATGTCAGTAGAAATATTATCCATGTATCCTTTTGTCTGTAATAATGAATAAATACCAATAAATGGTCAAATGATGACAATAAAGTAAATCAAAATAAAACAAAGACACACAAAGAGTGCATGCTGACCTTTGACCTGTCGGGCCAGGAGGCGGGGTCCGGCCAGTCCGATACCCAGTGCTCCGATGGGAGCTGTGGTCAAGATGGCTAACACGGCTAACGTTAGCACGTCCAAACCAAACTTAATCAAGGTCTCGTCCCCCTCCTCTCTCGCCAAGTCCAACGCCTTGGAGCCAATAGCCGCCTGGCACACAAACAAACACACATCAGGCCTTTTAAACAACTTTGGAGATGTTAATGGTCCTAAATGTCCTAAAGGTGGTCTAATGTCGTCATTGGAGAGGTTCAAGGGATCTATTAGCAGGTTATTGTGGCCATTCAGTGGGCCCTAGTGTAGGAGGTTCTAGTGGTCCTTTGGATGGACAGTCATCATTTATAAGGTTCTTGTAGTAAAGTAATAAGTTGGAGGGGTCCTTTAAAAGGTTCTGTTAGTCTTTTGTGGTTATTCTGAGTCCTGAAGGCGATTCCAGTGGTCCTTTCAAAAGGTTCTCATGGTGATTGAAAAAGCTCTCCTGTACGTGCACTCTTAGAAAAAATGGTTCCAACGGGTTCTACCCAGAACCATTTGCTTCTGAAGCACCCTTTTTTGAAGAAAGAATGTTCTTGTTTTTTGTAAGACTAAGGCTTGATAAGAACCTTTTTCATCCAAGGAACCCTATTTGGAAGGAGGTTTTTCAAGGATTCTTGATAGCACAGGTGTTGAAATGGACTGTCCTGACCCTTCAGGGTTCTAGATGAAGCCCTTTGAATATAAAAGGGTTCATGGGTGGGTTCACGTCAGCGAGTGTTTTATGGTTGTTGTGGTCCTATAGGTAGTTCTATTGGTGAGGGGGATTTGGTTGTAAAAGCACTGAGGAGGTTCTGCAGATGAATCTACAGTCCTTTAGGAGGTTCTAGGAATATTAAAGGTTGTTCTCATGTAGTCTGTGTGGTTGTGGGGGTCCCTGTAGGTGATTTGAGCTGTCCTTTAGAAGGTTCTGAGGTTCTGGCAGTGATTTAGAGGTCATTATGTGTTTTTTGTGGTCTGTGATGAGGTTCTAGGGGTTCTGTCACTATGGTACACACACACAGACCTGTACGGTGGCTTTGGGGAGCCAGGCCACAGCAATGAAGAGCTTCTCCTTGAGGTTGAATCCTCCGTAATGAACCAGCAGGAAGGTGACGAGCAGGCGGATCACCAGACCGATACCGATACAGGCCAGACCAAGACCTGAACGGAGAACGTTAGACCGGTTCAGAACGCATTGGGAACGTCAGGATAACACTGCGCGGTTCCTAGTCCCTGAGACCAGGTCCACATGACGTGCTGCTTGTGAACTTCTTCTCACCCACGGTGCTGGGGTCAAGGGTCGCGATGGTGATCTCTGCTCCAATCAGGCCGAAGAGGAGCGGCTGGAACACGTCCCATGACAGCCCCACCATGGCGGCCACCGGGGCCTGGAGGCAAAGATAACCACTGATCTCAAACAGTCTGGATTAAGCACAATCACACTGTGGTCTGAATCCAGGTGTTCAATCCGGATTGATGTGGTTCTGGTCTGTGATACCTTGTCAGCCTTCCAGCCCAGAGCAGCCAGAAAAGCCAGCACCAGCGTACAGAGACCACCGGCTCCGGCAAAACCAATCATATGACTGAAGAAGACCGAAAATATGGACAGACCCAACAATATGAGAGTCCTCCTCAAGACCAGGTCGTCCTGCAGACAGACAGACAGACAGACAGAGAGACAGACAGACAGACAGAGAGTACATTTAGATAATTCAATAAATTATATTTAGGATTTAAATCAAACCACACCCTCACCTGGTCTTTACTGGGGAAGAAGCACAAGAACAGACCCAGGACCAGCCCGGCTATGACTCCTCCCGCCACCTCCAGAAGACCCTTCAGGATGTTCATCCACGTAGAACCTGCAGGACAAACAAAGCATGAGGAACCCAATGGAACCCAGTAGAATAGAAAGCAGCACATTCTCCTGTACAGACCTGTAGAGAAGGCGATTCCCAGGCAGGTAGAGAACCCTGTTATGGCCAGAATGTCATCAAAACTCCCAGCAGCCATCAGGAGGGTAGGGATTCCCTGATCAACAAAACAGAACATCATCAGAACATAAATAGAACATCAACGGAACATCAATAGAATATCACATATTAACAAAAGTATTTTCTCAGGGTCCTACTGGTGATACTGGTAGTCCTTGAGCAGGTTCTTGTGGTCCTCTAAGAGGTTCTAGTGGCCATTGAGAAGATTCTAGTGGTCTTAGGATGTTCTCATTGTCAGTGAGGAGGTTTCAGGAGTTCTTTAGAAGGTTCTTATAGCCACTGAAGAAGTTGTAGATGTCCCTAGAATGATCCTTTCAGTAAACACAAGAACCTCCTAAAGGACCGTCAGGTACTAGTGGTCATCAAAGGGGTTCTAAGGATCTGAGAATGGGTTCTAGTTCTCACTGATTACTATTTATAGGCATTATTTAGAGGTTCTCGTAGACCAAGAGGAGGTTTTAGGGTTCATGTAGTCGGCCAGTTTTGGTTCTAGTAGTTCGTAGATCAGCCGACACAGACCGGCTCCCCCTGGTGGCAGCTAACAGAACCACCTGATGCTTTACCTTCTCCACTCCGTATCCTTCTCTCTGCAGGAGCAACATGGAGGGAACCACGACCGCCGGAGACACGGCAGCCAGGACGAAACTACACACACACACACACACACACACACACACACACTTCAATACAATGGTATTAATATAGCTGTAGTTTCCACATGTTGATAATGATGTGTGTGTGTATGCGTGTGTGTGTTTGCAGCTTGTGTGTGTGTGTGTGTGTGTGTGTGTGTGTGTGTGTTACCCCAGGATGAAGCCCCACACCCAGGGCAGACCCAACAGGAAGTGAGAAACCACGGCGACGATGGAGGCCTCCACCACACAGGGGCCGATCGCAAGACGCAAACACACGGCCTTCAGGCGACTCAGCGCCTGCATGATCACACACTCGTTAGGTATGGCCGGTGTACTCAACTGTGTGTGTGTGTGTGTGTGTGTGTGTGTGTGTGTGTGTGTGTGTGCTCACCGAGGGGTCGAGGCCCAGCCCGGCTCTGGTCAGGATGATTGACAGGGCGATGTTCCTCAGAGCCGAAGACCAGTGGGTGTCGATGTAGACGGCGTCCGTGACGTAGGGAACGTTACGCAGCAGCAGCCCTGCCAGCAGCATGCCTGTTTTTTCCACACACAGATATAAATACACACATTAAATAAAGTAAATCAATATAAATAAACATTTAGAGTATTTGTACACATACGTGTATTTTATTTCATTTTTCCTTGTTTCGTGAACAGTTTACGTGTTTACTGGATTTGTTTGTGAGTAAATAATGACATAAACAGATCGTCGGATCGTACCAAGTAGAGGAGGGAAGGGGGGCAGCGTGGGCAGTTGGATCATTCCAACCAGCTTCCCCCCCAGAACGGAGCAGATGAAGAGGATGACGACGCCGAACAGGTTTCCTCCAGGCAAACACTCACTTCCTGTTATGGACCAGACGACCCCGAACAGTAGGGCAAACAGACACACTAGACACACACACACGCACACACAGATGCATTGATTATTTATTTCACACGTCTTTAATGAGTTAAATTAACTGTTCCCTAAACAAACTCACCCCTGCTCCCCAGAGGAGGAAACCCTGTAGGTCCTTCCCCTATAAATCCACCTGGAGGCTGTGTGTGTGTGTGTGTGTGTGTGTGTGTGTGTGTGTGTGTGTGTGTGTGTGTGTGTGTGTGTGTGTGTGTGTGTGTGTGTGTGTGTGTGTGTGTGTGTGTGTGTGTGTGTGTGTGTGTGTGTGTGTGTGTGTGTGTGTGTGTGGTGTTACCTTTGGTGACCACCAGGTTGAGGAGTCCTCGTGGTCGAGGACATTTGTCCTTCAGACGGAGACAAGACGCACAGCAGGAGGACGAGTCGGAGGACGCCATCTTTCACACACATACAAGTATAAATATATACATACATATATACAGTATCTAAGTATAACTTGGGGTATATACACACTGTTATCATAATAAAATAACAGCGTCACGGTTTTATTAATATTATATAATAATATCAAAGAATGATGATATAAGTCGTCTTAATAATCTCAATGATATCTTTATAAACAGCTACATTGATGACAACATTTGAGGAGCAACAATGATGTGTTGCTGCGGTCGAGGCAACTTGTCTGCAGACATTAAAGGAAACGATTCACGATTCAACATCCACATCCTTCTGGATCTGATACGCTGCTTCTGATTGGCTGTTTACACCACCACCAACAACAACAACAACAACAACAACAACACACCTGTAGGTTCTATTAATAGATGGCCTGTCTCAGAGTTCAGGGTCATGTCAATTTCGTGTGTGTGTGTGTGTGTCTGTGTGTGTGTGTGTGTGTGTGTGTGTGTGTGTCATGGACCACTCACCCTGTTGGTGTCGTCCAGTTCGTCCGTCTTCCTCCGCGGCAGGACGGTGATCTCTCTCTCGTCCTGACTGACCTGAACTTTACTCCCTCCCTTTGAGTGTGTGTGTGTTCACAAAGAGTGTCAAAGAGAGCGAGAGAGAGAGAGAGAGAGAGAGAGAGAGAGAGAGAGAGAGTGAATGAGTAGTTGCACTTTGTACGGAACAAAACCTGACATATGTGTGTGCTTATATTGCTATCCTTGTGAGGTCGTAGTGAGGACACTGCTGCATTGTGGGTACCGATCATCACTACTGCAATCGAAGATTCACATCAAGCGTCAAACCTACGCTGCTAGAAAATAATTACATTTTTTAAAAAAAATGCTTTTTAATCTTTGTTTTTTAGGGGAAAGTACAACATGAAGCATAGACTTCTATACAACCAGAGGAGTCGCCCCCTGGTGGTCAGGAGAGAGAATGCAGCTTTAACACATGAAGCATAGACTTCTATACAACCAGAGGAGTCACCCCCTGGTGGTCAGGAGAGAGAATGCAGCTTTAACACATGAAGCATAGACTTCTATACAACCAGAGGAGTCGCCCCCTGGTGGTCAGGAGAGAGAATGCAGCTTTAACACATGAAGCATAGACTTCTATACAACCAGAGGAGTCGCCCCCTGGTGGTCAGGAGAGAGAATGCAGCTTTAACACATGAAGCATAGACTTCTATACAACCAGAGGAGTCGCCCCCTGGTGGTCAGGAGAGAGAATGCAGCTTTAACACATGAAGCATAGACTTCTATACAACCAGAGGAGTCGCCCCCTGGTGGTCTGTTGATTTGTTCAACGTTTCTTTCTTTCTGAACCTGAAAAGTTATTTACTTTAAGTATTTTAAACAAAAGATTTAACAAAATGCTTTAGTTTCTATTCATCCTCCTGTGAACCAGTAACTGGGTATTTAACTGGTGTCACATTACAGATGAGTATTTCATAATAATCCATTATTTTCTAACTTCATACACCCTGAACCTCGTTTGAACATTCCTTCTTGTGTTTCTCACTTTTGTTCTTCCTCTTTTTTCCATTCATCATTCTCTCCGTCACTTAATAAACAAGATTTATTGTTTCATCACATTAATCATTAAACCAGCAGATACACTCACTCACCTCTCTCTCTCTCTCTCTCTCACACACACACACACACACACACACACATTTTATACAGGAGTTAAAAATAGAGTTTATGATTCACTTGTTATTGTTACTATAAAACATCAAGAGACAGAAACAACCAGCCAATCAGAACAGAAGTTCAGAGAAACCAAACAGTTGGTGCAGTTAGATATACGTATATTTAGTATTTAGTATAATAACAGATATATGTATCTATATTTACATAAATATACATATATGTATCAATATATATCAATATAGATACAGTATATATTTACACATATATTTTTATATATATACACATACATATACACAGGTATTTATATATATACTATATATATATATGTATGTGGGGCAGGGGCGTGGTTAGCGCGGCTGCACGAAAGGAAGAGAGAGGGGCGGCTCAGGGAACAGGTGTGGGGAATGAGGGCGAATGAGCCACACCTGGGGCTAATAAGCGAGTGTGTGTGTGTGTGTGTGTGTGTGTGGGTGTCGGCGTCTCCATAAATACCCGGAAGTGACGACAGTCGGGGGACGGAAGCGAGTGAGCGCTGACGACGGAGGTGTGCGACGGCGGCGAGCGAACGAGAAAGAAAGAAAAATAAAAGCATTTACGACAAGTATACGTACCTGTGTGGCGGCTGGTTTCTCCGGGCAAAGAACCCTTGTTACAGTGGCGCCTGACGTGGTATCCGGAGAATGGACCAGGGGGACCGTATGCAGGACGCGCCGGCGCAGCCGCTCCTGGCGCTGGGGCAGATGATGGCCGGCATAGCCGCCATTCAGCAGGAGCAGGCGGTGGTGAATCGCGCCTGTCTGGACACGAACCGCGCGATCCTGGCGGCGATCCAGGACTCGGTGGCGCAGCAGACCCAGGCCTTCGGGCGCCTCGTCGCCCGGGTGGAGGCGGCGCCGGCTCCCGCCGGGCCGGGCCGTGGCCCGACGGGGGTGACGCTGCACCGGATGGTCCCGGAGGACGACGCCCAAGTGTTTTTGGACGCCTTCGAAGCGACGGCGGTGGCCTGCGCCTGGCCACGGGACGAGTGGGCGGTGCGCCTCCTGCCGCTGCTGGCAGGGGCGGCGCAGACGGCGGCCCTGAGCGTCCCGGCTGCTAGGCGGGACTACGACAGCATCCGGAGGGCGGTGGTGGACCGGCTGGGGCTCGGCCCGGAGGACCATCGCCAGAGGTTCCGCGGGGCCACGCTGGGTCCGGAGGACCGGCCATTCGCCTACGGCCAGCAGCTGATGGACGCCGGCAGGCGGTGGCTGCGGCCCGCGGGGGACGAAGGGCCGGAGGCCATGCTGGAGACCCTCGTGGTGGAGCAGTTCGCGGAGGGCCTGCCGGCCCGGACCGCGGCGTGGGTGCGCTGCCACCGGCCCGTGACGCTGGCGGACGCCGTCGCCCTCACGGAGGACCACCTGGCCGTCTACCCGCCGGCGAAGGGGGGGGGTGGACCTCCGCCAACGCCGGCCGCCGGGCAGCGGAGGGGTCGGCAGCCGCCGGTCCCGCAGCAGATCCCGACGCCGCCAGTGCCCGCCGTCGCGAGCCCACCCGAACCCCGCACCCTTCCCAGCTCGCAGGGGGCCCCTCAACCGCCAGGGCAGGTGTGCTGGAGGTGCCAGCAGCCCGGCCACTTCCGGAGGGAGTGTCCGGCCATGGAGGTGGGGCAGACGGTCCGGGTTGCCGGCGCCCCAGCACCCTCCCCCGGTCCGGTAGCGACATACCGCGTTCAGGTAAGAATCCAGGGGGGTGTCCGCCAGGCGATGGTGGATTCGGGCTGCACTCAGTCCATGATCCACCAGAACCTGGTTCGACCCGGGGCATTGGTGGAGGCGGCACGGGTGAGGGTGAAGTGTGTGCATGGGGATATTCACGAGTATCCGGTGGTGCCAGTGGAGATTAGATACGGGGGGAAAAAGCATAGGGTGAAGGTCGCGGTTAGCTCCCGCCTTACGCACCCCCTAATCTTGGGAACCGATTGGCCGGGGTTTGACAGGTTAGTGGGGGAGGCTGCGGGGGTGCGGGCACGACAGCCAGGGCCGTGGGATATGTGTGCGGTGCTCAGCGGGGACGCGAGTCCTCCCGACGCTGCGTCCGGGGCGGGGGAACCGGCCGAGCCTCCTAGGGAGGCTCCGCCGGCGCCCGAGTTTCACGCCATGGAAGATTTTCCACTGGAGCAGACTCGGGATGAGACTCTGCGGGCAGCGTTTGACCAAGTGAGCAAGGTTGATGGCCAAGTGGTGCGCCCCGCCGCGGCGCAGACATATCCGCGTTTTTCATTAATCAGGGACCGGTTGTACCGGGTGAGTCGTGACACCCGGACCGGGCAAGAAGACACCCAGTTGCTGGTGCCGAAGAGCCGTCGGGAAATAGTTTTCCAGGCGGCTCATTATAACCCGATGGCTGGACACCTGGGTACTGACAAAACACTGCACCGGATAATGGCCCGATTTTATTGGCCGGGCATCCGGGCGGACGTGCGCCGGTGGTGCGCCTCCTGCCCGGAGTGTCAATTGGTGAATCCCCCGGCCATTCCGAGGGCGCCATTGCACCCTCTACCATTGATGGAGGTGCCGTTTGACCGTGTCGGCATGGACCTCATCGGGCCATTTCACCGGAGCGCCCGCGGCTATCGC
The DNA here is from genome assembly GCA_023566465.1 of Cottus gobio. Lineage (NCBI taxonomy): Eukaryota > Metazoa > Chordata > Actinopteri > Perciformes > Cottidae > Cottus > Cottus gobio. The sequence goes on from CM042233.1 coordinate 553,169, forward strand.
TTTGTGTTGGTCCTGATGGACTATGCAACGCGATACCCGGAGGCGGTGCCATTGCGCAACATCTCGGCAAAGAGTGTTGCGCAGGCGCTGTTTCAGGTCATCTCCCGCGTCGGGGTCCCAAAAGAGATCCTGACCGACCAGGGCACCTCGTTCATGTCGCGCACACTGAGAGGGCTTTACGGGCTGTTGGGGATCGAGTCAATCCGGACCAGCGTCTACCACCCCCAGACCGACGGGCTGGTAGAGCGGTTCAATAAGACTTTGAAAACCATGATCCGTAAATTCGTTAGCGATGATGAACGTAATTGGGATAAATGGCTTGACGCTCTTCTGTTTGCAGTGCGGGAGGCACCCCAGGCCTCCACGGGGTTTTCCCCTTTTGAGATGATGTTCGGCAGGACGCCACGGGGGGTGCTCGACCTCATTAAAGAAAGCTGGGAGGAGGGGCCGAGCACCAGCCAGAACGAGGTGCAGTACATCCTGGACCTGCGCGCAAAGCTTCACGCCTCGGGTCGGCTTTCACGCGAGAATTTGCGCCAGGCCCAGGAGCGTCAGAAACGCCTGTACGACAGAGGGGCCAGGCTGAGACGATTCGCACCGGGAGACAAGGTACTTGTATTGCTCCCCTCTTCCAGCTCGAAACTCCTGGCCAAGTGGCAAGGGCCCTTCGTGGTCACACGGCAGGTCGGGGAGGTCGACTATGAGGTTGTGCGGTCGGACAGGGGCGGGAGCACACAGATATACCACCTGAACCTCCTTAAAGCGTGGAGGGAGGCGGAGTCTGTGTCGCTGGTGTCCGCAGTCCCGGAGAGGGAGGAGCTGGGGCCCGAGGTTCCAAAATCGGCCAGTCCCGCCTCGCTCCCTGTGGAAGCCCGCCTCTCCGCGGCCCAGCAAGCAGACGTTGCCGAACTACAGGCGCGTTTTGCGGCCGTGTTCTCGCCCCGGCTCGGTCGCACCAGCCTCATAGTGCACGATATTGAGACACCCCCAGGGGTGACAGTGCGGACCCGCCCCTATAGGCTCCCGGAACACAAAAAGAAGGTGGTCCAGCGAGAATTGAAGGCCATGCTGGAGCTGGGAGTAATAGAAGAGTCCAACAGCGCCTGGTGTAGTCCCATCGTTCTTGTCGTCAAGAAGGATGGGTCTATACGGTTCTGTGTGGACTACCGCCGGGTGAATGAGGTATCACGGTTTGACGCGTATCCGATGCCCCGGGTCGACGAGCTCCTGGACCGACTGGGCACTGCACAATTCTTTTCCACACTGGATTTAACCAAGGGCTACTGGCAGATTCCCCTGTCGCCAGAGGCCAAGGAAAAAACGGCCTTCTCCACTCCGTACGGTTTGTTCCAGTTTAACATGCTTCCCTTCGGGTTGTTCGGGGCTCCGGCCACCTTCCAGCGTCTCATGGACCGGGTGCTGCGTCCGCACGCTGCATATGCGGCCGCCTACCTGGATGACGTCATCATCCACAGTGACACGTGGGCGGAGCATGTGCGGCGGGTGGGCGCGGTGCTCGAGTCCCTGAGGGAGGCCGGACTCACCGCCAACCCGGGGAAGTGTGCGATTGGACGGAGGGAGGTACGGTATCTGGGGTACCACTTGGGCGGAGGGCAGGTGCGTCCCCAGGTGGATAAGACGGCGGCCATCGCCGCCTGCCCGCCGCCCAAGTCCAAAAAGGAGGTGAGGCAGTTCTTGGGGCTGGCGGGCTACTACCGGCGGTTTATCCCCGCCTTCGCGGAGCTGACCAGCCCCTTGACCGACCTCACCCGGAAAGGTGCTTCAGATCCGGTCCAGTGGACGGAGCAGTGCCAGTGGGCGTTTGAGGCGGTGAAACGGGCCCTCTGCGGGGAGCCGCTGCTGTACACCCCTAACTTCTCTCTCCCTTTTGTTTTGCAGACTGACGCGTCGAACAGAGGGCTGGGGGCCGTTTTGTCCCAGGAGGTGGAGGGGGTCGACCGGCCAGTGGTGTACATCAGCCGGAAGCTGTCCGACAGGGAGGGGCGCTACAGCACCATAGAGAAGGAGTGCCTGGCCATCCGGTGGGCGGTCGACGCCCTGCGCTATTACCTCCTGGGGCGCCAGTTCACCCTCTGTTCGGACCACGCCCCGCTCCAATGGCTCCACCGCATGAAGGATGCCAACGCCCGGATCACCCGGTGGTATCTGGCCTTGCAGCCTTTCCATTTCACGGTGGTCCATAGGCCGGGGTCGCAGATGGCTGTGGCTGACTTCCTGTCCCGGCCCCAAGGGGGGGAAGGGGGGGAGTTGGCTAGGCCGGTGGCACCCCGGCCTAAAGCGGGCGGTGGGGGTATGTGGGGCAGGGGCGTGGTTAGCGCGGCTGCACGAAAGGAAGAGAGAGGGGCGGCTCAGGGAACAGGTGTGGGGAATGAGGGCGAATGAGCCACACCTGGGGCTAATAAGCGAGTGTGTGTGTGTGTGTGTGTGTGTGTGGGTGTCGGCGTCTCCATAAATACCCGGAAGTGACGACAGTCGGGGGACGGAAGCGAGTGAGCGCTGACGACGGAGGTGTGCGACGGCGGCGAGCGAACGAGAAAGAAAGAAAAATAAAAGCATTTACGACAAGTATACGTACCTGTGTGGCGGCTGGTTTCTCCGGGCAAAGAACCCTTGTTACAATGTACACATACAGTAAATACATGTATATATACAGTACTGTGCAAAAGTTTTAGGCAGGTGTGAAAAAATGTAAACTAAGAATGCTTTCAAAAATATAAGTGCTAACTTATATTTATATATATATATATTTTCTTATATAGATTTTTCTTTTGTTCGCTCACTTTGCATTTTGTTAATTGATGAAAATAAACTGTTAGCACTTCTATTTTTGAAAGCATTCTTAGTTTACAGCATTCTTTCACACCTGCCTAAAACTTTTGCACAGTACTGTATATATATATATATTTATATATATTATGTATTTATATTAATATAGTATATTAATATGTTTATATACAGATGCAGAGATGATAAAGATATAATGAACTACCTCGGATTGTTTCCATCCGTTGTCATAGTAACGCTTCGTAGCTTCTTCGTCCATCATCTGAAACAAACAAAATATCTCTGAATATGAGCTGAGGCTTTTATTGTGAAAGGTAAGAACAGAAGGTTTTTGTCAGAGTTAAAAAGAGTAATAAAGTTTGTGATTTGGCAATAATCATCTGATTTCAGGGAAAACACAAACACAACTTTCATATTTCAAACTTCTTCGAACTCGTCAAATTAACTTAATGATTAATTAACGAGTTGTTTGGTCCGTGAAATGGTGAAATGGTGAAATGATGACGTGAAGTTGTCTCAGAGGAGGAAAGAAACTAGAAGACGTTCATATTTAAGAAGCTGGAATCAATTAACCGCTGCAGAAACTCTCCAGATAACTGATCAATATCTTTACTTTTCGTTACATTATTGCTTCTTAATTATTAAAGAGAAGCAGACAATAAAAGTGAACACAAATAAAAGGAACATTTCGTCAAACCTCCGATAAGACATTCAGTAAATAATCAGATATTGATCGTCTCACAGAGTCAGTGAACCGATGATTGATTTGTATTTTAACACATTTTCACATAAATAAATATTGTGTTCATACGCACCGTGTGACTGGAACAAAGAGGAGACGACTCACGACCGTCCGCAGACAGACAGAGTCTGCCGAGTTAAGAACAGGCGGTTTTTAACGCCTTTGTGTTTGTCGCTCTGTAAGACACACACACACACACACACACACACACACACACACACACACACACAAAGCCTGGCATTATGGGAACACTGGTCGCTGTCACTGGGTTAATACCAGGCTTCATGGTCACTGCAGACACTAAGACGTCTTATTACCATGTACATAATAGCAGGTGTGTGTCGGTGTGCGCACGTGTGACAGCGTCGCTCCACGCACACACGAAGCGCCTGATTAACGCGACTCACAGATGATTGACAGCTTCAAATTCAAATCCAGATTAAAACAGGACGTTTTCTTAATGAAATAGAGACTCGCTGAAGATTATTCAAATCCAGAATTAGTGAGAATATTGTTTTACTCGTTTAAGGTTTACGTTCTCCATCTTTAAAGTGACAGATGTCTTCATGGACTCCAAGCTGTAGATTAATCCACCACTGAAAGTAGTCCCCGACAAATGTTCTACTTCCTGTTTGCTTGATTAAAAACCAATGAGTTTCTCTCTTATCAATTATATCATTCAGCCCTCGCCTGGCTGTGGAATTCTGGGAAATGGTGTTTGTTAAAGGAAGACACATGGAAGTTTGTAAAAGGGCTGGATTCTTATATCAGATTTATATTGACCACCTCTGGAAGTTAGTTTTACTCTATAGGTGTATATATATATATATATATATATATATATATATATATTATGTCTGATATAATGAATATTAGTGGTTGTTGTTGTTGTTTTTTGTGTTTGTTTTTTAAGAATATTTTTCTACAGCTTTTTGTATGTCGCGCTCATTACACAGGGTGTGTGTGTGTGTGTACATGCAGTCATGTGATGTACAGACTGTATGTTTGTACGTGATTTGCCTAGTGAGCGTGTTTCTGATGTCACTTCCTGGTTTAGCTGTTAGCTGTCATAATGACGATGATGATGATGACGATGAATGTCACTGTTTAATTATATGGATTTAAATGCCTCATGAACAGACTGTAGCCTCTAATGTTTTGTTGTAACCGTGAATAATTGGTTTGTATCACCTTGTAACCACAAATAAAAGTATACACACACTATCCCCTCTGTGTGTGTGTGTGTGTGTGTGTGTGTGTGTGTGTGTGTGTGTAATGTAACAGAAGACTTTGTGACAGTTTGACTCCCCGTCTGATCTCAGTCTAAAAAAAACATGTTTCAGACTAAATATCTCCCATCATGCACCTTTATTTATGGACTAGAGGAAGTGGAAACAGACTGAACGTACAGGGACGTGCGTCACACACACACACACACACACACACACACACACACACACACACACACACACACACACACACACACACACACACACACACACACACACACACACACAGAGGGGATAGTGTGTGTATACTTTTATTTGTGGTTACAAGGTGATACAAACCAATTATTCACGGTTACAACAAAACATTAGAGGCTACAGTCTGTTCATGAGGCATTTAAATCCATATAATTAAACAGTGACATTCATCGTCATCATCATCATCGTCATTATGACAGCTAACAGCTAAACCAGGAAGTGACATCAGAAACACGCTCACTAGGCAAATCACGTACAAACATACAGTCTGTACATCACATGACTGCATGTACACACACACACACACCCTGTGTAATGAGCGCGACATACAAAAAGCTGTAGAAAAATACTCTTAAAAAACAAACACAAAAAACAACAACAACAACCACTTGGAATGTTCTGGATGTCAGTTAGACGTCAGCATGGAGGGAACACCGGGCAACTTGATGGGCAACTTAATGGGCAACTTGATGGGCAACTTAATGGGCAACTTGATGGGCAACTTAATGGGCAACTTGATGGGTAACTTCTCTGCACTTCTCTTCACTTCTCCGCAGTTAGATTAGTTCATATCTTTCATCTGCTAACTAACTTTAGCTTGAGTTAGCTTTAGCTATAGTATAAAACTCACAAATACATAGTGGAAGCTAATGTAGCGTACTGCCAACATCATGAAAACCAGTTCAATAATGATCTATAATGGAAATATGCTCCATTTGTGCTTCACATTTTGGCACATGGTTTGTCCATTAATTTACAAGCTAATTTACGCTCATTAGCATTGTTAACATGATGATTCAGCAGTATTCCATTATTATTGGCTGTATGCTACAGTTACACTTCACAACATGATTTGAATGTTTCTTTATTTCAAATCCACTTCAGATGAGAATACTTAAAGCCGACACTTATGATTGAATTTTAAATATGTGTCTTTTTCTGGATGAAGTCTGGACTGTAAATCTGAGACCGCTTTCTGCTTCTTGTGTCGTTTCACACGGCAGTTAAAACGTGTTAATAAAGATAAATGTCGTCCATCAAAGTTGCCGGTTTGTTTAGAAGCAACAAAAGAAAAATAATCCTCTCTCTCTGTCTCACACACGTACAGTACGACATTGTACAGGTAACAAGGTTGTTTTCTTACTGCTAAGTTTAAGTACAGGCACTATAGAGCATTGTGGGAAGTTGAGTGCTCAACTGGTCTGTTTAAGATAGCAGCTTTTAGAAATTGTGTGTGAATGTTGTGATTTTTATGATAATTAAAAGTTTCAACAATCAAAGCAGACGATCGGATGATGTCGTGGAAATAAAGTGTGTGTTTACATCCAACACACACAAAAACCCAACATTGAGTTCACTTAAAGTTTACTTTGTATTGATACAACAATATTCTAATAATCTAATAATGAAATCTTCCCATCAGGAAGCATATTACAACGCTACGAGTAAAGCAATAACAAGTGCAAGTAACGTGTTTCTGGAAGCAAAGAAAGTCTATAATTTAAATTTCATAACTAACGAACACCAAAATCTAACTTCTGAATACTCAGAGTTTGTGTTTTTGTTACCTTGTTAAATTTATTGCAGTTGGTTTGGATTTCAAATTACAATGATGTGAGAAGATGAAAGACCTTTATTTTACAAACCTGTCGTCCTCAACTACGTCTTGTCGCCTACGTCTCGTTGTTGTCACCTTCATCCTGTCCACTATGTGTTGTCGTTGTCACCTTCATACTGTCGCTTACGTCTCGTCGTTGTCTCCGTCATCCTGTCGCCTACGTCTCATCGACTACATCTTGTCGTTGTCACCTTCATACTGTCGACCGCCATCTCGTCGTTGTCACCTTCATACTGTCGACCGCCATCTCGTCGTTGTCACCTTCATACTGTCGACCGCCATCTCGTCGTTGTCACCTTCATACTGTCGACCGCCATCTCGTCGTTGTCACCTTCATACTGTCGACCGCCATCTCGTCGTTGTCACCTTCATACTGTTGCCTACATCTCATCGACTACATCTTGTTGTTGTCGCCTAGGTCTTGTCGTTGTCACCTTCATCCTGTTGCCTAGGTCTTGTCGTTTGTTTGAACACCACATATTTTATGACATTGACACAGTTTACTGGATTGTTGTTTTGTTTTTCAAGAGTAAAATATTCCAATGCTACAAATACATTGATGTTTAAATTCCAACATTAAGTATCCTGCAGTGGTTGAACGTCATTGGGTGGTCAGTTGTTTACTAGATTAAAATTCTTCCACAAACCTGTAGTGTAATAAAAATGATCATTAATTAGTGAACGTTTAATCGTGAAGTCTAATTGCGGCTCTATTAGCCAACTAGTTAGCATCTGTATTACGAGTTTATAATACTGCTTCTACAGCAGTTGGCATCTGAAGGCGATCAGCATAGATATAGGCACAGGTAGAGGAACAAAAGGTGTGTGAGTCAGTCGTTCAGGTACGTGTGGATGTAGATCTGTTGTTGGATCCAGGCGGTGAAGTGTGTCACGTTGCTGTAAACACCGGGGCCGAGCACCTTACTGAAGCACACGCTGCCCCACGACGTCAGGCCGAACAACGTCCAGCGACCGCTGCCCTCCTCACACACCAACGGGCCGCCGCTGTCGCCCTGAACACACACACACACACACACACACACTGTAAACACACTGCACGTCAGCGGTTTGTTCAGAAAACCCGACCCGCTGTCTGTTACCATGCAGGAGTCGACAGTTCCGGCATCGTAACCGGCGCAAAGCATTCTGGGAGTGATGGTCTTCATGTCGAAGTAAGACTGACACTGAGACAGCGAGATGATCCGAACCTCCCCTTCCTGCAGCTTGAAGGGCACTGGACACACACACACACACACACACACACACACACACACACACACACACACACACACACACAAATCAATAAGACCATGTGTTTGTTTCTTGTACTTGTGACTTAGTGGGGACCATGCTTTTCACTTATTCAAAGGCCTGTTTCAGGGTTCAGACTTGAGTTGAGGTTTGGGTTAGAATTAAGAATGCAATATTCTCAGAAACACCAGGGGGTGCACAAACAAAATGAACTGTGAGGAATCAAAAAGACTAAGAGATATGAAGGCAGACTGAAGGTGAAACCACTTTAATACCTTCATACAAACCCTGTAGAGAAACAAGTCAAGTATTAAAAAACAAAGGTTGAATATCCTGTAAACTAATTGATCAGTCTCTGTGTCAGCTTCAGTGATGGAGTCAGGGGGGCGCATGATGCCAGGGTCCTCACAAAGACAGACGAACGTGTGTGTGTGTGCACTCACTCCTGTTGCCCATGTGACCCCAGCCTGTGATGTAACAGTAGGAGTCGGGCGAGGGGAGCCGGTCGAGTTCAGGCAGACACACCGGCCGGACGAACGGCGTCTCCTCGACCTGCAGACACAAACGAGAATCAGTAGATTTAATAATCAATACCGTCTCTTTGATCCTGATAATCAATCAACCGGTGTCTGACCGCGGAGTCCAGCTGCACCACGCTGATGTCGTAGTCCACCACCGCCCGGTTGTATCGCGGGTGCACGATGATGGAGCGCACCCCGCGGCTCTGGCTGTGGGCCCCTGGGTGGTCCAGGTTGTTGAGACCCAGCACCACCTTCCACAGCTCGGCGCTCTCCCTCCTGCAAGACAGAGGTCAGGGTTCAGCTCTCTGACTCAGCTCCCCCCCCTCCCTCCTCCTGTCTCTCTCTCCTCCCCGTCTCACCCCTCGAAGCAGTGGGCGACGGTCAGAGCCCACCTCCAGTCGATGAGGACGCAGCCGCAGACGTGACCGCTCTGGCCGCTCTGCAGCGAGCACTGCCAAGGCCACGCCCCCCGCCGGGAGACACGCCCTCCCAGAATCCTCTTCTTCCTGTAGGGGAAAACACCCAGAGACGGGCGGAGCCCACACTCTGATGGACAGACAGACAGACAGACAGACAGACAGACAGAAACAATTATATACAATATATATATATATATACACACATCTATACAAATAATATATATATTATATGTATATAATATAAAATAATAGGAGGATATTTACCTTCTCTGGAGCAGAGCAGAGATACTCTCCTCCTGGAATGACATGCATGACTGCAGACAGACAGACAGACAGACAGACAGACAGACAGACAGACAGACAGACAGACAGACAGACAGACAGACAGACAGACAGACAGACAGGCAGACAGGCAGACAGGCAGACAGGCAGGCAGGCAGACAAACAGACAGGCAGACAGGCAGGCAGGCAGGCAGGCAGGCAGGCAGGCAGGCAGGCAGGCAGACAGACAGACAGACAGACAGACAGACAGACAGACAGACAGACAGACAGGGTTTAGTTGAAGTCCTGAAGCTCCTCTAATGCAGTCTGGTGTGTTAGGTTCTCGTGGTTCTGTCGGGGGTTCCCCTACCTTCTCTTCTCCAGTCGGGCCTGCAGAGCAGAACCGTTCCTCTGGTTCCACTCGGGGTGAACGTGTAACCAACGGCGACGGCCCGGGACGCCAGGGTGGTCGGGTACCATGGAAACAGAGGAGGGAACTCTGCAGAGAAACGTGCACATTGTAGTTCACCTGTGTGTGTGTGTGTGTGTGTGTGTGTGTGTGTGTGTGTGTGTGTGTGTGTGTGTGTGTGTGTGTGTGTTACTGACCTTACCCTAGTCCCAGCTGGCTGCAGGTCAGCTGACTCAGCTCTTGGTTCCACTCGTCTGCACAGACCTGATACTCTGCTGCCGTCCTGAACACCGTCAATACATAACCCGATTGATCGGACAGAGACACTGCAGAGAGATCAATGCAGAGGCTGATACATATTGTATGTATACATACATATACAGTATGTATATATATAAATGTATATCTTACAGGGTATGTATTGTTATTATAATGACAGAATAAGTTACCACAGTTCCATTCATCCGAGCTGTCTGAACAGTGTTTCTTTCCGTCGCACCACAGAGTCCGATGGACGCACTGATGGTTGTTACAGGACAGCTCGTTGTCTCTGCACAGCGCTGAGGAAACACGTCAACAACACGTCAACAACACGTTAACAATACGTCAACAACACGTTAACAACACACCAACAACACGTCAACAACACGCCAACAACACGTTAACAACACGTCAACAACACCTCAGTAACACGTCAACAACACGTTAACAACACGTCAACAACACATCAACAACACGTTAACAACACGTCAACAACACGTCAACAACACGTCAACAACACGTTAACAACATGTTAACAACACGTCAACAACACATCAGTAACACGTCAACAACACATCAACAACATGTTAACAACACATCAACAACACGTTAACAACACGTCAACAACACGTTAACAACACACCAACAACACGTCAACAACACGTCAACAACACACCAACAACCGGTCAGTAACACATCAACAACACGTCAGTAACACGTCAACAACACACCAACAACACGTTAACAACACGTCAACAACACGTCAGTAACACGTCAACAACACACCAACAACACGTCAACAACACGTTAACAACACGTCAACAACACACCAACAACACGTTAACAACACGTCAACAACACCTCAGTAACACGTCAACAAGATGTCAGTAACACGTCAACAACACGTTAACAACACGTCAACAACACATCAACAACACGTTAACAACACGTCAACAACACGTCAACAACACGTCAACAACACGTTAACAACATGTTAACAACATGTTAACAACACGTCAACAACACATCAGTAACACGTCAACAACACATCAACAACATGTTAACAACACATCAACAACACGTTAACAACACGTCAACAACACGTTAACAACACACCAACAACACGTCAACAACACGTCAACAACATGTCAACAACACACCAACAACCGGTCAGTAACACATCAACAACACGTCAGTAACACGTCAACAACACACCAACAACACGTTAACAACACGTCAACAACACGTCAGTAACACGTCAACAAGATGTCAGTAACACGTCAACAACACGTCAACAACACGTCAACAACACGGTAGTAACATGTCAACATCACATCAACAACACGCAAACAACACGGTAGTAACACGCCAACAACACGTTAACACGCCATCAACACGTCAGTAACACGCCATCAACACGTCAGTAACACGTCAACAACACGTTAACAACACATCAACAACACGTCAACAACACGCCAACAATGTGTCAACAACACCTCAAAAAGACGTCAGTAACACGTCAATAACACCGGCGACTGTGGCTCAGTGGTTAGCAAGTCTGTCTTTCAATCAGAAGGTCGGCGGTTCGATCCCAGGGTCCAGTAGTCCATGTTGTTGTGTGCAAGACACTTAACCCTAATTGCTCACCGTTGCTGTGTAAGGCATGTAAGTCTTTGGATAAAAGGGTCAGCTAAATGTAATGTAATCTAACACGTCACCTGAGGTCTAATTTACAATCCGCGTGAGGAGACAGGACTCACAGCAGTTGGCCTCGTCCACCAGCAGGGGGCAGTCTGGGAACCCGTCACAGATCATGCTGGCTTTGATGCACACTTTACTGCCGGGACACTCCCACAGAGCGCGCTCAGAGCAGCCTGCAGAGGGCGACATCATCCACAGACACTTGTATTACTACAGATACTTTTACTACTAGCGATACTTTTACTACTACTTCATCTACAACTGCTACTTTTTCTGCTACAACAGTTACTTTTACTACTTCATATACTTTACTCCTACAGGAGACAGCACAGACCAACAGTATGTGTTGGACGAGACTTT
>CM042233.1:570000-632500 GCA_023566465.1 Cottus gobio
ACCTTCACACCTTTAGGAGGACAGGTGAGGACACCTTCAGGAGGACAGGTGAGGACAGGTTACCTTAGCAACATGTCCACCTCCGAGCTCTTCACCACGGCGACGGAGGAGGACAGCCATGTTTGGTTGTACGGCAACATGTGACACTGAGGCTCCACGATCAGCTGACAGCGACCTGGAGACGGAGAGGACAGAGGACATGAGGACATGAGGAGATGAGGACGCGAGGACAGAGGACATGAGGAGATGAGGACGTGAGGACATGAGGACATGAGGACATGAGGACATGAGGACATGAGGACGTGAGTACAGAGGACATGAGGACGTGAGGACGTGAGTACAGAGGACATGAGGACGTGAGGACAGAGGACATGAGGACGTGAGGACGTGAGGACATGAGGACATGAGGACATGAGGACAGAGGCCGTGAGGACGTGAGGACATGAGTACGTGAGGACGTGAGGATGTGAGGACATGAGGACATGAGGACATGAGGACATGAGGACAGAGGCCGTGAGGACGTGAGGACATGAGTACGTGAGGACATGAGGACAGAGGACGTGAGGACGTGAGGACGTGAGGACGTGAGGACGTGAGGACATGAGTACAGAGGACATGAGGACGTGAGGACGTGAGGACATGAGTACAGAGGACGTGAGGACGTGAGGACATGAGGACATGAGACATGAGACATGAGACATGAGACATGAGGACGTGAGGACATGAGACATGAGGACGTGAGGACATGAGACATGAGGACGTGAGGACGTGAGGACGTGAGGACATGAGGACATGAGACATGAGACATGAGACATGAGGACGTGAGGACATGAGACATGAGGACGTGAGGACATGAGACATGAGGACGTGAGGACATGAGGACGTGAGGACGTGAGGACATGAGACATGAGGACGTGAGGACATGAGGACATGAGGCGTGAGGACATGAGACGTGAGGACATGAGACATGAGGACGTGAGGACGTGAGGACGTGAGGACGTGAGGACATGAGACATGAGGACGTGAGGACGTGAGGACATGAGACATGAGGACGTGAGGACATGAGACATGAGGACGTGAGGACGTGAGGACGTGAGGACGTGAGGACATGAGACATGAGGACATGAGGACAGAGGACATGAGGACATGAGGACATGAGACATGAGGACATGAGACATGAAGACGTGAGGACGTGAGGACGTGAGGACGTGAGGACGTGAGGACATGAGACATGAGGACGTGAGGACATGAGGACATGAGGCGTGAGGACATGAGACGTGAGGACATGAGACATGAGGACGTGAGGACGTGAGGACGTGAGGACGTGAGGACATGAGACATGAGGACGTGAGGACGTGAGGACGTGAGGACGTGAGGACGTGAGACATGAGGACGTGAGGACGTGAGGACGTGAGGACGTGAGGACATGAGACGTGAGGACGTGAGGACGTGAGGACATGAGACATGAGACATGAGGACGTGAGGACGTGAGGACGTGAGGACGTGAGACGTGAGGACATGAGACATGAGGACATGAGGACATGAGACATGAGGACATGAGACGGACGGACGGACGGACGGACGGACGGACGGACGGACGGACGGACGGACGGACGGACGGACGGACGGACGGACGGACGGACGGACGGACGGACGGACGGACGGACGGACAGACAGACAGACAGACAGACAGACAGACAGACAGACAGACAGACAGACAGACAGACAGACAGGTACCTGAGTCCGGAGACGAGGTGCTGCTCAGCGACGACACTGAGGTCAGCCAATCAGGGGGCTTCGTGAAAGGCTGGGTGGGCGGGGCATGCGAGGAAGAAGAGGAGGAAGAAGAGGAGGAAAAGGAAGAGGAGGCTGGGGGAACAGGTGTGCTGACACTGCCGTTTCCTGTCTCAGGAAAGGGGGAGGGGTTTGTGCTGTTGCCACGGTACCCGGGGTTGCTGTCGGCCATGGGCTCGGGGGAGGGGAGGGGCGGGGCAAGTATACCTGAAGGAGTACACAGAAATATACATAATATTACTTCATATACCACAGACTATATACTCAAGGAGAATATATTCAAGGAGAAGAAGAAGAAGAAGAAGAAGAAGGTCAGCTTGTGTAAATATTCTAGTCTGAATGTTTGAGACGGTTTCTCTGCTCCTGATTGGTCGAGGGACCCGCTGTCATGGTGACGAGAGGAAGCATGACACACACACACACACACACACACACACACACACACACACACACACACACACACACACACACACGCACACACACAGACACACACACACACATGCACACACACATGCACACACAGACACACACACACACAAAACCCACTCATGATTAATTAGAGACATGAATGTGTCATCTCTCCTCCTACACTGTCCTCAGTCTGTTCATGCTTCCTTACCTCCTTCCATGCTTCCTAGCCTGTGTGTGTGTGTGTTACCTGTGTGTGTTACCTGTGTGTGTGTGTGTTACCTATGTGTGTGTGTGTGTTACCTGTGTGTGTTACCTATGTGTGTGTGTGTGTGTTACCTGTGTGTGTGTGTGTGTGTGTGTTACCTGTGTGTGTGTGTGTGTGTGTTACTTGTGTGTGTGTGTTACCTGTGTGTGTGTGTTACTTGTGTGTGTTACCTGTGTGTGTGTGTGTAACCTGTGTGTGTGTGTTACCTGTGTGTGTGTGTGTTACCTGTGTGTGTGTGTTACCTGTGTGTGTGTGTTACCTGTGAGCAGCAGGCTCAGCAGCAGCAGACCCGTCAGCAGACTCACGGTGGGAATCAGGATGTAGAGGAGAAGTCGAAGGTGATTGGTCGATCCCAGCTTGTGAGGACACGCCTCCCCTCCCGTCCCGGTCTCGGGTCCTCGAGGCGGAGTCTGCAGGACCGGGTTATGACATCATCAGGTGGTTTCCACCAATCGGAACTCCCTGAGTGGATGTTAACGAGCTGAAGGACAGACGCTTTAAGCCCAGTTTAAGCTCCGCCCCCAGGTTATTTTTAAGGGGAGTTATTTTTAAAGCGACACGACGAGCCGCCGCTCGGCAACAAAGCCACCGCTCCAAACACACAAAACGTTTTCAGCAATAATGTTTTTAATACGTCACGTAATCAATATTTCTGTCTATCGATCAATAAATCATTCAAGCTGAAAAATGACGGTTAAATGTACTTTTACGTGACTTCATTACATTACATTTCATTTACATTAATGTGTGTACATTATGTACATTACTTTATGTATTAATTACATTAATGTACATAAAGTTTCTGTCAACTTACTAATTTAATAATCAATCACTTTCCAGTTTCAATACTGTTATTTGTCTCGACATAAAATAAATACATTTATTATAAAGTTACACATGAAACTGGTTATAGAAGTAAAGTCTAAATAAATAAAACAAGTATGTTTTTACTAAATAGAATATAATACATAATTAATCTCACCTTTCAAAACATAAATTATAATAATACTATAATAATTAGATTATTATTATTAGAAATAGTGTTGTGTGCTGCAGACAGAATAATCAATGAATCCAGATAATAACAAACAGATGTATTAATAATTATTATTACATAATACATTTAAATGTTTATTTATCCTGAAACAACTTTAGTTCATAAAGACTATTAATTGTGAAGATTATTAATAAAACTGCACTAATTCTTATTGATGATATAATAAAATATAATAAAACTTAACATAAGAGTATGTATTTATTGAAGACAATGTTTCTTTTTTACTGGTAACTTACTGGTAATCTTAATAGACGAGTTAATTAAGATTATATATTTAATATCTATATTACTAACTTCAACGTTATCTGTTAATGTTAATGATTCCACAACATTTAATTTATTTATATTTTTTAACCTTTTAGCTCTAGAAAATAGTGACGGACAATTTCAACCACTTTCCTTTCATTTAAAGTCATAATTTAATTACAGAGAAAAATAAAAAGCAGATTTAATAAACTGAAATATGAAATAATAATAATCTAATTATTAACACGGTTATTCAAAGCAGATTAATACATTTCGTTTCACTGTCACTGGACAGAAAATCAAGAACAGAATCTTTATTATTATTAATCAATTAAAAGGAGCATTATTATTTATCATATTATTATGACATTTATTATTTAAGATATATTCAAGATATTCTGGTTATTAGAGGTGATACAGAGGACTGAAATATAAAGAAAGACAAAGACAAGGAGACATGAGGACAAAGACGAGGAGACAGAGGAGGAAAGAGACAAGGAGAGAGGAGACACAAGAGACAGAAGGGGACAAGGAAACAGAAGAGATAGAGAAGGAGACACAGGAGGACATTTACAAGGAGACCCAGGAGACACGGAGACGGCGGCAGACTCAAGGACACCGCGCGGACACTCACCGTCGCAGTGGCCGCTCCGCTGAAGGTGACACGCGGGCAGGTCTCCCGCCGCGCGGACATGACCCGATGCTGCCCGCTGCCGAGCGCGAGACCATCGCTCTCTGCTGCCCGCGCGCTGCTCCGCCAACTAACTGAGCTCGAGACGCGCTGGCTCCGCCCCCTCGGAGTCGCGCTCGCTCTCTAAAAAACACACACGCACACGCTCTCACACGCACACTCTCTCAGACACACACTCTCTCTCACACACACACACAAACACTCACGCGCACACACATACCTCAGGTTGCCTGCACGTGACAGCCTAATCGTGGGATTAAAGCCCCCCATGCTGGGACTTGAGCCTCGTGCCAGTGTGTTTGAGTCTTAAATTCCCAAAACACACACACACACACATTCTACACGTGTCTTGTTTTTCTACCTTTGTGAGGACCAGCTCTCAAAGTGAGGACCTTTGTTTAAAAGAACCTCCAAAGTTCATCAGGAACCAGACTGTTGAACCTTCATTTTTAAGTTTTGTTAACAGCAGTATGTGGAAATAACACAAATACATCAGAAAAAAGTAAGAAATAAAAACTACAATACTGTTTATTTACAGGTGAAGTGAAGAAGTGAAGGCTAAACAGTAACGCAGATAAAACCCATTTTAATACACATGTTCGTTAAACAACGATCGTTTTATGCATTTTATTTTTCAAATGTTTGAAAAAGGCAGGCAAAAAAGGAAGAATTGTTTACATCTGAATATCTAAACAATGTTTAACATTCAGGAGCAAAAGTAAAAGTAAAAGACTAACTGAGGCGTCTCCTCAACTAAATATGAACTTCTTATTAGTATCTGAATCCTGATGATACTGACGAAAAATCTATCTCTAAAAATGAATATATATATATTCTGCCAGTCAGTTTTACAGACAAACAGAACAATGAAATGAGACTCACATAATAATTAGCGAGAGTGAGAAATTTAACACAATTTAAATCATGTTTTAGCAGTGTGTCGGCTTAGAAACTCTTCAACTTAACCGTCACTAAAGAAAATAAACTGAATCAACACCCGGTTGACCCAGTCAGCTAATCAGAGGGACAGGTGCGGCCGTCAGGCCGCCGTCAGCAGGTAGTAGGCGGCGGCGGACAGCAGAGCTCCGCCCAGCGGGACGAGGATGAAGGCAGCGCACCTCCTCCACCACCTCCCTGCACTCATCGCCTCCTCGTCCACCTCCTCCCTCCTCCCTCGCTTCTTGCTCCTCCTCCCTCCTCGCTGCTGGCGCTTCTCGAACGCCTCCAGCTCCTGCTGCCGAGAAAAACGCATCAATTAGCACTTAAATATGGTTTTAATTACTGTGATTATAGATTAAAATAAAAAAACACAATAAGAGAAAACTAAAGTACATTTGTTATAAAATGACAATTAAGTTGCTAATGCTTTCATCGTGTTGTCAAACATTAAATACGATATAATTAATTAATTGAGGATGAATTACTTGTTTTAATCTCGTTAACAAGTCTAGTTAAATGAACGTGTGATGATACCTGAAGTTTCTTCTGCTCCTCCTCCTGAGCTGCTCTCTGCTCCGCCTCCTTCACCTGACACACACACACACACACACACACACACACACACACACACACACACACACACACACACACACACACACACACACACACATTATTGTGTATTCAGGTGTGAAACACTAAGTGACTGTACAGGTGTGTGTGTGTTTGTGTACCTGGCTGACTTTCTTCTGCTGGTCTCTGCAGGCGTCAACACACTGAACGACACACTGATCTGACAAAGAGCAGAGGAACTCCTGCACGCACGCACACACACACACACACACGATAAATCCATGGGAAGGAGATGTGTTGAATGTGTTTTAAATGTGTGTGTGTGTGTGTGTGTGTGTGTGTACCTTCTTGATCCTCTTGCAGGGACATCTGAGCTTCACCTTCTGCTGACATTTCTCTTCACACACACCTGGATGACACACCTGCTTACAGCGATGACCACAGCTCAGCTACACACACACACACACACACACAGAATAAACATCAGACTCTGGTTCTCATTGAGGCAGAAAGATCAGACGGGAAGAAAGAAGAAAAAACGTCTCTGGTTCTCCAGAGAAAACATGAAGCGTTTACATCAGAGAACACAAACCTTCTGTCTGGTTCTTTCATCGTCAAATGTTTCCTGGACTGAAACTCAGGACTGGGATATGCTCCAGAAGACAACATCGGAAGATAAAAGTTCTGCCGTGTGTTCCGATAAGACGCCACGAGTTCCGATAAGACGCCACGAGTTCCGATAAGACGCCACTAGTTCCGATAAGACGCCATGTGTTCCGATAAGACGCCACGAGTTCCGATAAGACGCCACGAGTTCCGATAAGACGCCACGAGTTCCAGTAAGACGCCACGAGTTCCAGTAAGACGCCACGAGTTCCAGTAAGACGCCACGAGTTCCGGTAAGACGCCACGAGTTCCGGTAAGACGCCACGAGTTCCAGTAAGACGCCACGAGTTCCGGTAAGACGCCACGAGTTCCGGTAAGACGCCACGAGTTCCGGTAAGACGCCACGAGTTCCGATAAGACGCCACGAGTTCCGATAAGACGCCACGAGTTCCGATAAGACGCCACGAGTTCCGATAAGATGCCACGAGTTCCGAAAAGACGTCACGAGTTCCGATAAGACGCCACGAGTTCCGGTAAGACGCCACGAGTTTCGGTAAGACACCACGAGATTCAGTAAGACGCCACGAGTTTCGATAAGACGGCGTCTGTCCCTATAAGACGGTGTGTGTCCCTATGTGTGTCCCTATAAGACGGTGTGTGTCCCTATGTGTGTCCCTATAAGACGCTGTGTGTCCCTATAAGACGGTGTGTGTCCCTATAAGACGGTGTGTGTCCCTGTGTGTGTCCCTATAAGACGGTGTGTGTCCCTACGTGTGTCCCTATAAGACGCTGTGTGTCCCTACGTGTGTCCCTATAAGACGGTGTGTGTCCCTATAAGACGGTGTGTGTCCCTATGTGTGTCCCTATAAGACGGTGTGTGTCCCTATGTGTGTCCCTATAAGACGGTGTGTGTCCCTATGTGTGTCCCTATAAGACGGTGTGTGTCCCTATAAGACGGTGTGTGTCCCTATGTGTGTCCCTATAAGACGGTGTGTGTCCCTATGTGTGTCCCTATAAGACGGTGTGTGTCCCTATAAGACGGTGTGTGTCCCTATAAGACGCTGGTTAAAAAAGCCACGGGAGATGGTAAATTATCATAATTTCCAATTAAATTTCCATCAGCTTGTCCATCGAACATTGTTTTTGATGTGTATTGATACAAACCATCTTTACATTCATTATCTTATAATATCTTATATACATCTCGATTCTCCACCAACATCTTTGTTCCTGAACTGGAAAAATCCACTTCAGCAGCTGAAGCGTCAGAAGAAATCAAACTTCCCACTGTACATGTTTGTTATTCTAACTGTGTGTGTGTGTGTTCAGGCTTTCAGGAGCTTAAGTTACTGCAGACTATGAAAACACACACACACACACACACACACACACACACACACACACACACACACACACACACACACACACACACACACACACGAACACACACGAACACACACGAACACACTCTTCAAACAAACATCTATGTGTGTGTGAGTGTGTGAGTGTGTGTGTGTGTGTGTGTGTGTGTGTGTGCCAGTTAGTGACCGAATGAAAAAGCTAAATCATTCCCAGGTGAAAGTAAAACACACTCAGAGAGATACTGTGTGTGTGTGTGTGTGTGTGTGTGTGTGTGTGTTGTCTGGCGCCACAGAGCTGAATTGATTATTGGAACGAGGCGAATGGATAGTATTGCGTTACTCCCACAATGACACTGACAATTATTGATTATTGATCAGGAAAGCAGAGGAATTAAAGAACGAGCGTGACTTCCAGCTTTATCTTCTGCTCTGTGACACACACACACAGTAATGACAGGCAGGTGACTCCACTTCCAAAGCCTGATAAACAAGTCCCATGATGCAATGGGGCCCCAGCCGAGGTCTCCATAGAAGGACGTTAGTTCTGTGTGTGTGTGTGTGTGTGTGTGTGTGTGTTCACCTCTTTAGGACACTGGTTGTTGCAGGAGCTCAACTGCACCTTCATCTGTTTATCAGCTGACGTCCACTTCCTGTAGAGACAAAAACAATCTTCTCATCTTCAACAAACCTTTATTCACCTTTATTATCGATAACAAAGTCACGTAAAGAAGAGGTTTGATAAGTTGTCTTTGAGTCTTTCAGTCCTGCATTCTCTCTGTTTTTGGTCTCCTCCTGAGGGGAATATCTGTCTCTTTAGCTGCTAAACGCCATCTACATCACTTATCACTAAAGCCAGTTACGGTCTGCAGCGGGACAAGAACGCGGTATTATTACCTTCATGTACACTTAACGTTAGCCGTCTGTTAGCTCCGTTAGCTTTGCTAGTTTGTTCATTGGATTGAATCCAAAGAGTCTGAAACCAGAAGACAGCTGGTATTGTGGTCTGGAGCCCTCGGGCAGCTCTACTTCCTGTTCCTCTCCTGGTGGACTGACTCTCTATCGCCTCTCCAGGTTACAGGTGGTATTACCCTAAACAACAACAACAACAACAACAACAGGGGTAAAATAAACCACGTTGTACTGACGTGCACTCCACGTAGAGCAGGCTGATCTTGCAGTGGCAGCGCTGGCGGATCATCTGGCTGCAGGTGGGGCAGTTGCCGGGGTGACAGGGGCGGGAGCAGGGGTGAGGGCAGCCGGGTGGGCGGGGCTTAGTGCAGCCCTCCTCACACACCTCACACTGCAGAGAGAGAGTGATTGACAGGTCTGATCAGTGGTTACTGCCCTCCTTTTAGATTGTTGTTTGGATAATTACATTAAAAGTGTCCCGATAAAACGAAGTGTCATAATAAAACGTGTCCCGATAAAACGAAGTGTCATAATAAAACGTGTCCCGATAAAATGAAGTGTCGTAATAAAACGTGTGCCGATAAAAGGAAGTGTCGTAATAAAACGTGTGCCGATAAAAGGAAGTGTCATAATAAAACGTGTCCCGATAAAACGAAGTGTCATAATAAAACGTGTCCCGATAAAACGAAGTGTCGTAATAAAACGTGTCCCGATAAAACGAAGTGTCATAATAAAACGTGTCCCGATAAAACGAAGTGTCATAATAAAACGTGTCCCGATAAAACGAAGTGTCGTAATAAAACGTGTCCCGATAAAACGAAGTGTCGTAATAAAACGTGTCCCGATAAAACGAAGTGTCGTAATAAAACGTGTCCCGATAAAACGAAGTGTCCGGATGAAACGCACATTGTTGTGTTGAGAAGTTACTGTCAGAAGTACCGGAGCCTCCGACCTTCATAAAGAACCGTTTTACGTCACTACACTGTAAATCATTTTGGCATCAATCAACATCCTTAACGAGATCGTCACCTTGTTGCCGTCGGTAACCAGGTGGCACTCCCGGCTGCAGTCGTGGTTTCCGCAGGTCAAAGGTCGTCCGCAAGGTTGTTGACAGGAGAATCGACCTCGGCGATGACACGGCACCGGGCTGACCTGACACACACACACACACACACACACACACACACACACACAGACAGTTCAGGACAGACGTCTTTCTGAGGAATCGTGTGTGTGACCTCGTCTGAAGGTGAATGAGTGTGTGTGTGAAAGTGTGTGTGAGAGAGTGTGTGTGAGAGAGAGTGTGTGTGTGTTGAATAACAAGCAACTAAATGGGATGAAATGCTAAAGAGGGAGACAGAAGGACGAAGTCGAGTCAAGAGAGAGAGAGACAGAGAGAGAGAGAGAGACAGAGACAGAGAGAGAGACAGAGAGGGAGAGACAGAGAGAGAGAGGAGTGAACGAGGACGAGGTCAGAAAGACAAACTAAAAATGGACGTTTCGGACCAGACGGAAGAGAAAACCCGGCCAAAAGATAAAAAAGGAGTGGAAGGCATCAATCCAGAAACGAAGGCTGGAGTCATTGCAGGATGAACTGGTGATGAACTGGTTAAACTGGGAGTCAAACGAGGACCTCTTACCTCGTGTTCTCCAAAACAGGACCTGAAAGACAAGCAGAGAGAGCTCTGTTTGATTGATCATCATCATCACTCCCACAGTCGGGTCCACCCTTCATTTACATCCATCCCATTAACTTTGAAACATCCCACTGCTTCACTGACATTGGTCCCATTTACAACATTAACTTGTTGTTGTCTATACTACTGTAGTCTCCTATACTACTATACTACTGTAGTCTCCTATACTACTGTAGTCTCCTATACTACTGTAGTCTCCTATACTACTATACTACTGTAGTCTCCTATACTACTGTAGTCTCCTATACTACTGTAGTCTACTTTACTACTGTAGTCTGCTATACTACTGTAGTCTACTATACTACTGTAGTCTACTATACTACTGTAGTCTGCTATACTACTGTAGTCTACTATACTAAATGTAATACTAGAAGTAATGATCCATGACGTGACCAAAGCACCCTGGGATTTGTGTATGTATTTGTATGTGTGTGTGTGTGTGTGTGTGTGTGTGTGGACCTACGTTGGTATCGGTACTTGACACGGTGGACAAGGCAGAGCTTTCTGCACAAACGCTGGTTTAGACGGCTGCTCCCACGGACCGGCTAACTGCACCTAAACACACACACAAACACACACAAATATATATAAATAAATGTTTGTTTGCCTTTAGATCAAAACCCATCTGACGCGTTGGAGGAGCTGCTCGGTGGATGTCCGGCTAGCTGTTCCCCACCGTTTCCAGGCGTTGTGCTAAGCTAAGCTAAGCTAAACTAAGCTCCGCCTACCTGCTGGGACTTGACCAGCACCTGGTCGTGGCAGGGCGACGGGCAGGTGTGGCTGCAGCGGGGCAGCGGCAGCAGGCAGGGCAGCCTGCAGGTGGGGCAGGGCCCAGGGTGGCACCGGTGGGTCTCTCTGCTCGGGTGGTGGCAGGACGGGGGGCGCCTAGAGGGGGGGGGTCATAGGTGAGAGGGGGTCCCACAGGTGAGCTGTGTGTGTGTGTGTGTGTGTGTGTGTGTGTGTGTGTCTGTGTTTACCTGCAGGTCTCCTTGCAGCGAGGCGGTCTGGTGCTCCGTTCTCGTCCACAAGGCACGGACAGGACGGTGGAGCCACAGGAACATGTGACCTCCACGGCCTCGGGGCAGGGGTAGCAGCTACCTGAGGGCAGGTGAGACACACCTGGTGACTCACCACGGGAACAGGTCTACACTCGCCTGTCACTTTAAAGGTGCTGATCACGATGTATGTACGTGTGTTGCTATTTATATTATCCACTAATAATATTTATAATGATACAAAACAAATAAAATAACAGAAGATATACAAATAATAAATACAAATAAATAAAGATACAAAATAAATAATGACAAAGAAATATTTTAAAAATAAATATAAATTATATTATATATAAATTATAAATATAAAAATAAAAACAATAATCATTATAATAATCATAATCTTCAATTTATAGTTTTAAGATAATTCTTTCTTGGAAATATGTGAGAAATACAAACACACACACATTAGCACACACACTCTCATCGGCGTCGCCTGTTATTTGCGAGGTGATGCAACCTTTTACCCGCCGCCCCCTGAAAGGTCAGAGCAGCCAATCAGCACGCAGACGCACCAACAGATGAACCTTAATCTCTTCGACCAATCAGGAGGCAGGCGGACGAATAATTATCTTTATTCTTATCGTCCAATCAGAGAACAATAGAGGCAGGAAGCTCGCTGTTATCACACACACACACACACACACACACACACACGCTTTAATAAGGGATAATGATGTTCAGCAGGAAGCAGAGGTCAACTTTTTCCACACACACATTGTTCAGCGCTATCAGTTGGAACAAATGTCACACACACACACACACACACACACACACACACACTTCAGGAGGTGTTGTGGGTCAGAATTTTCCTGAATTTGAACTTTGACCTTCCACCAGCTGTGACTCCATCAACAAATCACAACGTATCTGACGGACAGTGATGTGATGTGACGTCCTGTGTGTGTGTGTGTGTGTGTGTGTGTGTTACCTTGGTGACAGCCAGAGGGACACTTGTGGTTGCGACACCCCAGGGTTCGACCACAGCTCTGGTCACATGGGGGGCAGTTACCAGGGCAGCACTGAAACACAAGGCATCATGGGAAACGGAGTGTCACCATATGTGTTTCCAGGGAGGAGGTGTAGTTCTCCTCTCCGGCTCTCGGTGACATTAAGACGACATTTAAACATCATCCAGATCTTTTGGATCCATGGAGATGAAAAATGAAATGTTATCGGCGCTTCCTGTCACATGACAACCTTTAACTGTCAGATGACAGCATCACTCTGACATTCACACATGCACAGAGCATCGAACCACCGGCGTATTTCAGCAGAATGCTAGAAGTACTCTCAGAATACTACATGCAGCAGTGTGTCTCTATAAGATATATAAGCTCTGTAAGCTATAATATATATATATATATATATATATATATATATATATATATATATATATATATATATATATATATATATATATATAGTGTTTCCCCTACCGTTATAATAGGGGGTGGGGCGTCCCCCTGAAGAAACCCTGCGCCCCCCTGAAGAAACCCAGCGCCCCCCTGAAGAAACCCAGCGCCCCCCTGAAGAAACCCAGCGCCCCCCTGAAGAAACCCAGCGCCCCCCTGAAGAAACCCTGCGCCCCCCTGAAGAAACCCAGCGCCCCCCTGAAGAAACCCAGCGCCCCCCTGAAGAAACCCAGCGCCCCCCTGAAGAAACCCAGCGCCCCCCTGAAGAAACCCAGCGCCCCCCTGAAGAAACCCAGCGCCCCCCTGTCATTTTCTCTATAGCGTCAGATCCCAACAGAAGTAATTTAAGGTTCCCTTTCCTATAAACAGGTCAACACCTTGTTCTTTTATTAAACTAAATAAATGCACACAGACACGTTTTTGAGCGGCGAATAATATGTCTCGTGGAAAGAAAACAGATATATCTGCGTTTTTTAAACGCTCCCGAGGTGAAGACGGGACGAGTCGCTCTCCTGTGAGGAGTGCAAGAGCAGAAACGAGCCAAAGTGCTGCTGCTAAATAAATAAACAAGACTGATCTTGGTAAGTAAGTAAATACAGTACATAAATAAATACATATACATATACGATATCATCACGATGATTAAATAACGATACGATATCATCACGATGATTAAATAACGATACGATATCATCACGATGATTAAATAACGATACGATATCATCACGATGATTAAATAACGATACGATATCATCACGATGATTAAATAACGATACGATATCATCACGATGATTAAATAACGATACGATATCATCACGATGATTAAATAACGATACGATATCATCACGATGATTAAATAACGATACGATATCATCACGATGATTAAATAACGATACGATATCATCACGATGATTAAATAACGATACGATATCATCACGATGATTAAATAATGATACGATATCATCACGATGATTAAATAACGATACGATATCATCACGATGATTAAATAACGATACGATATCATCACGATGATTAAATAACGATACGATATCATCACGATGATTAAATAACGATACGATATCATCACGATGATTAAATAACGATACGATATCATCACGATGATTAAATAACGATACGATATCATCACGATGATTAAATAATGATACGATATCATCACGATGATTAAATAACGATACGATATCATCACGATGATTAAATAATGATACGATATCATTATAAAAGGCTCTTTTCCCCAATCAGATTTTTTTTCAGACTTTTTTTTCCAGCTCATATCAACTGAATAACAGAACAATCTAAAAACAGATGAATTGATGATGATGATGATGAAGATGATGATTGGTTACCTTCCTCCTGCACTGGTGTCTCTGGCAACTTCTGGTTTTTGGACATTTGGAGTCACACAGGTATTCTTTATGGCACGGCATGAACTTCCTGTATTTACCACACCGGCACTCCTTCTCCACCTCCTGATGGACAGACGGGTTCATTGAGAGAGAGAGAGACTGTGTGAGTGTGTGTGTGTGTGTGTGTGTGTGTATGTATATGTGTGTGTGTGTGCGTGTGTGTGTGTGTGTGTGTCTGTCCTACATGTCTGCAGGTCTCACAGCTTCCTCGGTGACACCTCATTGAACAGGTGTGTTTTCCACATGACAGACGCCGGTCACACGTGTCGCCGCACGGCAACACTTCCTCTGTGCACGGCAGAGAGGACTCTACACACACACACGTGCACACGCACACAAACACACACACACACACACACACACACACACACACACAGAGTGACATTTAGAGACACCAGCAGTCAGATTGTAATAAACCAGCTCTGTTATTATTCAGTACTTCTTTGTGGATTCTCTTCATGACATTTAAATTATAATAAAATAAAAAGTAATAGAATTAGTTAATTAGTTAAATCTAATTTTATATCTATATCTATATATAAAGATATATCTAGATCTATATATATCTTTACTCACTGGTCTTGCTGCAGGGACAGGATCTGCTGACGGAGCGAGGACACGGAGGACAAACGCCATCGTGACACAAAACCTCACAGGTGTGATTCCCACAGGAGAGGAGAGAGCCACACACCTGGGAGAGGAGGAGGAGAGGGGGAGGAGGAGGGGGAGGACGAAGACCAGACTGTCAGCTGCAGTCAATAAGCGACGAGTGAAACACAGTACCAGAGTGTAGTACTGCAGTACCAGAGTGTAGTACTGCAGTACCAGAGTGTAATACTGCAGTACCAGAGTGTAGTACTGCAGTACCAGAGTGTAGTACTGCAGTACGATCAGCGTACTCATATGTGTACTTGTACCTGTTGACAGTTCCACTGAGGGCTGGCACAACTTCTCTCTGCTCGCTCTCTTCCACACACACACCTCTGAACACTGACTCTGGGACAAGGACGGCACTCTGGGGGGGAGGGGGGGGAGGGGGGGTTAGTGTTACAGGCAGCCATGTTGGATCAGTGTGTGTGTGTGTGTACCTGTGTGACAGGGTTGGGTACAGGTGTGCTGTTTGCAGGGTAACAACTTGCTGCACGTCTGCTGACACGACCAGGCCTGGAGAGAGAGAGAGAGACACACACACACACACACACACACACACACACACACACACACACACACACACACACACACACACACACTGAGTGGACCGTTTCCTTGAGGCAGAAGAAGAAACCTTAAAGCTTTTCTTTTTAATTAAAGGTGTACCTTGTTGCTACAGCGACGGGGGAGGGGCTTAGCTTTGCCACACATACAGGAAACAGACACCATCTTTGGACACGGGGGGCAGGGACCTGGAGGCAAGGAGGCAAGGAGACAAGAGACAAGGAGGCATGAGCAGCTGGTCTGTGACCTCAGAGCCAATATCAGACTCATGATGACGTCACGTGTCGTTAGACTCACACTGAGCACAGCAGGTGTGACCTTTGACCTTCACACCAAAACCATTGAGAGTACATGAGCCCAGACACAGGGGCTCTGACAACGAGTGTAAAGCTAGTGGTTAGTTCAATGGTCTTTATGGAGATAAGCCCCGCCCCCTTTCCAGCGTATATGTGTGTGCGTGTGTGTGTGTGGTTACCCGGGTGACAGAGCAGCAGACAGGTGTGTCCACAGGTGGGTTTGAGCTGCTTCTCACAGACGGAGCCGCAGGAGTGAGGAGCCAACCAGGGATCAGCTGGAGGGTCCTGCAGCTTCCCACAGTAACACATGTACCTGAACACACCACGCACACACACATCAATACAACGATCAGAAGGTCCAGAAACCTCGGCTTTGTCCAACCTACTGAATCATGGAAGAAAATCACTTCAATATTAATAACTATTAATAACTTATTAAGAAAAGTTGCTGATTTATTTTCAACCATTTTAAATCTAAATGAATGAAAGAAAGCAAGAGATGAAGAGGAGATGATGAAGAGGAGATGAAGAAGAGGAGATGAAGAGCTGATGAAGAGGAGTCTGGCGCCCCCTGCTGGGCGGCTGCAGACGTTTCTACTTTCAAACTCTAACTGGAAACTAATAATTAGGATTATATATGAACCATAATCATGATGACAACAACAAGAGGAAGAAAATAACAACAATAAGGAAAACATTACTTAAAATGATAAATGAATGATGATATTATTACTTTAATATTAATAACAGTAATCATAATACAATTATATGAACAGAAACTAAATAATTATGATACATATGACCAAAATGATAATAATTATATATATATGTATATGTATATACATATAAACTCAGCAAAAAAAGAAACGTCCCTTTTTCAGGACTGTGTATTTCAACAATAATGTTGTAATAATCCAAATAACTTTACAGATCTTCATTGTAAAGGGTTTAAACAACGTTTTCCATGCATGTTCAATTAACCATAATCAATTAATTAACATGCACCTGTGGAATGGTCGTTAAGACCTTAACAGCTTACAGAGAGTAGGCATTTAAGGTCACAGTTCTAAAAACGCAGGACACTAAAGAGACTTGTCTACCGACTGTGAAAAACAGCCAAAGAAAGATGCCCAGGGTCTCTGCTCATCTGGTGAACGTGCATTAGGCTGCAGGGAGGCATGAGGACTGCTGATGTGGCCAGGGCAATACATTGCCATGTCCGCACTGTGAGACTAAGACAGCGCTACAGGGAGACAGGAAGGACAGCTGATCATCCTCGCAGTGGAAGACCAGGTGTAACACCTGCACAGGATACTTCAAGCAGCTGGTGGCCACACCAGATACTGACTGCTACTTTTGATTTTGAGCCTCCCTTCATTCAGGGACACATTATTCTATTTCTGTTAGTCACATGTCTGTGAAACATTTTTAGTTTATGTCTTATGGTGTTGACTCTTGTAGTGTTCATACAAATATTTACACACATTAAGTTTACTGAAAGTAAAAACAGTTGAAAGTCAGAGGACGTTTCTTTTTTTGCTGAGTTTATATGTGAACCATAATAATGACATTATTATAATAATTACAAAATGTTCATAATATATAATAATATTGAGAACAATTATTATTATAATGACAACCATTAATAATAATATAAACAATGATAGTAAGACATAATAGTGAATACATGATCAATAACATGATTAGTAGTAATCACTAATACAACAATGCTCATGGTTATGGTACCTGTTGGGCGTGGCAGTGGGCGGGTACTCTGCTCGACACTTTGGACTGAGGAGAGAGAGGAGCGACTGAGAACAATAATAATAATAATAATAAGGATAATAATAGTTATACAAATATGAATAATAATCACCAGGGCCAGGGATGCTGCTTCTGACCGAAGTCTTCGTCGGTGACGGAGGAGACGAGGAAGGCTGAGTCTCTGGCCCACTTCTGAATACAGGGCAGGTGGAGGAGAGAGAAACAGCTGGAGCAGCTCCACACCTGGAGGGGGGAGGAGACCTCGTGGCAGGTGACCTCGTGGCAGGTGACCTCGTGGCAGGTGACCTCGTGGCAGGTGACCTCGTGTCAGGTGACCTCGTGTCAGGTGACCTCGTGTCAGGTGACATCGTGTCAGGTGACCTTGTGTCAAGTGACATTGTGTCAGGTGACCTTGTGTCAAGTGACCTTGTGTCAAGTGACCTCGTGTCAAGTGACCTCGTGTCAAGTGACCTCGTGTCAAGTGACCTCGTGTCAAGTGACCTCGTGTCAAGTGACCTCGTGTCAAGTGACCTCGTGTCAAGTGACCTCGTGTCAAGTGACCTTGTGTCAGGTAACATCGTGTCAAGTGACCTCGTGGCAGGTGACCTCGTGTCAGGTGACCTCGTGTCAAGTGACCTTGTGTCAAGTGACCTTGTGTCAGGTAACATCGTGGCAGGTGACCTCGTGGCAGGTGACCTCGTGTCAGGTGACCTTGTGTCAAGTGACCTTGTGTCAAGTGACCTTGTGTCAGGTGACCTTGTGTCAAGTGACCTTGTGTCAAGTAACATCGTGTCAGGTGACCTTGTGTCAAGTGACCTTGTGTCAAGTGACCTTGTGTCAAGTGACCTTGTGTCAAGTAACATCGTGTCAGGTGACCTTGTGTCAAGTGACCTTGTGTCAAGTGTCAGGTGACCTCGTGTCAGGTGTCAGGTGACCTTGTGTCAAGTGACCTTGTGTCAAGTGACCTTGTGTCAAGTGACCTTGCGTCAAGTGTCAGGTGACCTCGTGTCAGGTGTCAGGTGACCTTGTGTCAAGTGACCTTGTGTCAAGTGACCTCGTGTCAAGTAACATCGTGGCAGGTGACCTCGTGTCAGGTGTCATGTTACCTTGTGTCAAGTGACCTTGTGTCAGGTGACATCGTGTCAGGTGACCTTGTGTCAAGTGGCCTTGTGTCAAGTGGCCTTGTGTCAAGTGGCCTTGTGTCAGGTAACATCGTGTCAGGTGACCTTGTGTCAAGTGGCCTTGTGTCAGGTAACATCGTGTCAGGTGACCTCGTGTCAGGTGACCTCGTGTCAAGTGACCTCGTGTCAAGTGACCTCGTGTCAAGTGACCTCGTGGCAGGTGACCTCGTGGCAGGTGACCTCGTGGCAGGTGACCTCGTGGCAGGTGACCTCGTGGCAGGTGACCTCGTGGCAGGTGACCTCGTGGCAGGTGACCTCGTGGCAGGTGACCTCGTGGCAGGTGACCTCGTGGCAGGTGACCTCGTGGCAGGTGACCTCGTGTCAAGTGACCTCGTGGCAGGTGACCTCGTGTCAAGTGACCTCGTGGCAGGTGACCTCGTGGCAGGTGACCTCGTGGCAGGTGACCTCGTGTCAAGTGACCTCGTGTCAAGTGACCTTGTGTCAGGTGACCTCGTGTCAAGTGACCTCGTGTCAAGTGACCTCGTGTCAAGTGACCTCGTGTCAGGTGACCTTGTGTCAAGTGACCTCGCGTCAAGTGTGAGG
Organism: Cottus gobio; assembly: GCA_023566465.1. NCBI lineage: Eukaryota > Metazoa > Chordata > Actinopteri > Perciformes > Cottidae > Cottus > Cottus gobio. Next base: position 589,440 of record CM042233.1, read on the forward strand.
TGACCTCGTGTCAGGTGACCTTGTGTCAAGTGTGTGTGTGTGTGTGTGTGTGTGTGTGTGTCTCACCGCCTGCATCCTCTTCACAGACCCGATGCAGATCAGACAGGTCAGCGCTCCGGACTGAAACAGATCACTGACGTACTGACCTGTTCTCACCAGACCTGTCGCATCCCCACCTGGAGAGAGACAGACAGGTGGAGGGAGAGAGACACAGACAGGTGGAGGGAGAGAGACACAGACAGGTGGAGGGAGAGAGAGAGAGACAGACAGGTAGAAGGAGAGAGAGAGACAGACAGGTCGAAGGAGAGAGAGACAGACAGGTAGAGGGAGAGAGAGACACAGACAGGTGGAGGGAGAGAGAGACAGACAGGTAGAAGGAGAGAGAGAGACAGACAGGTAGAAGGAGAGAGACAGACCGGTGGAGGGAGAGAGACACAGACAGGTAGAGGGGGAGAGAGAGAGACAGACAGGTAGAAGGAGAGAGAGACAGACCGGTGGAGGGAGACAGGAAGAGGGAGAGATAGACAGACAGGTAGAGGGAGAGAGAGACAGACAGGTAGAGGGAGAGAGAGACAGACAGACAGGTAGAGGGAGAAAGAGACAGACAGGTGGAGGGAGAGAAATACAGGTAGAGAGAGAGAAAGACAGGTAGAGGGACACCCAGAGAGACAGACAGGTTAACTCAGTGCTCCTCCTGGTTAGCTTAGCTTAGCCCAAAGACTATAAACGTTTGGTCAGGTGACCTGCTGTTGCTCACCTGTCTGGTCGGTGTAGGTGGTGAAGGTCGACGCCAGGATCTTCCCTCTCTTTCCGTCCTTGTGGTCAACCTTGACCTCTTCATCTTCATCCTCATCCGAGGAGGAGGAGCTAACACAGCTCTCCACCAATCGCTGAGCAGCCGCCTGGTTGGACTTCCGGATCTCCTCGAACTTGGACCGGAACCCCGGCCCCTCCCTCTCCTTCTGCGGGGGGCGCGACCTTTCACCCTGACCCTCCTGACTCCGGCCACGCCCCCTGCCCTGTGGTCGCCAGGCCGGCTCCATGGCAACAACCTCCGAAACTCTACAGGTGGAGGACGAGACAAAGAGAGAGACAGGTGGTGTATGTCGAGACAGACAGGTGACATATGTGAGACAGAGAGAGAGACAGGTGGTGTATGTCAAGACAGACAGGTGACATATGTGAGACAGAGAGAGAGACAGGTGACGTATGTGAGACAGAGAGAGACAGGTGACGTATGTGAGACAGAGAGAGAGACAGGTGGTGCATGTCGAGACAGACAGGTGACATATGTGAGACAGAGACAGACAGGTGACGTATGTGAGACACAGAGAGAGACAGGTGGTGCATGTCGAGACAGACAGGTGACGTATGTGAGACAGAGAGAGAGACGGGTGGTGTATGTGAGACAGAGAGAGAGACAGGTGGTGTATGTGAGACAGAGAGAGAGACAGGTGGTGTATGTTGAGACAGACATACATTAGCAGATTTCTGACTGGTCTGGTTTACAAAGACATGTTTCTACCAATACCAAAGACATGTTTCTACCAATACCAAAGACATGTTTCTACCAATAGTTTATATATATATATATATATATATATATATATATGGTGCGGAGCGGCACATGTTCCTGTCACGTGACTGTAGATGGACAGCGACACACACACAAATGGCGTTAGCCAGCTAGCTGGTGAGCTAACCAACTGCTGCCACTGACGGTACGGACGTCACATCCGGTAAACAACCGTTATTAAGACACAAACACGCAGCCGGAAGCTGCTGTTATGAAAGGTTTCTGGTTAAAAGTGTACTTTAAGAAGCTTTTCGCGGAACCCACCTTAGCAGAGAGAAGAAGCGGCCAGAGGAGTCCAGGGGCCTAGTTGTCATGCGCGCGCCCCCCGCGGTGCACGCTGGGACTTGCGGTCCTGAAAACTACCCCGGCCGTGTTGTTTCGTAAGTACGGAACTACAAATCCCAGCGCGCACCCGGAGACGCGCAGGCAGCGCGACGTGTCAACAACGAGAGGGACGTTTCATTCATATTCTGAAGAATAAATAAATACATTACTCTCGTGTTTATAGTTATTTATAACTATTATTCCTCTATCCATTTCCATCCATCCATCCATTTTCCACCGCTTATCCGGGGTCGGGTCGCGGAGGCAGCAGGTCAAGCAGGCTGACCCAGACTTCTCTCTCACCCGCAACATCTACCAGCTCATTCTGGGGGATCCCGAGGCGTTCCCAGGCCAGCTGGGAGATATAATCCCTCCAGCGTGTCCTGGGTCTTCCCCGGGGCCTCCTACCAGTTGGACGTGCCTGGAAAACCTCTAAAGGGAGGCGTCCTGGAGGCATCCTAATTAGATGCCCGAACCACCTCAGATGACTCCTTTCGACACGAAGGAGTAGCGGCTCGACTTCAAGCTCCCTCCTGATGTCCAAGCTCCTTACCCTATCTCTAAGGCTGAGCCCTATAGAGGAAACTCATCTCCTTACCCTATCTCTAAGGCTGAGCCCTACAGAGGAAACTCATCTCCTTACCCTATCTCTAAGGCTGAGCCCTACAGAGGAAACTCATCTCCTTACCCTATCTCTAAGGCTGAGCCCTACAGAGGAAACTCATCTCCTTACCCTATCTCTAAGGCTGAGCCCGGCCACTCTACGGAGGAAACTCATTTCGGCCGCTTGTATCCGCGACCTCGTTCTTTCGGACACGATCCAAAGCTCGTGACCATAGGTGAGGGTTGGGACGTAGACCGACCAGTAAATTGAGAGCTTTGCCTTCCGGCTCAGCTCCTTCTTCATCAAGACGGCCCGGTGCAACGCCTGTTTTACTGCTGCAGCCGCACCGATACGCCTGTCGATCTCCCGCTCCATTTTACCCTCACTCGTGAACAAGACCCCGAGATACTTGAACTCCTTCGCTTGTGGTAGGCACTCTGTCCCCACCCGGAGGGAGCAATCCACCGGTTTCCGGCAGAGCACCATGGCCTCAGATTTCGTGGTGCTGACTCTCATCCCCGCCGCTTCACACTCGGCTGCAAAACGCCCCAGTGAATGCTGGAGGTCATGGTCCGAGGAGGCAAACAGGACCACATCATCTGCAAACAGCAGAGAGGCTATCCTGAGATCCCCGAACCTGACATTCTCCGCCCCACGGCTGCGCCTAGATATCCTGTCCATGAAAGTCACGAACAGGACCGGTGATAAAGGGCAGCCCTGGCGGAGGCCAACACCCACCGGGAACGTATCTGACTTACTGCCGAGGATACGAACACAGCTCCTACTGCAGGCGTACAGAGACCGGATGGCCCGTTGCAACGGGTCCGGCACACCATACTCCCGCAGCACCCCCCACAAAAAGCCCCGAGGGACCCGGTCGAAAGCCTTCTCCAAGTCCACAAAGCACATGTAGACTGGTTGGGCAAACTCCCAGGACCCCTCCAGTATCCTTGCAAGGGTAAAGAGCTGGTCCACTGTTCCACGACCAGGACGAAACCCGCACTGTTCTTCTTGAATCCGAGGTTCGACAAACGGTCGGAGCCTCCGTTCCAGCACCCTGGCATAAGCTTTTCCCGGGAGGCTGAGTAGTGTGATACCCCGATAATTCGAGCACACTCTCCGGTCCCCCTTCTTGAAGATGGGAACCACCACCCCGGTCTGCCAGTCCATGGGCACTGTTCCCGACCCCCATGCGACATTGAAGAGGCGTGTCTGCCAAGACAGCCCAACAAAGTTGGGCTGTCTTGGCTCTATATGTAAATCTATTTATACTTAGTTAATTAATTAAGTATACATGTTTTAAATCAATCAAGTATTTCACGAACATTTATTTAAGTATCATTTCTACCCAGGTAAATAGTTTGAATATAAAAGAGAGAATTCATTTTTTTTTCTTATAAAATATCTTTATTTTAGCGCAGTGCTTCCACAATTAATTGGGTTCACGTTTTTGTCTAAGTAACGTTAACGCCTTCTTACACAAAGCAGGGATGCAATTGAGCGGACAGTCACGCCCAGCTGACCTTTGACCTCTACTCGTTTTAAAGCAGCTGATCTAGAAGCTTCTTCTGGACTAAAGTCTGGGATAAAAAACGTGTGTTGTTTCTGATATTCTCAAAACAGTTTCTCAGATTGAAAATTAAACTGTTTGTAATTATATATATTATATATATATTCATGTTTTTGTGACATAAACTACCCAGAGGAACAGCTGTGGCGCTAACTAATAAATATATGAAACATTATAATTACAAAGATGGGAAGTATTTACTAGAAGTAACGTCCTCTTGTTCTCCGCTGACGGAGCAGTTCGATCTGGAGTCACTTCCACTTTCAGCTTTTCTCGTGAAGCAGAAACAATTAATTCATAACTGGCTGAAAGTGAGCTCCTCTAAAATCAAACATCCTCCTCCTACTACTTCTTCTTCTTCTTCTCTAGTTGTCTACGTCTTGGGCGGAGGAGGGGGCGGAGCTTCATCCGGCTGTTCGGCCGGCGGCACCAGCTTCCTCTCCAGCCGTTTGACTCGGTGCTTGAGTTTGCTTTGCGTGGCTTCGTGCTCCGCCAGCAGCCGGGCGTAGCGCGTCTGCAGGCCGTCCAGAGTGCTCGTCATCCGCTCCACCTTCTCCTCGATCTCTTTGGGGTCAGGCCCCTGCGCCGCCACCTGGGGGACGAACAACAACCGGTGACCTTGAGGCCTCCTCGTGGGTTTGCTTCGGGGTTACCGTGACAGAGCGTGGGGACGTACCTCCAGGTCCAGGAGGCCGTCCTTCATCAGGATCTGCCTTCCCTTCTCCTCCAGCAGAGCTTTAGCATCGGGGTACTCCGTCAGCGCCTCCATCAGGTCGTCTTTGGACAGGCAGAAGAGGTCGGAGTAACCGATGCTCCGGATGTTCGCCGTCCTCCTGTTTCCTGCTTTACTGCCTGTTGGAGAACAAGAGGGACAGTTAGGGACTGAACCAACAACCTTATTTATACGTCTGACTTTCCAGAAGAACTATTTAGATGAACTTTAAGGTTTTCGACCACCAGACGAGGATCTCACAGGACAAACACATGAGGATCTTCTGGAATATGATGCATTAACATTAAACTAGAAAACAGGATATAGAAGAGTGAACCTGTTACTGATCAATCAAGATTGGGAAGCGTATCATCACAGTGTGGTATTAGGTCTCTTAAGTAAAGGAATACTTCTTCCCCCACTGATGGACGCCATCTTACCTTTGATTGCCAGGATGCTGATCTCGCCAAAGTAGCTCCCGTCACTCAGGACGACGAACTGCTTGATCCCGTCGTCGGCAACGACGGCCAGTTTTCCCTCCTTGATGATGTACATCTCTCTGCCGATGTCGCCCTTCTTACAGATGTAGTCTCCCGGACTGTAGACCTGAGGCTGCAGCTTCAGCACCAGCTCCACCAGCAGACCGGCCTCGCAGTCCGCAAAGATACGAACCTGCAGGACGACACAGAACAAAGTCACCTGGTGGGGTTTTCTTTTTAGATTGTGTGGCGAGGACTTCTGCTGAAGGGGGGGCGGACCTTCTTCAGGGTGTCCAGGTGGACGTTGATGGCGATCTCGGCTCTCAGTTTGTCAGGCAGGTACTTCAACACCTCCCTCTCGTCCACTGCTTTCTTATTGGTCCACAGGAAGTCAAACCACTTGATCACTCGCTTCTCCAGGTCCTTCGTCACCTGAACAAGAAACACATTTTACTTTTTTAGTATTTAATCCTCATGAAAATATGTATATATTTGTACACAAACTGCTGTCCTCTTTTGACAGAAACATAACCAATGACGGGTCGACTAGCTCACCTTTCGGAAGGTCATGTACTGTTTGATGGCGTCAATGCGAGCCTGGAAGTTGGCTCTGGCAGCGTTCATGTTGGTGATCATCGAACCAACATTACCAACAATGGTGGCAAAGATCAACACACCAACCTGGAGGAGAAAAGAAGGGAATACAGGAAGTTAGAGGCAACAAAGTAGTACTCAGAGTTCTCCACCGGAGACATGGTCTCTCCGGTCTCTCCACTGACATCAGGGCAACCCAAACTTAGTAGACTGCTGACGTTGGGGGGACCCAAACCTGGTAGATCATTGACATTGGGGGGACCCAAACCTGGTAGACCGCTGACGTTAGGGGGACCCAAACCTGGTAGACCACTGACCCCTTAAGCCACACTCACCAGGAAGTCAGTGACAACGAAGAAGTACTCAGAGTTCTCCACAGGGGGCGGAGTCTCTCCAATGGTGGTGAGCGTCAGTGTGGACCAGTACATGCTGTAGGCGTACTTCCTCACCAGACGACCAAACTCTGGAATTGCCGGGTCGGGATACACAAACCTGTCAGCACCAAAACCTAGAGGGACGGGACAAAACAGAGGTGTCAGAGGCTTTTATGCAGCAACCACTGATAAAACTACCACCAGAAACCCCACCGATAGCCTTGGAGAAGGAGTAGTAGAGGCAGGCGTTCCAGTGGATGATGATGACAATGTACATGACGAGGTTGGAGATACGGAGGGCGTTGGGGTAGTTAGTCCTGGTCTCCGTTCTCTGGAAGAACTCCAGCATCCTGAAACAAAGAAACTCATCATCAGGGCATCGTTACTTTGCATATTAAGCACACAAAACGTATTAGTTCATGCCAAACTGCTTTAGGAGTATTTTTTTATACTTCCTCTTCTAACTTTTTCTTCAAGTAATTTCAGTGTTTTGAAAACTGTTAACCAAAGTCCATGTTTTCTTGCGTGTACCTGTTGAACCTGAACAGCTTGTTGAGGCGGATTTCGGGGTATTTGAGGCCAAAAACGAGGTACAACAAGTCGGTGGGAATCATGGAGACCAGGTCCATTTTAAACTGGACGCTCTTCATGTAGCGCTCACGCAACTTCTGCTCGTCCTTCACCAGCAGACCCTGCTCCAGGTAACCTGCACACACGGAAACAAGTGTGTTTCTACCTGTGGTACATTTGGATGCACGTAGATCGAACAATAAGTTGGTGTGTGCTTGTGTGTTCGGACCTGTCCTTGTTCTGAAGATCATGTCTGCGATGTAAGTGAAGTCGCACATTAAGTCCACAATGAACCATAGTACCAAATAGTCACTCTGGAGCTCCTCGAAACACGCCCTGAAACACACATGAACACACATTATACAGCCCAGCCGTTACTACTTACAGAGAACCGGCACAAATACACTGGTGTGAAGGGGCCAAGACGAGGAAACACACATGGCCACTCAAAGACAACATTGGGACCAAAACCTGGAAGCCATTTGGCTGGTCGGGACGGAATCTGTTTGACCACTGGCATTGTTACGACCTCAACTTGGGATTGTCAGGACCCAAACCTGGTTGCCCACTGGCATTACTGGGATCCACATCTGGTTGTGTCAGGACCTAAAGATGGCACACTATCGACAATGTTGGGACCCAAATTTGGTCGACGTCAAACATGGTTGGGACGAAACCTGGTGGATCATTGACATTGTGGGGAAGAACAACCTATAATATCCCCTGACATTAGGGATTCAAACCTGGTACTGTTGAGATAAAAAACATTTATGAGCCTGACACTTTGGGCACCAAACCAAGAGAAAACACGTTGGGAACTAAACTGGTATTCTCAGGACCTAAAGTGGTCACCCACTGACATTGTTGGGACCCAAACCTGGTTGTCTGCTGACCTCGGGGGCACCTACCTCTGGACGCCACAGCTTTAACTGTATTTCCATAGTTTCTGATAGTTTAGAATTAGGGTTATGATTATATTCAGTTTCAGGGTTGGGGCGAGAAACTGTTACCTGGCTATGATCAGCGTCCAGTTGTACATGACGGGGACGGTGATAACAGCCAGCCAGTGGTAGTAGGTGTTTCCTGCCGGATCAATCACTGCGATCTCCTTGGGACTGGACACAGTAATGAATAATACAAATCATTTTCTACTCTCATGAAAAATTACGGTAAACAAAAACAAAGCCTCTAACATCTGTTTCTGATTCAACCAAACTCACGCCTCCTCTTTGGCCTTCTTCTCTTTCTCCTTTTCCTTTTCCTTCTCTTTCTCCTTTTCCTTCTCCTCTTTCTCCTTCTGTTTCTTCTCCTTCCTCTCCTTTTTCTCCTGCTTCTCCTTCCTGGGAGGAAAGATTTAAACTGAATCTCCATTCAAATCGAAGCAGGTTCAACTCGCAGGAACAGAACAGTGAGCTAATGTGTAGTTTTACTTTTAGTGATTAACTTACTCCTTCTTCTCCTTCTTCTCCTTCCTCTCTTTCTTCTCCTTCTCCTTCTTCTTCTTCTTCTCCTCCCTGGAGGACAACAGGAAATGCATTGTTTTATATCAAGAGACACACGAAACGGACGACAAGGACCATTGACGTGTGTGTGTGTGTGTGTGTGTGTGTGTGTGTGTCTTACTCTTCTTCATTGTTGTTGCTGTTGTTGACGTTAAACAGAACTCCTGGTCCAGCTCTTTGATCGGCTCTGAAACAGAGAATCAGACGACCAGACTGAACCTGAACCTTCTCAAGGACCCCTTCAAGACTTTCTAAGATTATAAATATTTTAAAAGAACCCTAAATTCCTCAGAACCACCTCACAGTCTCCTTAAATACTTTCAAGCACCCATAAAACTTCCTCAAAATGTTAGATAACCTTTAAAAGGACTCTTGGAAACCTCCCCAAGAACCCCAGGATCCTGTGTATCAACATAACCTCCGAAGGACCCATGAAACCTTTTAAAGGACCCTTAGAACATCTTCAATGGGCCCCTAAATCTACTCACAGGCCTCTGGATACTTTAAAGAACACCTTTTTCAAGGACTCACACAACTTTGTTCCATGAAAAGATCCAGAGAACTCGCAGATCCTCCTTGTGGATTCCAGAAATATTTTAAATGCCCCTTCAAACATCACCAAGGACGAAAATATCCTTTGAAGGTCCTCTGTAATCCATTGAACCATCCCACAAACCCCATAAATCCTCTCAAGGAAACCTCATAAAGAGGCTGAAGAGGTTATCTTCAGGGAACCAACTTCATCAAGGACCCTGGATCCTTCATCACATAATCTTGTAGACCACTTTAACATTAGATAATTTAAAGGACCCTTAGAACATCTTCAAGGATCCATATTATGTCCACAAGGACCCTTAGACCCTAAAGGACCCCCATAATCCCCAAAACTGTCTCACAGCGCCCTTAAACCTTAAACAAAACATCCACTCATTATTAGTCATTATAACCTCACCTGTCCCCTGGCTCCTCCTCCATGTCCTGTACAACAATGGTGGGCGGAGTCAACCTGGTCGGGGCCGATGGGGCCACTTTGGCCATTGAGGTATTCTGTCCTCTGACTTCCTGTTGCGAGAGATTACAAGACAAGGAGGTTGAAGGTGTGCTGGTCGTCCCCCCAGGGTCACATGACTGAATCCTGATGATTATTGATCAGTAAATATTGACAGAAGAGCTTTGAACTGTGATTAGATCCTCTGATGTTCCAACAGACTGGGTTTCTGTTTCCTTTGTGAAGAAGTGAACCCCGGTTTGTTCTCTGCTTTTATTGTGAAACAGGAAGTTGTCCATAGGGCTGGGCGATACGGTAAATAAATCACCTATCCTGATAAAGATGATTTAATATCCTGATGTTTTATATAACGATGCTGCATGTTGTATTTTAATATATACAGTCTATCTGAAACAATCACGTTAGAGCCTGTTGAGTATTTTGTGTGAATTAAATACTTCAAATGAAAATCTCTTTCTTACTTTTAGCGTAAAATAAAACTTGAGATCGTTATTAATAAAGACGATAAAAGATCATATTAAGTATCAACCAGTCGTTTCAGTTGTTTTGTTTCTCTACTAAACTAAACTCTATGAAGACTCGTTCTTCAAAATAAAAGCATCATAAAGTATGTTTATGATCATTCTGAATGCATGTTGTATAATCTCCTGTCTCACCTGCCAGCTGATAATCTGTCGCCTCCTTCGGTGTCGTGGCCTAGATCCACCGGCCGCCTGTCAAACCCATCGGCGTGGAAACAGAGGAGTACCTTCCCCCCACCCCCACCCGTTAACCCCGTTAAATCCGGTAAAGTTTGGAGAGAAAGGAGAAGAAATTGGAGGGATGTGAAGAAGTGACGCAGAGTTTGGAGCCGCGGAGTCACCCTGATGAGGATAAAGAGATTAGAGGAGATGATACCGTCTGTCTCCCCTGCATCAGGGATCCACCTCACGGGCGCCTCACCTGGAAGCCTCACCTGGAAGCCTCACCTGGGAGCACCTGGAAGCCTCACCTGGGAACCTCACCTGGAAGCCTCACCTGGGAACCTCACCTGGAAGCCTCACCTGGTAGCCTCACCTGGAAGCCTCACCTGGGAACCTCACCTGGAAGTCTCACCTGGGTGCCTCACCTGGGAACCTCAGCTGGTAGCCTCACCCGAAAGCTTCACCTGGGAGCCTCACCTAGAAGCCTCACCTGGAAGCCTCATCTAGTAGCATTACCTGGGAACCTCACCTGGAAGTCTCAGCTGGACGCCTCACCTCGAAGGCTCACCTGGTAGCCTTACCTGGGAACCTCACCTGAGAGCCTCACCTGAAGACCTCACATGAGCGCCTCACATGAGCGCCTCACCTGAGCCTCACCTGGGAGCCTCACCTGGGCAGTCTGTGAGTGACAGACTTGAGAATCTTTGCAAACCGTTTCTGTCTCAACGTGAATAAATTATTCTTTTCACGTGTGAAAAACATCTGAACGTTCAATCTGAAGAATCAACAGAAACCTGGTTTCTACCTCAGCGTTCGTCTCTGTGGTATTACTACTTTTACTGTGTGATATTAGTACTTTTACTGTGTGGTATTAGTACTTTTACGGTGTGGTATTAGTACTTTTACGGTGTGGTATTAGTACTTTTACGGTTTGGTATTAGTACTTTTATGGTTTGGTAGTAAAAAATGGAAGTATATGAGACCAGAAGGTAGTGAGACGTCAACGTGAGGGAGGAGACAGATTTTACTAAGAGGGAGGAGGTGGATTAACAACATCTGATCCTCCTGAGTCAGCAGTGTGTCACACACACACACACACACACACACACACACACACACACACACGCACACACACACACGCACACACACACACTTTGATAGGCTTATTAGGAATTAAACTTCTATGTGTGTTAACATGATACCACAAAGAGTCTCAACATGCTAACAACGCTAACAATGCTAACGTAACCAACAACTGAAAACAGAAAAACTGTATTATAACTGTAAAAAGCTGTATTTCTGTTAATTAATTAAAAGAAAGCAATAAAGAAAAAATAAATAAATAAACTAGACTACAAATAAATAAAGTGACTGATCAATAGATAGATAAAAAATGAACTAAAGACTAAACTAACCAAACTAAACTAAAACTAAATTAAACTCAACACAACTTGATACAGGATGATTGTATTTTACATCCACAGTAAATATTTTATATATATATATATATGTATTTATTCTAAATATAAATATGTTAATAAGAACAACAAAGGGCTTTTGTTGTTATATGTTGTAAAAGCCCTTTGTTGTTCTTATTAACATATTTATATTTAGAATAAATACATATATATAAAATATTTACTGTGGATGTAAAATACAATCATCCTGTATCAAGTTGTGTTGAGTTTAATTTAGTAAAAATAAATGTTCTACACCAGACTTCATGCGTTATTTCATCATTTTTAATCATGAAGTGTTGGTTTCCACCACCAGAGGGCGCCACTGACCTGCTGCTGGCCTCCACACAGCTTGATGAAGAGGAAGAGGGATCTGTGTCTTCACTGAGGAGGAGGAGGAGGAGGAGGAGGAGGAGGAGGAGGAGGAGGAGGAGGAGGAGGAGGAGGAGGAGGAGGAGGAGGAGGAGGAGGATGACTTCTGCATTTACAAAAATGACCTGCTCTCATCTCATTGGTCCACTGCTGTGACTTCACCAGTTTGCAACCTGCTGACCAGCAGGGGGCAACTCCTCTGGTCGTATCCCAGAATCCTGCTGGGCGAAACAAGACAAGGTTAGCCTTTGTGCTAACGATACTAGGTTAGCTTTCATGCTAACGGTACTAGGTTAGCCTTTGTGCTTACGGTACCGGGTTAGCATTTATGCTAATGGTACTTGTTGTGGAAATCTGACGTTTGAGGGACTTCCACAACAAGTATGAAGCAGAACTAGTGATTAGTTCAATGGTGGATGGCGGAAACGGTACTGTTTTTTACGGAGATAATCCACAGAGATAAGCCACGCCCCCTTTCAGGCGCATGACGCGAACTAGCGAGTAAAGTCGAGCGACTAAAGTCGAGCGAATAATTTGACACGAATATTCACGTTTTGTGTGAACGCAGCATTAGTGTGCTCCCTGAATACTAGGAAGGAGTCTCAGCCTCTTTAGGAACCGACCAAGGAAGCATCCTTCACCTGGAGAAACAACAACAACAACTCTGGTTTCCAGCAGTTTTCTTTACAGCAGCTCTTTAAAAAGACAGAAAAAAGGAAAAAGCAGTTCCCTCTTGTTGCTAGGAGAGGCAGCCTCCCCCAGCGAGCTCTCTGATTGGCCCGCAGTCCGTCCCCTCGGGCCAATCAGAGGCCAGTGCGTCCGCCATGAGAATCCATAATCCTTATTTATTTTTTCATTAGCAATATTGAGATTTATGCTCAATATGAACGCTGTTTTCTTCACATTGAATCTTTCTCTCCTCAGTCTTTCCTCCGTAGAATCATATTTATATATAAATACGTGTTATTAGTCTCATGGTGTCGTATAAACGTTGAATAACATGAAACACATGTTGTTGTTGTTGTTGTTATTGTTGTGTTTGAGTCTTTCTCTTCACAGACTGAGGATCTTCTCTGAAGGAGCTTCTGTTACCGGCTGGTCGCCGTAATGGCGGAACTGTTAAGTTAGACGTCACGGACACACACGGAACTTCCGGTTTAAATACGGTTCTGCTCTTCGTTACAAAATAAAGGCAGATATGAAAATAGTGTTGAAGGAAGTTTTCAGATCATTTACTGCAGTAAAAGTACCAATACCACACTGAAGAAAATACTCTGTTTCAGTAAAAGTACTAATACTACATGGTACAAATATTATCTGTCTTTCAGTCAGAGGATCGGTGGTTCGATCCCTGGCTCCGCTAGTCCATGTGGTTGTGTCCTTGAGCAAGACACTTAACCCTCATTGCTCACCGTTGCTGTGTCTATTGTAATGTAAAAGTACTCTGTTACAGTAAAAGTACTGCACCGTGTGTATAAATGCTGAACCATGAATACATATGAATGATGTCATATAAACATAATTAGACTGAGCAGTGGAGGAAGGAGCAATACTATTTTACATTTAGCACATCTGATATCTGTGTACAACAGATATTGCAACATGTCTCTGTGTATAAATGGTGCGTAATTTGATATCTATATTTATATTTACACATGAGTACACGGGCTATAAATACACACGGCATCGTTCAGCTCGTTTTCAGACGCTTTTATTCTGAAGGCGGCGCGGGGCGACCGGGCGGAAGCGCGCCGCCTCGCGCCGCGCGTGCTTGACGGACCGCAGGCGCTGATGGCGGCGGGGCTGGCGGAGGGTCGCACCGCGGAGGGAGAGCGAGGAGGCGGGGGAAGAAGCACGGAGGCCCCGGGCAGCGCGCGACACACCGACACAGCGGCGCGAGGCCCGCACAGCGACCGGAGGACGCGGCAGGACGGAGCGGAGCGCTGCAGGTTCGAGTCCGTGTGCGGACACACGCCAGTGTAGCTATATATATATATTTATATTTGTGTGTGTGTGAGTGTGTGAGTGTGACTGAGAGTGTGTGTATAAATACACACGGGACTCCATGCAGACTGCTGCATCCAGTCAGAGTACTCTGATAATAATACTACTGTATGGCTGTTATTGTGATATTTATACTGCGTTCACTCCGATTCATGTCGTTTTATTATAGCGCGTGTGCGCGTGTGTGTGTGTGTGTGTGTGTGTGTGTGCTATGAGGGGGGGGGGTCACATTTATTTTCTGTAAATTACATTTTTAATTCCTGTTTTTTCCCAGACTAAAACTGTAACTGCTGTGTTCTGTAAACCAGAATATATAAATACACACACACACACACACACACACACACACACACACACACACACACACACACACACACACACACACATACATAAATATGTATTTATATTCATATTCAATACCATGTGTATAGCTGAGTCCTGTATCTGTTGTCGGTCTGGTTCCCCTAAATGGACCCTGATCTTAGTTTTAGTCTCATTTAATTTTTAAAAATATTGATTATTTTAATTTGGTATCAATGCGTCGGTCAATATTTGATTTGTTTTTAGTTTTGATTAAGTCAGCTATAAATATTGTGAAAACAATATAATAGTTTAATCTTAATTATATATTATTTCTGTCATTGTGTCTTTGAATCTGTTGATCTCAGATGAGTGGAGTCGAAATGTTTGATGTAGCAAATATCATATTATACAGATATCATAGAAGATAAATATCAATGTATTTAAATATGTGTAATGTAGAAAGAATGTTGGAGACAAGACAAAACTATTATATATAGTATCTACTACATGATACTAATATTGTATTATTAATGTAATATTATAATAATATTATTATATTTTTATACAAGGCTTAAAATACTCTTTTCTCTACCTGTTCAGGTACTCTGTACTCTGTTCTCTACCTGTTCAGGTACTCTGTTGTCTACCTGCTCAGGTACTCTGTTCTCTACCTGCTCAGGTACTCTGTTTTCTACCTGCTCAGCGCTAAAAAACAACAGAGCTAAAAGAGAGAATAATATAAATTTAATAATAATATTTCAACACTTAATAATAAATCAACATAAAAGGAGGTGATTTAATAAAAACATGTTATTTAATCTTTAAGGCTTTTAGGTGTCATGTTGTTGCTTCATGAGGTAGCAGGAGGGATGTAACCCTCTTCTTGAGGTGAGGGGCCTGGCAATGCATTATGGGACTGATGGTCCTCAGGAGTACAGAAATACAGGCGTGTGTGTGTGTGGATGAAGAGGGAGCATTGTGGGCTCGTGGTTGAATATCAAACACGTCCTGTTGTCAATAAACTATTGTCTTCTCTCTCTCTCTCTCTCTCTCTCTCTCCAGTTCAGGACCTCCTATTGCCGCCATCCTGTCTCGCCCCCCCCCCCCCGCTCTACTACAGCTGCAGTACTCGTAGTATTTAGTCGCAGTAGTCAGCAGTATTCGCAGTGTTTGTAGCTTGCTGACCTTTAGCTACTGCTTCACTGTGAAGTTCTCTGACCTGCAGAACAAAACAAGCATTTCACCTCTAAAGAAAGAAAAAAGAAAATGTAGATTAGCTTTATTTTTAAGCTACTTGCAGTTAGCGGCTATCATTCGATTCACTGCCCTCTTCAGAAATATAATTCAGTTATCAAGACAATGTAGTTGTACTCCGATCGGGGGTTTGTTTTCCGTGTTCTGCTAGCTAACGGCTAGTTAGCTGAGAGTGGCAAGCGGGTTAGCGGTGGCGCGGGGCTAGCGACCGGACAGAGCAGGGGTGCAATGGAGTACCACTCCGGTGGTAGCCTGCCCCTGCTGGGGAGGCCGCGGTACTGCCCCGGGGCCAACGCTAACGGAGGGTACCTGTGTGAGACGGGGCACTGCTGTGGAGAAACCGGCTGCTGCACCTACTACTACGAACTCTGGTGTAAGTATATATATATTATATAAATCATATAGTTTATTCTGGTAAAAATGTTATGTGCATAAACAATAACTGCTGTATTTATTCCTAGATGACCTTATTCTGAGTGTTGATGGAGCAGCTACAATGTTAGCTTATCCTAGCTTAGCCTAGCTTAGCCTAGCTTAGCGGTGATCAATCCGATCTCCATTCTCGAAACGAACAAGCATTTTAAAAGTCGTTTACGTGTCATTTTGAAGACAGAACTCACGAAGTGTGAATTTAGACTTTTTACGAGTCGGCATCATTGCGTTGTTCTTTCGGCATCATTTTTATCCGTTGAATCGCATTAAAATCTGCCGTAGTGGTGACCGCCGTCTCTCCCGCGTTCAGGGTTCTGGCTGCTGTGGACCGTGCTCATCCTGTTCAGCTGCTGCTGTGCGTACCGACACCGCCGAGCCAAGCTGAGAGTCCAGCAGCAGCAGAGGCAGCGAGAGATCAGCCTGCTGGCCTACCATGGAGCCAACTCCTACCCGTCCTCCATGCTGGACCTCAGTAAGTCTGTCTGTCTGTCTGTCTGTCTGTCTGTCTGTCTGTCTGTCTGTCTGTCTGTCTGTCTGTCTGTCTGTCTGTCTCCTCAAAACAATGAAGCCAGTGGAGTGTTTTACTTGAAGTGGAAATAGATCTTGATTATTCTCATTATATCCTGCAAAAATTCTCCTTTGAGACACGATTTGATGTTTCTTATTCAGGAGGATGTTTCTGTTCACTTCCTGTCACCGGTGAACAAAGTGGAGCATTTAGCAGCTAAAGAGACAGATATTCCCTTCAGACGTCGGTGGAGACCAAAACAGAGGGAATACTGGACTACATTACATTACATTTCATTTAGCTGACGCTTTTATCCAAAGCGACTTACATGATATACAGTAGACTGTAGACACAGCAACGGTGAGCAATGAGGGTTAAGAGTCTTGCTCAAGGACACAACGACATGGACTGGCTGAGCCGGGGTTTGAACCACCGACCCTCTGATTGAAAGACTGACTTGCTAACCACTGAGCCACAGACTAACCCTCTGAACCACACACAGTTTCGGGCGTATTTTGCTGAATTTCTGTGATAATATATTTCAAAGAAATTGGGAAACACTGTAAAATGTGTAGTTTTGGCAATTTGTTTAAAGAAAACATGCTTTTCAATCCCGCCATCGGGTTTTGGGGTTCAGAGGGCAAATTAATCATCATGTTGAACTGCTCGCTAAATATTCGCAATAGCAACTTAAACGTTACCTGTTGCGTCTACTGCCCTCAAGTGGCCAAAAGGGACAATTGCAGGTTGAAAAGAATCCTCAAAAACGCTCCCGTCTCCTGTTGTTAGGTTTCCTGGCGTCTCTGAAGCTGCCGTCCTACGAGGAGGTGGCGGCTCAGCCCTCCACCCCTCCACCGCCCTACAGCTCCGTGTTCACCACCGCCCGTTACCCGCAGCCGCCCCGCGCCGCCGACCCCCACCTGCTGACGCAGCACGACCCGCTGCTGCACCGGCCGCTCAGCGACGGGCCCTCCTCCCTCAGCTCCGACAACAGGTAACAGCTGGGAGTACTGGTGTCAATGATACAGAGCTACTGGGAACAGCTCTGGGAAAGAAGCAGTAGTGCTCTGGAATACTGATGACATTACTGGGAATGCTGGTAACACTGCTGGGAATGCACGATTGGTAAATCCTGGGAACAAGTATTACTGCTGTGGCACTCATGACCCCTTTGTTCCAGTTTAAAGTAGCACCATTGATAGTACTACCAGTGACACTGGTACTGCAGTACTGGTAACTGCATAAGTAAGAAAGAAGAGGTACTGGCACCACTGAGGCTACTGGTGTGGCTACTATTAGTACTTCTGCTACGACTATTATTGCATTCCCAAAACAACTGTAATTCCTTAAATTTTTGAACGCAACCTTATTAGAAATGAGCTGAACCTTTTTTTATGCGTATCGTAATATTTGAACAAACTGTGTCTCGTCTGTCCTTCAGCTCCAGTTGCTCCTGTGACTCCTGCTGCCCCTCCTCTCCATGTAGCTCCTCCCTATCGGCCCCCGTCACCTACGAGACGGACACGAGCCACGCCACCACGCCCGGCGAGGCCACGCCCCTCGCCTTTGATGTCACGATGGAGACCATCGTGGCCGCGGTCACCTGTCTGGAGGTAAATGAGGCGCGGCTAGTTTCTGAGAGGACGGACGCCGCCAAAGCTCAGGAACCCGATGCCAAGGACTCGCTGGTTACTGTTGCGGTAGTTACCGGGGCGGCCTCCCCTCGGCCGCTGGCCTCTCCGGGGTCAGAGGGGGCTCTTCCTGTTGTAACTACATGTCCCGTGAAGCAACAGCTCGACTTCACACCAGTCAGCACCGGGAGCCCAGTTACGCTCCCCAGTCCACTTCCCTCCATTCAAACAATAAGCATTGAGGGTGCGGCTGAGGGCCCCGCAACTACCCCCCCAAAGACCCCCCCACTGTCCGGCCCTTCCACCCCAACAGCAAGCACTTCTGACTGCACAGCCACCTCGACCCCCAGAACCCTCGACCTGACGAGAACTTTTGATACAGCCGATGCTCCTGGTAGTCCAAACTCAGTGCCAACCCCAGATGTTGGAAGGACTTTGGCCTTGATAACAGACTCTGCTAGCCCCTCAACCCCGGACCCAAATCCTAGTCTTTTGCCAATTCCGGCACCTTTAAACCTTACCCAGGTTCCAGAACCAGTACCTTCAAACCTTACCCAAGTACCTACATTGTTTACCCAAGTTTCAACCCCAGTCCCCTCAAACCGTACCCAATGTACAGCCCTAGTACCTACAAACATCACCCAAGTTCCAGAACCAGTACCCACAAAACTTAGCTCTGTTTCAGACCCAATACTAATACACCTTACCCAAGCTCCAGACCCAGTACCTACCAACCTAACCCTAGTGCCAAACCTACAACCTAAAATCAGCATAGTATCAGACTGTGAAACGAACTCTATTCTAAAACCTGCACATTCTGACCTTACCATTGCTTCAAATGCACCTAGATTAGCCCAGTGCCAGTTTCCAGAACTGTCACCCGGATCTGATGTAGCGCTGGTTCCTCCCAGCCCAATGTCAGGCTTACTCCACCACCCAGAGTCTGTTGCAGTTCTTGTATCTTGTCTCGATCCAGCTGCAGTACCAGCTGATTCAGGTCCTTCTGTGGTCCTGTCTCCATCGCCAGACTCAGACCTTCTCAGTCCCTCAGCATCACATGTCCAGGCTGGTTTAAGTTCTGGTTCTGGATCTGCATCACGCGACAGCGTTGGTTCTAGACCAGGTCCCATGTCTGCTCCTGCCCCAGTGCTCACCTTTACGACTCCTCCTTCTCCTTCCTCTTCCTCCTGCCCAGCCATAACCATAGAGCCTTCCTCCCCTTCCCTCCCAGCCCCGGCGTTACTCCTTGACCCCCTCACTGCTCTGCACCAGTCCAACAAAGGTGGCTCCGCCTCCGGCCACGCCTCCTCCCTCTCCCCCTCGCCCCGGACCACCCAGTCTCCTCCCAAACAGACTCTCTTCTCCCCCTGCGTGGACATCTTTGAACCAGGACCCCCCAGCTGGGAGGACGGGGAGGAGGAAGAGGAGCAGGACAACGAGGACGATGAAGACGAGGACATGGGCGCCGATGAGAGCCAGTATAGACATCGGCGACTCACCGGTGACTCTGGCATCGAGGTGTGTCGGTGTCGGGTGGAAGAGGAGGAGGAGGCAGAGGAGGAAGAGGAGGAGGGCAGGAGAGGAGGAGGTGGGGAGAGGGATAAAAAAGGAGGTGGAGACACTGATCTCCACGACAGCGTGGACTGCCCTGCCCGAGGTCAGATCACCACGGGGGAAGGACTCACCGCCACCACCGCCACGCCGGCATCCGAGGACAGCGGCAAAGTCGTCATTGTCATGGAGACCGTGTGATTGGCCGACGCGGGCGGATCAAACCATTCGTCATCCGGACACGGGATGGACAGGAAGTTAATGGTGGGGGTCGAAACCAACGTTTTTTTTCTGTAAACGGGGAGGTTTCGAACACAAGGCGTGACGGTGGAGAAGTCACATGACTGAAGGTTGCATCTCCAGCCTCCGTTTGTTTGAAGAGATCAGCAGGAAGCTTGTTGCAGCAGGCGTGGTGGCGTCTGCACGGCGAGGCGTTCACTCTGGAGGCATCGGCATTTAAACCGTCCTGCACCGCAGAACGCCGTCAGCTGATTCAGAAAATGTCAACAGAAAGATTAGGACCTCTGATCCCAACAGACGATTTTACAGTTTACACAAACATTATTTTAGCGAGCCACCATTTTGTAACTTTGGAGAGTTGTTCGCCAGACAGGAAAGGTCGAATGAAAGAAGCTACCTGAGGTGCATTGTGGGAAATGTGGGATCTAGTGTTCAGAAACTAAAACCAGGGCCTCGATTTGGTCTATTATTGTTGAAATCTGTCAATTCCAAGTCCCCTAACTTGGAAGAATATTAATATTTGGAGTTTTTCCTTCCACCGGCGTTGTTACCCTCCATGGTTTCGAGCTCGTTCTCCTCTCACAAGCACATTGCTCCTTTCCTCGACCCGTCAGCAGTAAAATGCGTTAAATCGCGGGACGTTACACAAAGATTGTCAACAGAATAAGACACAAACGTGGACATCCACATCTTATTTATAACCGGGAGACTCCAGAAATCCAACGTTGCACTTTATAAGATCCAGAAAGAGTAAAGTATACAAAACATTGTTACAGGTAATTAAACGGTAACTCTCCGTGTTTCTTCAACCCTTCAACTACACGACCGCCTGAGTCGTGACGTTCATCTCACGTGAGCACGACCGACAGAAACAACGTTTTCTTTCTTTTCCGACAAGAAACGACCCGACTTTAAAAATAGTTGAACGTTCATCTCGTCTTCGGGGTGATGACGAAGGCTTCTGGAGACGTGCCGGGGACAAGCTGTCTGTTTCTTTTTGGGAAAACGAAGAGTGACCGATGTGGGAGGATGAGTCACTCCGACTGACGGAGGGAAGCCTGATTCACTCGTTAGAGAGGTCGCTTTGATGAAGCCTGTCGGGTAGTTTCATGAAACGAGAGATTCGACGTGTTCGCGGAGACTCGATCCTGCACGGACGGTTTGGGTTGGTCTCTCAGTGCGTCAGTCTTTTGGGAGGAGAAAAGGCTTTATGCATAAATAAGAATAAACAATGGGCACTTTTAGAGGGAAACAAAGCACCAAACAACCGCCGGGGAGACGTCATCGCTCCCGTCTTTGTCTCTTTCTGAGTGTTGAGGTCGGACACAACGGCGTTCAGTCTAAACCAGGGGTGGGCAAACTTTTTGGCTCAGGGGCCACAATGACTTTTAAAATTAGACAGACGGGCCGGGCCAGTATCAGATGGATAGAGAGTGTTTGTGTGAACCAATATACATTATAAATAAAAGCCAATAACTAAAAAGTAAAGAGAACTTACATTACTTACTAACGAATATAACTTAAATGACTCAGCTTTTTTGTTTAACTTGCTGGCTAAGTCTTCGTCAATTAGTTCTACACGCCGAGTCACTGTCCTGCGTGATGAACTACATTTTTGAATTTGTTTTTGATCTCTGGACACAAGAGACCTGCTGTCTCTACCATGCATTCTTTCAAAAACTCCCCTTCAGAGAAAGGCTTGCTGGCTTTTGCTAATTTAAATGCTAGCAAATAACTTGCCTTGGTGCTTGATACTTGACTAGCAGTTTGTCTAAAAAAAGCCCCCCTGTTGCAGAGGGGCTCAATGCAGGAAGCTGGCAGGAGGCTGGCAGGCAGAACCCTATATGTCACATGAGTCCCGTGGGTCTGATGTGCGTTCGTTATGCCGTATAAAACGGACCATGTCTCCGTGGCGCGCTGGCCTGTGGGGGAGGGGTGGAGGTGAGCAGACAGCAGCAGCTGGACTCGCAGCCTGATGCGCTGCAGAAAGCACGGCACGTAAAGACCGCTGTAACGCTTCTCCGTTCCCGACTTGAGTTAAGAAACATCGATGCTGGTCTTTTGCCGTCATCGTGCTTCGGAAAAACGCCCAACGGGCCGGATCCGGCCCGCGGGCCGTAGTTTGCCCACCCTTGGTCTAGACTCTAGAATTTGCTGCGGGCCAATAAAAACTGACCCGCGGGCCGCAGTTGGCCCGCGGGCCGTAGTTTGGACACCCCTGGTCTAAACTAAAATATTCCCTTTCGCTTTGTGCAAAGACACATTGCTTCTTTTCTTTTATCACTCAGAACCCTCAAATTTGTAAAATTCACCAAACAAGTCGAACTATTGGAGGGCCTCAAAATGACAGCATCCGTATTCCTGAGTAAATTATTTAGGATTTATTCTTAGAAAATCATAAAAGTATATTTTGTCAATTATAGAGTTTTTCCAATCCCCTTAGAGTCTGTAATGAGTGAAGAGCAATATCTTTCATCAGAAACAGGTCAACGGTCTCACAGCGTTGATAGAAAACCTCCAGTTTTTATCTGAAATATCACACTGGTTTTCTACACTTTCTTTTCTGATGTACATTTTTCTAAACCCCTGTGGACAGATTTTAAGAAGCACCAGCTTTCAGCCAGCAGCGGTGTAGTGATCGTAAAGGCAGAGTTCAAAATGAATGAAACAACAACATTGTGTTTACCGCTGCATTCACGACATCTTGTTGTACTTTTGTATGAAAATGTTTTTTATTAATACGACTCTCCAGAATGTAGTGCCAGTAAGAAAACCTCACGTTCTCCTTCATGTTGTCAACGGAGACTTCCTCATGATCGAAGGGAAGCTGCGTAATCATTAAAGTTCTTCATCAGATCAAAGTTTATGCGAAATAATTTAGACTAAAATTACAAAAATGAAAAAATCTAAAATTATATCAACTGGAATATGTAATAAAAGTAATCGGATTAAAAAAAGAACATTTCACAAAGAAATTAAAACAATAACTAAAAGTAATGTCAAGCTATGAAGCATTTTCGTAAAGACTAAATATAAACCATCTGCCAAAGTTAACGTCTCTTCAGTCGGTCGGAGCGTAAAAGTGAGACGTCGCTCAGCTCGTCGTCACGTTTCCTTAAACCTGCTCCCACAAAGTGCACTTTGGTTTAGTTTGTTTTGTTTACAGCTGTTAATGTAAGCGTGTTAGAAGAGGTTCACAATTACGTGTTGTTCTTGAACTAGACGTTAGAGCGAGTTGAAAAGACACCAGAGGGCTTGAACCAGAACTCATCAAACGAGAAGACGAGGGATGTGATCCAGAAGGGAGGCGTTCCCCACGAACGTCTCCGTCATCAACAGCTCACCCGGGTCTTCTCCGCCCGTCTGGGACACGGCTGCCCGTACAGATGCCCGTACGGCTGCCCGTACAGATGCCCGACAGCTGGATGTTCGATCCTGAACGTCTCGGCCGTCAGTTTGGAAACCAGCATGCACAAGATTGGATTCAAACATGGACGGAGGGAAGCGATCCAATCTCTGGTTTGAGTTCACAGATATAGGAATCCGCCTTGGACGTGGACTTTGCAGATTTCTCTGATGGCGTCTGATATTCGTCTTGAGGTAGATTAAAAAAATAAACGAGGATTGAAGGGTCGAGACTCTGAAGGACTTCCTCGAGAACGCCACAGGGTGATGCCGAGCCGTTGATGTCGTGGTTGATGGTGTTTTTTAGTTTTTTTTAGTTTACCTGAACTAATAAGGTTATATATCTCCATGGTTTCTGAGTGCTATTTCTACTCGACAGCTGTTACTACTTAGCGTTAGACGGAGCTGTTCTCGCTCTGCGTGGGCGATCAGCCGGAGTGACTGTTGTTTAAATCTGTCCGTTGTAGCTCAGGTTCCCAAGAGCTGCTCTGAGATCAGCCTCGAAATAAACAAAAACAATCCCAGCTGGATTCAGTTTCAACGTCACTTTGGTGTTCATCCCAAAACGTTTCCCCCACAGCACCAGGAGAGTGTTGGCGTCCGGAAGAGAAAGAACCAACGATTTGATGGGATTTACCTTCAGACACTGAGCGGCAGAAGCTCCCAAGTAGATTCGGTTGGTTCCCAGCTCTTCCAGGGTTGGGGGTCAAATTCCCGGAGTCCACACTCGGTTGCTGTGAGGCGTTGAGCGGTTCGAGCCTTCAGCCAACCAATGAAAGCTCGGCGGGCGATCTCCCCGTAGACGAGGCTGATGTCAGGGCCGGACGTCTTCATCTGTTTTAGTTGGGAATCAAACCAGGGATGTTTTTATTTATTTAAGACCATAAAGGTTTCCTCTCTGATAGCAAGAAGAGTTCCACTCGGACTGGGTTTAATTTGGTTTTCACTAAAGTTCATCAATCTCGACTGAAGCTTGGAACATCTAGCTGGAGAGAAAGATAGTTTCCACCGACTAGAGATAGAACAGACCCGGTCTAACCGACCCAGACTAGAACAGACCCGGTCTAACAGACCCAGACTAGAACAGACCCTGTCTAACTGACCCAGACTAGAACAGACCAGGTCTAACCGACCCAGACTAGAACAGACCCGGTCTAACTGACCCAGACTAGAACAGACCCGGTCTAACCGACCCAGACTAGAACAGACCCGGTCTAACTGACCCAGACTAGAACAGACCCGGTCTAACTGACCCAGACTAGAACAGACCCGGCATACGTATTTCTCGATCTAAACTCCACACCAGTTGGTTGCAGTAACGTTGTTGGCCAGAACTCTCTTTGTCATCCTTTAAAGACGGGTTATATAAATGTAGGTATATAAACTCTCTTTGTCATCCTTTAAAGATGGGTTATATAAATGTAGGTATATAAACTCTCTTTGTCATCCTTTAAAGACGGGTTATATAAATATAGGTATATAAACTCTCTTTGTCATCCTTTAAAGACGGGTTATATAAATGTAGGTATATAAACTCTCTTTGTCATCCTTTAAAGACGGGTTATATAAATGTAGGTATATAAACTCTCTTTATCATCCTTTAAAGACGGGTTATATAAATGTAGGTATATAAACTCTCTTTGTCATCCTTTAAAGACGGGTTATATAAATGTAGGTATATAAACTCTCTTTGTCATCCTTTAAAGACGGGTTATATAAATGTAGGTATATAAACTCTCTTTGTCATCCTTTAAAGACGGGTTATATAAATGTAGGTATATAAACTCTCTTTGTCATCCTTTAAAGACGGGTTATATAAATGTAGGTATATAAACTCTCTTTGTCATCCTTTAAAGACGGGTTATATAAATGTAGGTATATAAACTCTCTTTGTCATCCTTTAAAGACGAGTTATATAAATGTAGGTATATAAACTCTCTTTGTCATCCTTTAAAGACGGGTTATATAAATATAGGTATATAAACTCTCTTTGTCATCCTTTAAAGACGAGTTGTATAAATGTAGCTATATAAACTCTCTTTGTCATCCTTTAAAGACGGGTTATATAAATGTAGGTATATAAACTCTCTTTGTCATCCTTTAAAGACGGGTTATATAAATGAAGGTATATAAACTCTCTTTATCATCCTTTAAAGACGAGTTATATAAATGTAGGTATATAAACTCTCTTTGTCATCCTTTAAAGACGGGTTATATAAATGTAGGTATATAAACTCTCTTTGTCATCCTTTAAAGACGGGTTATATAAATGTAGGTATATAAACTCTCTTTGTCATCCTTTAAAGACGGGTTATATAAATATAGGTATATAAACTCTCTTTGTCATCCTTTAAAGACGAGTTGTATAAATGTAGCTATATAAACTCTCTTTGTCATCCTTTAAAGACGGGTTATATAAATGAAGGTATATAAACTCTCTATCATCCTTTAAAGACGAGTTATATAAATGTAGGTATATAAACTCTCTTTGTCATCCTTTAAAGACGGGTTATATAAATGTAGGTATATAAACTCTTTATCATCCTTTAAAGACGAGTTATATAAATGTAGGTATATAAACTCTCTGTCATCCTTTAAAGACGAGTTGTATAAATGTAGCTATATAAACTCTCTTTGTCATCCTTTAAAGACGGGTTATATAAATGTAGGTATATAAACTCTCTTTGTCATCCTTTAAAGACGAGTTATATAAATGTAGGTATATAAACTCTCTTTGTCATCCTTTAAAGACGGGTTATATAAATGTAGGTATATAAACTCTTTATCATCCTTTAAAGACGAGTTATATAAATGTAGGTATATAAACTCTCTGTCATCCTTTAAAGACGGGTTATATAAATGTAGGTATATAAACTCTTTGGCATCCTTTAAAGACGAGTTATATAAATGTAGGTATATAAACTCTCTTTATCATCCTTTAAAGACGGGTTATATAAATATAGGTATATAAACTCTCTTTATCATCCTTTAAAGACGAGTTATATAAATGTAGGTATATAAACTCTCTTTGTCATCCTTTAAAGACGGGTTATATAAATATAGGTATATATACTCTCTTTGTCATCCTTTAAAGACGAGTTATATAAATGTAGGTATATAAAAGGGTTCTGAGCTGGTTCCTTTCAGCCCAGAAACCCAACACCAGACCAGGTTCTTCCCCTTCGGCCTTGAGAGGAGAGAAAACTACCTGATTGACAGGTGAACCCAGTCAAGGTCTGGATCTTGGCCTCATTCAATGTTAATGAATCCGTTTTTGGGCTCTTTTGATCAACTTTCAGTGGAAGCAGCTCCTGTATTCAACAGTTTACTTTCCTAGAAGCGTCCCGTGTTCCTTCTGTTCCTAGGAAACCGTCTGCAGAGCGTTTTTACCTCGTCTCTCCGCTGCCGTCCTTCCTGTTTGCATGAGGTTTCTGTTGGAGGAGCGAAGGAAGCAGGGAAGAGACTTTAAAATCCCTTAATGTTATGATGACAACGATGCTAATTATTAGTAATACTAAATTAATAGTGAGTGTGTGTGTGTGTGTGTGGATGTGTGTGTGTGACCTAACTAAACCAGCCTGTTCTAAAGTGTGTGAAGATATACTGAATAAAACTGTCAAATCTACCACCTGACTGTCTGTTCATTGACTGATAAGGAAAACAGCAGCACACTGGAGATCAATCCATGTTTATTGATTAGAAAACAAATTAAATCACGTGAAGTCACACTTAATATTTACTTCTGGAAACAACATTTAAAGCTTAGTTTGAACTTGGTTAATTATTTTTCCGGTGTAGATTTAACATTTTAAAATGAGTTTGCTCATTTGTGGAAAAGGTTCACGTTAGCCGCAGATGTTAGCGATGCTAATGATATCTTATATCAAAACCTTTTAACGCTAAATGGAAAATATTTCGTGAAACAAATCAAGCTCACTCCCTGATGAAATATGCTACTTTACTTGATCTGGTTTACTTGAAAGTGATTTTAATTATCTTTATTTTATTATTTAAAAAAAGCACAGATTAAAAAAAAATTCAGCATGAACCATTTTGTTAATATTTTGTTGGGCTGGTTGGGCATGAACATATCTCCTCCTCAAAAGTGAGGCTTGACAAATAAAGTTTGAGAACCACTCGTATAGAGGAACTCCTCCACAAGAGCATTTTAATGTTCCTTGTTTTAAATGTTTAAAAAAGTGTTTTTCCCCTCCCCCTTTCACTTGGCCCCGCCCTCCCACCCCGCCCTCGGAGTGACCACGACCGTATAAGGTAGCGGCTGCAGGACCACGCCCAGCCGCCCCTGCAGGTTGGGCGGGGGAGCCCCGTCTGGCAGTGTGAAGCTCATGCGCTGGAGCAGAGAGGACAGGAAGAGGAAGAGCTCCAACCGGGCCAACGATTCGCCAACGCAGACTCGAGGTCCCGCCCCGAATGGCAGGAAGCAGGAAGGCGAGACCCGCTGGCCGCGGCCGTCAAGGAACCGATCTGGAGAGGGCGGGACAACAATGAGGCGGTGTGTTCAGGTGCACTTTTTATGGTGAGACCTCTCGGGGGTGGTTTCGGTGTGTTTTACCTGGGTTGAACAGGTCGGGTCTGGCCCAATGTTCGGGGTCGTGGTGAATCGCCCACATGTTGACCAGAACTCGAGTCCCACGACGGACAGCGTGACCTCCAATGCTACAACAGACAATTGTGTGTGTACTTGTGTTTTGTGTATACAATGACAAGTAATAACCGGAAGTATCGTAAGTACCTGCTGTCGGTCATGGCGGTGTGGGGGATCAGCACTGGGCTGACCGGGCGGATCCTCATGCCCTCGTTGATGACGCAGTCCAGGTACGGCAGCCGGCCGCGGTCCGACATGCAGACCGGCCGCTCTGCACCCACCTGCTCGTCCAGCTCCTTCTGCACACGCTCCTGGACCTGAGGGGGCGGGGCATAGCGGTGCTCATGATGGAGAACCGAGCGGTGACAGTGATGGAGAAGGTACCCTGATCCTTTAATGAAGGGAAAGTACTACAACACTGCACAAATGGTGCAGCAGGTAGACCAGGATCCACAGCAGTAGTATTAGTAGCAGTAGCAGTACTAGTAGTACTAGTAGTACCCTTACCCCGGGGTGGTGCAGCAGGTAGACCAGGATTCACAGCAGTAGTATTAGTAGTAGTACTAGTAGTACCCTTACCTCGGGGTGGTGCAGCAGGTAGACTAGGATCCACAGCAGTAGTATTAGTAGCAGTAGTAGCAGTAGTAGTACTAGTAGTACTCTTACCTCGGGGTGGTGCAGCAGGTAGACCAGGATCCACAGCAGTAGTATTAGTAGTATTAGTAGTACTGGTAGTACCCTTACCTCGGGGTGGTGCAGCAGGTAGACCAGGATCCACAGCAGTAGTATTAGTAGTATTAGTAGTACTAGTAGTACTCTTACCTCGGGGTGGTGCAGCAGGTAGACCAGGATCCACAGCAGCGTGGTGGACGTGGTCTCCACGCCGGCTCCGAACGCCTCGGCTGCCGTCATGAGGACGTGGTCGTCTGTGATCGTCTCGTCCTCTGACCCGGAGGACTTCTGCCCGCCGGCCGTCTTGCCCTTGAGCAAGGCATCCAGGAGGTCACGGGGGTCACCGTCACTCAGTGAGATCTGGATTCAGATCCCAGAAGGGGGTCAGGTCTTACTGGTGAATTTATTTATAGACTGGAGGGACGGGGACGCTACCTTGTGCTCCTCCAGTTTACGAGACAGCAGTCGGTCTCTGACGACGATGCAGTCCTTCAGCTTACTGAGCCCCTTGTTGGGAAAGACCTGAAGGACGAGGACAGACTGTGTGTGTGTGCTCGGTCCTGCTGTCCTTACGAGGACCAACAGGAGTTAACAACGCAAGAGCAAGTCAGGACACTTTAGGAAAGTCAGGACCCTTTAGGAAAGTCAGGACCCTTTAGGAAAGTCGGTACACTTTAGGAAAGTCGGGACACTTTAGGAAAGTCGGGACACTTTAGGAAAGTCGGGACACTTTAGGAAAGTCGGGACACTTTAGGAAAGTCAGGACCCTTTAGGGAAGTCGGTACACTTTAGGAAAGTCGGTACACTTTAGGAAAGTCAGGACACTTTAGGAAAGTCGGGACACTTTAGGAAAGTCAGGACCCTTTAGGAAAGTCGGGACACTTTAGGAAAGTCAGGACCCTTTAGGAAAGTCGGGACACTTTAGGAAAGTCGGGACACTTTAGGGAAGTCAGGACACTTTAGGAAAGTCAGGACCCTTTAGGAAAGTCGGGACACTTTAGGAAAGTCAGGACACTTTAGGAAAGTCGGGACACTTTAGGAAAGTCAGGACACTTTAGGAAAGTCAGGACCCTTTAGGAAAGTCGGGACACTTTAGGAAAGTCGGGACACTTTAGGGAAGTCGGGACACTTTAGGGAAGTCGGGACACTTTCGGAAAGTAAGGACACTTTAGGAAAGTCAGGACACTTTAGGAAAGTCGGTACACTTTAGGAAAGTCAGGACCCTTTAGGGAAGTCAGGACCCTTTAGGGAAGTCGGTACACTTTAGGAAAGTCAGGACACTTCAGGAAATTTAGGAAAGTGAGAAAATGTTTGAAAGCTAGGACATTTTAGAATGTTAGAATGCTAGTTGATGCTAATTGATGCTAGTGGATGCTAATTGATGCTAGTGGGTGCTAGTGGATGCTAGTTCCAGCTTGGGTAAAGGTTAAAGTACCTTCATCCAGGGGTAAATGTCCACCAGTCCTCCTGCGGCTATCGTCTGCACGATGCCGTCATTGTATAGCATCACTTCCTGTAGCTCGGCGTCGCCGTGGTGATAGGTGGTGCTGAACACCAGCGTGCACACCACGTTGGTGACGGCTCGGCTCACCGCCGCCGCCGGGTCGAAGCCACGCCGCCCGCCGGACAGCAGCTCGGCACACAGACTGTCCACCGAGGACAGAACTGGACAGAAACATGGACGGGAAAGAAAGAAAGAAAGCAGCTGCAGGAATGCACATTCATAACAAATATTTACAACATTTAAATACTCTATATGTACTACATTTACATGTAGTACATATAGAGTATTTCTTCATGTTTAAGCAGTATATATTTTTGTTTTGTGGCTCAGTGGTTAGCAAGTCAGTCTTTCAATCAGAGGGTCGGTGGTTCAAACCCCGCCTCAGCCAGTCCATGTCATTGTGTCCTTGATCAAGACACTTAACCCTAATTGCTCACCGTTGCTGTGTCTACGGTCTAATGTATATCATGTAAGTCGCTTTGGATAAAAGCGTCAGCTAAATGTAATGTAATGTATATTTAGGGTTCTGGACTACTTTGATTAAATGAATGAAACTATAAACAGAAAAACTAAAGTGACATTCACGAATGTTTGCAGCTGAATCAGAAGAGCAGAACATTGACCGTGAACCTTTGCAGGTTATCGGTTATCTGTCTGGAGTTTTTATTTCAGCGACAGGAAACCGAGGACCTTGAGCGGCGGGCTGCGTACCGATGTCCTGCAGGCGGCCGGTTCCTTCTCCAAACAGAGAGAAGGAGTTGTGGACCAGGCGCCGGTGTAACTTCCAGAGAGGAGTGTAGTCTGAGAAGGCGATGTCTTTCCCTCCTCGGGTCAACAGGTTGGTGGTCACCTGCGAGGGGGAAGGTTTGAGTGTCTTAATGTTCAGTATCGAGTGCTTCACTCTCTCTCTGCAGGTCTCACTCTCTCTGCAGGTCTCACTCTCTCTGCATGTCTCACTCTCTCTGCAGGTCTCACTCTCTCTGCAGGTCTCACTCTCTCTGCATGTCTCACTCTCTCTCTGCAGGTCTCACTCTCTCTGCAGGTCTCACTCTCTCTACATGTCTCACTCTCTCTCTGCAGGTCTCACCATGCTCGGACGTCCAGCGAAGTCTCTCCCTCTCTGCAGTAAAACCTCTCTGGCGTGTTGATGGTTGTTCACCACCACGGTGTAGTGAGGCCCGAGGTAGAGCGCGAACAGAGACCCATACCTGAAGAAAGCAAGCCAACATCAACGAGTCCTTCTAGACACTAACGAGTCCTTCAAAACACTAACGAGTCCTTCAAAACACTAACGAGTCCTTCTAGACACTAACGAGTCTTCAAAACACTGACGAGTCCTTCTAGACACTAACGAGTCTTCAAAACACTAACGAGTTCTTCTAGACATTAACGAGTCTTCAAAACACTAACGAGTTCTTCTAGACATTAACGAGTCTTCAAAGATTCCTTTTTAACATTAATAAACAACAATAACTAAGATAACTTGTTCCTACAAACATTTTAACTACTATTAACTAGTTAACGTTAACTAGTTCTTGAAACATTAATACACATTATTTGACAATAAAGAACACTATTAACTAGTTAACGTTAACCAGTCCTCCTCCGTGTCCTCACCTGTGGGCCAGCTGGGAGAAGAGGAGGTGAGGAGGGAGCTCCCCCCTCAACCAGGGGAGGCTGCCCAGGACGGGGAGCCTAGGCAGGCAGGGGACGGGGCCCCGAGCCGGAGGGCCGGAGGCTGGGGGGCTGGTCTGCTGCGCGGTCAGGAAGAAGACCACCGTGGCGACGATGAAGAAGACGAGGAGGACGAGGGAGGGAGAGACAGAGAGAGGGAGGGAGATAAAGGGAGGGAGAGAGGAGACAAGACCAGTGAACATTGCTGTGATGGAATGAAGAGCGAAGCTGAGGAGCACTGCTTTTAATCTTCATCCCCCATGGAGACCTTGGAGAGGTCAGAGGTCATGTGTGTGTGTGTGTGTGTGTGTGTGTGTGTTTATCCTGGTCAACCAACCTTGATGTTATCAGGCTGCACGTCATCGTGTCCACACTCGTCCTTAAGTTTCACTCAGGAGGTCCAACATGAGGGTCGGGCCTTTCTAAAGGGTCACCTGATGAATCTCAGGGGTCCGAGATGATTACTGAGGCAGAAGAAGAATCTTTTTCTGCCTCATCTTCTCTGTTGCATTGTGGGTAATGTAGGTACAGGTCTTAACAGGAAAGAAGAACGTGTTTAAAAAACATACTTTTCCGTTAGGAAACGTTTGTGTGTTTGTGTGTGTGTGTGTGTGTGTGTGCGCGTGCGTGTATGTGTGTATATGTATGTGTGTGTGTGTTATTTGCAACAGGCGGTGGGAGCAGAAGGTGGCACAGCGCCATGGCAACAGTCTCTCCTTCCTCGCCCACACACGTCCTCTCAATATACAGTCGGTTCATGAGAGAGAGAGAGAGAGAGAGAGAGAGAGAGAGAGAGAGAGAGAGAGAGACGGGTTCGTCCTCTTCGTCGTCCTCTTTGTTGTCTTCATCCATCTGACCGGTTCGCCTGATGGTCACATGGTTATTTTGGTTATTTGATTATTTTGGGTGCTAACCTCCTGAACATGGAGAATCTAAACACATGAATGTCCTGCAGTTCCTCTGTTGGCCACAAGGTGCTGCTCTGCAACACCAGGAGCTCCTCACCTGCAGACCCACGATAATATATATATATTATACATTATATTATATAATATATGTATGAGCAAGAGGGTCAAGAGGAAGTAGTCCAGTTGAATGCATGAATCAGTACTTCATAAGAACAGCCAATGATGATAACAATTGGTGTAGTGGCTAGTGGCCCTGTCGCCTCCCAAGAGGGGCTAGGGTCCAGGTCCTGGTCTGGGCGGTCCTTCTGTGGAGTCTGCATGTTCTCCCCGTGTCAGCGTGGGTTTCCTCCGGGTTCTCCGGTTCCCCCTACAGTCCAGAGACATCAGCTCAGGTTAACTCTAACTGTCCCGTAGGTGTGAATGGTTGTCAGTCTCCATGTGAGCCCTGAGATGAACGGGACACCTGTCCAGGGAGCAGGTGTTAGCAGGTGAAGGGTAGGGAGCAGGGGTTAACAGGTGAAGGGTAGAGAGCAGGGGTTAGCAGGTGAAGGGTAGAGAGCAGGGGTTAACAGGTGAAGGGTAGGGAGCAGGGGTTAACAGGTGAAGGGTAGAGAGCAGGGGTTAACAGGTGAAGGGTAGAGAGCAGGGGTTAACAGGTGAAGGGTAGAGAGCAGGTGTTAACAGGTGAAGGGTAGAGAGCAGGGGTTAACAGGTGAAGGGTAGAGAGCAGGGGTTAACAGATGAAGGGTAGAGAGCAGGGGTTAACAGGTGAAGGGTAGAGAGCAGGGGTTAGCAGGTGAAGGGTAGAGAGCAGGGGTTAACAGGTGAAGGGTAGAGAGCAGGGGTTAACAGGTGAAGGGTAGAGAGCAGGGGTTAACAGGTGAAGGGTAGAGAGCAGGGGTTAACAGGTGAAGGGTAGAGAGCAGGGGTTAGCAGGTGAAGGGTAGAGAGCAGGGGTTAACAGGTGAAGGGTAGAGAGCAGGGGTTAACAGGTGAAGGGTAGAGAGCAGGGGTTAACAGGTGAAGGGTAGAGAGCAGGGGTTAACAGGTGAAGGGTAGAGAGCAGGGGTTAACAGGTGAAGGGTAGAGAGCAGGGGTTAACAGGTGAAGGGTAGGGAGCAGGGGTTAACAGGTGAAGGGTAGGGAGCAGGGGTTAGCAGGTGAAGGGTAGAGAGCAGGGGTTAACAGGTGAAGGGTAGAGAGCAGGGGTTAACAGGTGAAGGATAGAGAGCAGGTGTTAACAGGTGAAGGGTAGAGAGCAGGAGTTAACAGGTGAAGGGTAGAGAGCAGGAGTTAACAGGTGAAGGGTAGAGAGCAGGGGTTAGCAGGTGAAGGATAGAGAGCAGGGGTTAACAGGTGAAGGGTAGAGAGCAGGGGTTAACAGGTGAAGGGTAGAGAGCAGGTGTTAACAGGTGAAGGGTAGAGAGCAGGGGTTAACAGGTGAAGGGTAGAGAGCAGGGGTTAACAGGTGAAGGGTAGAGAGCAGGGGTTAACAGGTGAAGGGTAGAGAGCAGGGGTTAACAGGTGAAGGATAGAGAGCAGGTGTTAACAGGTGAAGGGTAGAGAGCAGGGGTTAACAGGTGAAGGATAGGGAGCAGGGGTTAACAGGTGAAGGGTAGAGAGCAGGGGTTAACAGGTGAAGGGTAGAGAGCAGGTGTTAACAGGTGAAGGGTAGAGAGCAGGGGTTAACAGGTGAAGGGTAGAGAGCAGGTGTTAACAGGTGAAGGGTAGAGAGCAGGGGTTAACAGGTGAAGGGTAGAGAGCAGGGGTTAACAGGTGAAGGGTAGAGAGCAGGTGTTAACAGGTGAAGGGTAGAGAGCAGGGGTTAACAGGTGAAGGGTAGAGAGCAGGTGTTAACAGGTGAAGGGTAGAGAGCAGGTGTTAACAGGTGAAGGGTAGAGAGCAGGGGTTAACAGGTGAAGGGTAGAGAGCAGGTGTTAACAGGTGAAGGGTAGAGAGCAGGTGTTAACAGGTGAAGGGTAGAGAGCAGGGGTTAACAGGTGAAGGGTAGAGAGCAGGTGTTAACAGGTGAAGGGTAGAGAGCAGGGGTTAACAGGTGAAGGGTAGAGAGCAGGGGTTAACAGGTGAAGGGTAGAGAGCAGGGGTTAACAGGTGAAGGGTAGAGAGCAGGGGTTAACAGGTGAAGGGTAGAGAGCAGGTGTTAACAGGTGAAGGGTAGAGAGCAGGGGTTAACAGGTGAAGGGTAGGGAGCAGGGGTTAACAGGTGAAGGGTAGAGAGCAGGTGTTAACAGGTGAAGGGTAGAGAGCAGGTGTTAACAGGTGAAGGGTAGAGAGCAGGGGTTAACATGTGAAGGGTAGAGAGCAGGGGTTAGCAGGTGAAGGATAGAGAGCAGGTGTTAACAGGTGAAGGGTAGAGAGCAGGGGTTAACAGGTGAAGGGTAGAGAGCAGGGGTTAGTAGGTGAAGGGTAGAGAGCAGGGGTTAACAGGTGAAGGGTAGAGAGCAGGGGTTAACAGGTGAAGGGTAGAGAGCAGGGGTTAGTAGGTGATGGGTAGAGAGCAGGGGTTAGTAGGTGAAGGGTAGAGAGCAGGTGTTAACAGGTGAAGGGTAGAGAGCAGGGGTTAACAGGTGAAGGGTAGAGAGCAGGGGTTAGTAGGTGAAGGGTAGAGAGCAGGGGTTAGCAGGTGAAGGATAGAGAGCAGGGGTTAACAGGTGAAGGGTAGAGAGCAGGGGTTAACAGGTGAAAGGTAGAGAGCAGGGGTTAACAGGTGAAGGATAGAGAGCAGGGGTTAACAGGTGAAGGATAGAGAGCAGGGGTTAACAGGTGAAGGATAGAGAGCAGGGGTTAACAGGTGAAGGGTAGAGAGCAGGGGTTAACAGGTGAAGGGTAGAGAGCAGGTGTTAACAGGTGAAGGGTAGAGAGCAGGGGTTAACAGGTGAAGGGTAGAGAGCAGGGGTTAGTAGGTGAAGGGTAGAGAGCAGGGGTTAACAGGTGAAGGGTAGAGAGCAGGGGTTAACAGGTGAAGGGTCGAGAGCAGGGGTTAGTAGGTGATGGGTAGAGAGCAGGGGTTAACAGGTGAAGGGTAGGGAGCAGGGGTTAGTAGGTGAAGGGTAGAGAGCAGGTGTTAACAGGTGAAGGGTAGAGAGCAGGGGTTAGTAGGTGAAGGGTAGAGAGCAGGGGTTAACAGGTGAAGGGTAGAGAGCAGGGGTTAACAGGTGAAGGGTAGAGAGCAGGGGTTAACAGGTGAAGGGTAGAGAGCAGGGGTTAACAGGTGAAGGGTAGAGAGCAGGGGTTAGCAGGTGAAGGGTAAAGAGCAGGGGTTAACAGATGAAGGGTAGAGAGCAGGTGTTAACAGGTGAAGGATAGGGAGCAGGGGTTAACAGGTGAAGGGTAGAGAGCAGGGGTTAACAGGTGAAGGGTAGAGAGCAGGGGTTAACAGATGAAGGGTAGAGAGCAGGGGTTAACAGGTGAAGGGTAGAGAGCAGGGGTTAGCAGGTGAAGGGTAGAGAGCAGGGGTTAACAGGTGAAGGGTAGAGAGCAGGGGTTAACAGGTGAAGGGTAGAGAGCAGGGGTTAACAGGTGAAGGGTAGAGAGCAGGGGTTAACATGTGAAGGGTAGAGAACAGGGGTTAACAGGTGAAGGGTAGAGAGCAGGGGTTAGCATGTGAAGGGTAGAGAACAGGGGTTAACAGGTGAAGGGTAGAGAGCAGGGGTTAACAGGTGAAGGGTAGAGAGCAGGGGTTCACAGGTGAAGGGTAGAGAGCAGGGGTTAACAGGTGAAGGGTAGAGAGCAGGGGTTAGCATGTGAAGGGTAGAGAGCAGGGGTTAACATGTGAAGGGTAGAGAACAGGGGTTAACAGGTGAAGGGTAGAGAGCAGGGGTTAACAGGTGAAGGGTAGAGAGCAGGGGTTCACAGGTGAAGGGTAGAGAGCAGGTGTTAACAGGTGAAGGGTAGAGAGCAGGTGTTAACAGGTGAAGGGTAGAGAGCAGGGGTTCACAGGTGAAGGGTAGAGAGCAGGGGTTAACAGGTGAAGGGTAGAGAGCAGGGGTTAGCAGGTGAAGGGTAGAGAGCAGGGGTTAACAGGTGAAGGGTAGAGAGCAGGGGTTAACAGGTGAAGGGTAGAGAGCAGGGGTTAACAGGTGAAGGGTAGAGAGCAGGGGTTAGCAGGTGAAGGATAGAGAGCAGGTGAAGGGTAGAGAGCAGGGGTTAACAGGTGAAGGGTAGAGAGCAGGGGTTAACAGGTGAAGGGTAGAGAGCAGGGGTTAACAGGTGAAGGGTAGAGAGCAGGGGTTAACAGGTGAAGGGTAGAGAGCAGGGGTTAGCAGGTGAAGGGTAGAGAGCAGGGGTTAACAGGTGAAGGGTAGAGAGCAGGGGTTAGCAGGTGAAGGGTAGAGAGCAGGTGTTAACAGGTGAAGGGTAGAGAGCAGGGGTTAACAGGTGAAGGGTAGAGAGCAGGGGTTAACAGGTGAAGGGTAGAGAGCAGGGGTTAACAGGTGAAGGGTAGAGAGCAGGGGTTAACAGGTGAAGGGTAGAGAGCAGGGGTTAGCAGGTGAAGGGTAGAGAGCAGGGGTTAACAGGTGAAGGAGGAGGGGTTAACATAATGTAACATGTAATAATGAATAATGTTACATTACTAAAACTAATAAACATAAATCAGCTTCTCTTTTACATAACGTCTGCCCTGGATCTCCTCCCGTCTCCATGGCGACAGCATCCCAGCAGCTGAGTGGTTATGTCACATGTGAGGTGGTCTCTGAACCAGACGAGGTGAGACAGACAGACTGGGTCTCTCTTCAGGAAGTCCTCTGGTTGTAAACAACAACAACAACAACAACAACAACAGGTTTAAAAACAAACGGTTGTTGTTGATTCATTTGATCCGTTGATGAGAAATAAAATGATCTGTGCATGTTATTTAAAGGGCCAGCGCTCATAAATATGTTTTCAGTGTTTAATCACAATCACAGGTAGCGAGCTACCTCATCCTGCTCCATCCTCTCCTCCTCCTGCTCCATCCTCTCCTCTTCCTCCTGCTCCATCCTCTCCTCCTCCTGCTCCATCCTCTCCTCTCCTCCTGCTCCATCCTCTCCTCCTCCTCTTCCTCCTCCTCCTCCTCCTCCTCCTCCTCCTCCTCTTCCTCCTGCAGCCCTGCATGACCCTCCTGGTTGTATAATCTCGTGTCGCTCCGGTGCTGCAGTGGAGGAAACCCCCTCGTCGGTCTCAGCCTGTCCTTTTATGGAGCGGGGATACCCGCCGTCACACCGGAAGCTGCCCATGTTTGGGCATGGGGGAACCCCGGGACTGGAGTTACCTAGGAGACGCAGGGTATAAAAGCAGGCTGCGAGCGAAAGGGAGCCCATCGTCTCCATCAGCACCGAGCGGGACTCACCACAGATACAGGACTACCCCGGGCTCACCACAGATACAGGACTACCCCGGGCTCACCACAGATACAGGACTACCCCGGGCTCACCACAGATACAGGACTACCCCGGGCTCACCACAGATACAGGACTACCCCGGGCTCACCACAGATACAGGACTACCCCGGGCTCACCACAGATACCGGACTACCCCGGACTCACCACAGATACAGGACTACCCCGAACTCACCACAGATACAGGACTACCCCGGTTCATATTGTTAAACACACCGCGATGCTTCTGGAGCGCGAGGACAGCTTCATGTCGGAGTTTGAGGACGCGTGCAGCGCGTGGGTGGACAGCGTGGGTTCGAGCCCCAGCGACGGAGCCGACTCCGACGTGGGATCCCCTTTCTGCCAAGGTGCGTGTTTATCAATAATCAATCAATAATCAATCAATAAAGCACTCATCAGTGCTCCATGTTGATGCTCAACGAGCTGCAGGTGTGGGGTTACATCACCTGCATGATTGTGACAGAATGTATTGATCAGCAGCTGATCGTGCTATTGATTATGTCTGTGTGCTGATGATTATGCAATGACTAACCCCCCCCCCCCCCCTCCTCCCCCCTCAGTGTTCTCTCCGGGAACAGACGCCTCAGACTCGGATTTCTTCTCCGACTTCAGCGACTGCTCCTCGGACACGCTCTCTCCATCCCTCGGCTGCTCCGGCAGCTTCTTCCCCGCAGCGGGCCCCCCCGCCGCGCCCCCCCCCGCAGCGGGGCTGAGCAGCACCGCGGACGCGATCCTCAACATGATCACGGAGATCGTCGGGATCTGCACCGAGATGGAGCAGGGGTCCAGCACACCGTGCGCGGCTCCCGGCTCAGAGCTGAGCCCCTCCCCCTCCCCTGTGGCCCCGGTGGTGGTGAAGAGCGAGTTCGGGACCTCCAGCTGCAGCGGCGCGTGTGCGCGCGCCCCCGTGGTCGGGAGTGAGGCTCCGTGCGCGGCCGACGCGCTCCTCCCGCTGCCGGCTCTGGAGCAGCACGTGGACGTGGCCGCGTTCCTGGACTCCCTGCTGAGCTGCGAGGCCGGGCAGGGGGGCCCGCAGCCCGGCTGCGACGTGAAGCAGGAGCCGCTGGGGCTGGAGGACTGGCTGCGGAGCCTGGCGCCGGTTACCGGGGGGGATTCCGGTAGCTACGTCATCAAGACGGAGCTCCACTGCCCCCCCTCTCCCCCATCCCTCCCCTCCACGCTGGACGCTCATCTGCTCTCCTCCCTCCTGCAGGGCGCGTTCCCGATAGTCAACATCGGGCGCGTGCACGCCGGAGGAGCCCCCAAGCCGCCGCGCGGGGGCAGGAGAGCTCCCGCCAAGAGCGGCCCGAAGGCGAAGCCCTTCCCGTGCTCCGTGCTCGGGTGCGAGCGCCGCTTCTCGCGCTCGGACGAGCTCAACAGGCACGTGCGCATCCACACGGGACAGAAACCCTTCCAGTGCACCATCTGCGCGCGCAGCTTCAGCCGCAGCGACCACCTGACCACGCACACGCGCACGCACACCGGGGAGAAGCCCTTCTCCTGCGACGTGTGCGGCAAGCGCTTCGCGCGCAGCGACGAGAGGAAGAGGCACGGTCGCGTGCACGTCAAGCAGCAGCTGCGCGCGCAGATGATGGCCGCCTACTCGCTGGCCCTGAACGCGCCCGGCGTCTGAGCGGCTGCAGGAGCGAAAGTTCACTTCCGGATTCGAACCGTCGACCGGTGCAGCGTCAGAGACGTTTCCGTGTGACGTCATCACACTGGTTTGGGCTGCAGCCGCGAGGAAGAGCAGGTGTTTGACAAGGTGTTTCCTGACCGCTCTCATAGCGCATGCGCGAGATTACGGTCCTGCAGGACCCGGACCAGCCGCTCGACCTCTGGACCGCTTCGGAATTGCGGGCACAAGGCGCGCTCCCTGTGCTGGACTTTAAAGACAAGGGGGGCGGGGCTTAAATACTTAAATACTCTTTCTGCATGACGACGTGAAGAATGTGTTGTGTGACGTCAGAATGTCGTGATGTTCTTTAGACGTCACACTTATATTTATATGTTTGTACACATCTCTATTTTTATAGTGTGTGTGTGTGTGTGTGTGTGTGAGTGTGTGTGTGTGAGTGTGTGTGTGTGTGTGTGTGTGTGTGTGTGTGTGTGTGTGTGTGTGTGTGTGTGTGTGTGTGTGTGTGTGTGTGAGTGTGTGTGTGTGTGTGTGTGTGAGTGTGTGTGTGTGAGTGTGTGTGTGTGTGTGTGTGTGTGAGTGTGTGAGTGTGTGTGTGTGTGTGTGTGAGTGTGTGTGTGTGTGTGTGTGTGTGTGTGTGTGTGTGAGTGTGTGTGTGTGAGTGTGTGTGTGTGTGTGTGTGTGAGTGTGTGAGTGTGTGTGTGTGTGTGAGTGTGTGTGTGTGTGTGAGTGTGTGTGTGTGTGTGTGTGTGTGAGTGTGTGTGTGTGTGTGTGTGTGTGTGTGTGTGTGTGTGTGAGTGTGTGAGTGTGTGTGTGTGTGTGAGTGTGTGTGTGTGTGTGTGTGTGTGTGTGTGTGTGTGGCCAGGTTTCGATGGCTGATGAACGTAAACAACGATGTCACTTTCTATGAAATGGTTGTCATGGTGATGAACTCTGACCCGGTGCTGCAGCTTCCTGTTCCCTCGTGTTTGCATGGAGGAGCTGCTGTCAACAATAAACAAACACAAACAAACTTCCTCCTCTTCCTCCTCGTCTTCTTCTTCATCATCATGCTCATGACATTTTATAACAGGCCGCTGTTGCCAGGCAACAGATGTTCCCATTCGTTCCCCTGGTGAAGGTTGCATTGCCACGGCAACAGCAGGGTTTTTCAACAACCCATAATATATATATAAATAAAGAAATATATATATACATATCTATAATAGTGTGTGTGCTGCAGGCCTCAGCGTCTTGTCACCAGACTCGCTCTCCAGAGAGTTATGGAGTTATGAAACAATATCTATATGTTTATTAATAATCATCTCCTCCATGAACATGGAGTTATGAAACAATATTCCATATCTTTCTGGTAATAATCATCTCCTTCATGGAGTTATGAAACAATATTCCATATCTTTCTGGTAATAATCATCTCCTTCATGGAGTTATGAAACAATATTCCATATCTTTCTAGTAATAATCATCTCCATGAATATGGAGTTATGGAACAATATTCCATATCTTTCTGGTAATAATCATCTCCTTCATGGAGTTATGAAACAATATTCCATATCTTTCTGGTAATAATCATCTCCTTCATGGAGTTATGAAACAATATTCCATATCTTTCTGGTAATAATCATCTCCATGAATATGGAGTTATGGAACAATATTCCATATCTTTCTGGTAATAATCATCTCCTTCATGGAGTTATGAAACAATATTCCATATCTTTCTGGTAATAATCATCTCCTCCATGAACATGGAGTTATGAAACAATATTCCATATCTTTCTGGTAATAATCATCTCCTTCATGGAGTTATGAAACAATATTCCATATCTTTCTGGTAATAATCATCTCCTTCATGAACATGGAGTTATGGAACAATATTCCATATCTTTCTGGTAATAATCATCTCCTTCATGGAGTTATGAAACAATATTCCATATCTTTCTGGTAATAATCATCTCCTTCATGGAGTTATGGAACAATATTCCATATCTTTCTGGTAATAATCATCTCCTTCATGGAGTTATGAAACAATATTCCATATCTTTCTGGTAATAATCATCTCCTTCATGGAGTTATGGAACAATATTCCATATCTTTCTAGTAATAATCATCTCCTTCATGGAGTTATGAAACAATATTCCATATCTTTCTAGTAATAATCATCTCCATGAATATGGAGTTATGGAACAATATTCCATATCTTTCTAGTAATAATCATCTCCATGAACATGGAGTTATGGAACAATATTCCATATCTTTCTAGTAATAATCATCTCCTCCCTCTGGCGCCCCCAGTGGTCACCAGCAGCGCTGCACATCTTCATGCACAGGTGTATTATATTGTTGAAGTATTGTTCTGAGTTTTGAGGTACTTGTACTGCACTTCAGTAATGAGCCGAAAGAATATGAATACATAAAATATATAATTAACACATTAATGCAGCAGTATATGAATCCAGAAACATAACTTTACTTTGTACTTATAACTACATTTAGCTGATACTACTACATAGTTTTACTGCAGGATCTGAATACTTCCTCCAGGTTATGAACCAGTGCACTGAATGAAAATATTATTATCAGTATTATTATAATGATCAGTATTATTATCATTAATATTATTATCAGTATTAATATTATGACAGTATTATTATTATCATCATCAGTATTATTATTGTTATAGTTAATATTATTATTACGGTTGGAAACATACTAAAATATTCTTACTGAATTGGAAATCCATCCATTCCTTTTCATCCTCTCATCCGGGTCGGGTCTCGGTGGCAGCAGGTCCAGCAGGCTGACCCAAAAAAGTATTAAAACAGTCATATTATTTGAAAAAATGAAATAAATATAATTTGTCAAAAAAAGTATAAAAAAGTCATAGTATGTCAAAAAAGTCAAAAACTATAATTTGTCAAAAAAAGTCATAGTATGTCAAAAAGTTATAGTATGTCAAAAAGTCAAAAATTATAATTTGTCAAAAAAAAGTATCAAAAAGTTATAGTATGTCAAAAAGTCAAAAATTATAATTTGTCAAAAAAAAGTATAAAAAAAGTCATAGTATGTCAAAAAAGTTAAAAACTATCATTTGTCAAAAGAAGTATAGAAAAGTCATAGTATGTAAAAAAGTAATAGCATGTCAAAAAAGTCAAAAAATATAATTCGTCAGAAAAAGTATAAAAAAGTCACAGTATGTCAAAAAAGTAAAAAATATATAATTTGTCAAAAAAGTATAAAAGAATTCATAGTATGTCAAAAAAGTAATATTATTCGAAAAAAGTCCAAAAATATAATTTGTCAAAAAAGTATAGAAAATATAATTTGTCAAAAAAAGTATTAAAAAAGTCATAGTATGTCAAAAAAGTAATATGTCAAAAAGTCATATTAACCAGTATAACCAGTTCACCCTATCCCAGTATAACCAGTCCACCCTGTCCCAGTATAACCAGTCCACCCTGTTCCAGTTTTTAGTTTGTGATGGAAGATGTAGAGACTTTCTGCTGTCCTGATG
>CM042233.1:635000-677500 GCA_023566465.1 Cottus gobio
CTCCTCCTCCTCCTTCTTCTTCCTCCTCCTCCCCCTCCTCCTGCTCCTCTTCCTCCTGCTCCTCCTCCTGCTCCTCCTCCTTCTTCCTCCTCCTCTTCTTCCTCCTTCTCCTCCTCCTCCTCCTCCTCTTCCTCCTCGTCCTCCTCCCGCTCCCGCTCCTCCTGCTCCTTTTCCTCCTGCTCCTCCTCCCCCTCCTCCTGCTCCTCTTCCTCCTGTCCCTCCTCTTGCTCCTCCTCCTCCTCCTCCTCCAGAGGAGAAACAGTGTCTCCGGGGAGCAGCCGTACAGCCAGCATCCCTCCAGGTACCTGAACGCCTCACCTGAGTTCTGTGAGTGATGTAGTCACGGTGTTTTAATGAGCGACTCTGTCTCCAGAGGCCTGGCGGGTCTCATGAGGACCTGGTCTCTGGGCTCAGGTGAGGGGGACCTCCACCTGTACGCCCCCCCCTGGACCCGACTGTGGTGCGTACACCTGGACATTCATCTTGAGAGGACATTCATCTTGGACGTTGAGAGGGAGGTACCTGCTATTATGGGATGGAGGATTGATGATCGTCTGACTTTCGGCCTTCTCCTTTTTCTTCCTCTTCCTTCTCCTCCTCTTCCTCCTCCTTCTCCTCCTCCTTTTCCTCATCTTCCTCCTCCTCCTCCTCCTCCTCCTCCTCCTGTGTTTCCAGGGTCGAGGAGGGAGGCCGTGGGAGAACGTGGAGCAAAAGAAACCGTCGGCAATACAGCACTGAAGTGGAGGAGGAAGATGAAGAAGAGGAGGAGGAGTTGTGGAGCAGCGCTGAGATGAGGAGGCTGGTCTTCTCCAGGATGCACACACCTGGTTCAGGTAAACAGTTTCTCCGTATCTTCTTGCAAACACTTCCTGTTTGCCTTCACAATAAAAGTCTTGATTGTCTCCCTCCTCCCCCTTTGCAGAAGCCCCCTTCTCCCTCCGCTCGACCCCTCCCGTCGTCACGGCGACAGGCGGCTGGGGGCGGACACCCTGAGGCTGAGGGCGTGGCTTCTCTGCGTGTTTCCTTATTTGGACGCTGCCGAGGTCTGCTCCGATTGGCGGTTCGTCGCCAGGCACCCGGCGGTTTGGACACGCCTCCGTCTGGAGGACGCCAGAGTGTCGGCTGAGGTAGAGGAGCCTTCATCATCTTCATCTTCATCACATCATCTTCATCTTCACCCCCCAGCCCTCAACATGACCCTCATCACTCACTCT
The DNA here is from genome assembly GCA_023566465.1 of Cottus gobio. NCBI lineage: Eukaryota > Metazoa > Chordata > Actinopteri > Perciformes > Cottidae > Cottus > Cottus gobio. The sequence goes on from CM042233.1 coordinate 636,215, forward strand.
CATCCTCCACTCAATGGACCTCTCCTCCATCGTCTCCTGCATGAAGACCTGCTTTACTTTTGTTTGTTTGTTTTGTTTGTCTTTCTATTGTTGTTCTGTCTGTAAAGCCTCTTTGGGTATTTATAAGATTTAAGTATTATTATTATTATCTTCATCTTCGTAATACTTACTCTGTCTCAGTGGTGCACTCAGACTCAGTCTGTGGTTCTGAACAACTTGAAGCCTCGAAGCCGACAAGCCGACGAGCCACGAGAAGATTATCAAAAGAACACACGGTAACACACACACACACACACACACACACACACACACACACACACACACACATGCGCAAGGTAACACACACACATAGACACACACAGTTGACCTGCCTGTGTTTCCTGTCTCAGGGCAGCGTGCATTGTGGGTATTGTAGTTGACCGGCCTGTGTTTCCTGTCTCAGGGGCAGCGTGCATTGTGGGTATTGTAGTTGACGGCCTGTGTTTCCTGTCTCAGGGCAGCGTGCATTGTGGGTATTGTAGTTGACGGCCTGTGTTTCCTGTCTCAGGGGCAGCGTGCATTGTGGGTATTGTAGTTGACGGCCTGTGTTTCCTGTCTCAGGGGCAGCGTGCATTGTGGGTATTGTAGTTGACCTGCCTGTGTTTCCTGTCTCAGGGGCAGCGTGCATTGTGGGTATTGTAGTTGACCTGCCTGTGTTTCCTGTCTCAGGGGCAGCGTGCATTGTGGGTATTGTAGTTGACCTGCCTGTGTTTCCTGTCTCAGGGGCAGCATGGAGGCGGGGCTGGAGGCCCTGCTGCGCTCAGCAGGGGGCAGTCTGCTCCACCTGTCTGTCTCTCAGTGTCCTCACATCCTCACTGACAGGATGCTGTGGCTCGCCAGCTGCTACAGTCTGCCTGTCTGTCTGTCTGTCTGCCTGCCTGCCTGCCTGCCTGTCTGTCTGTCTGTCTGTCTGTCTGTCTGTCTGTCTGCCTGCCTGTCTGTCTGCCTGTCTGTCTGCCTGCCTGTCTGTCTGTCTGCCTGCCTGCCTGCCTGCCTGCCTGCCTGTCTGTCTGCCTGTCTGTCTGCCTGCCTGTCTGTCTGCCTGTCTGTCTGTCTGCCTGCCTGTCTGTCTGTCTGCCTGCCTGCCTGCCTGCCTGCCTGCCTGTCTGTCTGCCTGTCTGTCTGTCTGTCTGTCTGTCTGTCTGTCTGTCTGTCTGTCTGCCTGCCTGTCTGCCTGTCTGTCTGTCTGTCTGTCTGTCTGTCTGTCTGTCTGTCTGTCTGTCTGTCTGTCTGTCTGTCTGCCTGTCTGTCTGCCTGTCTGACACACACACACACACACACACACACACACACACACACACACACACACACGGCTTCAACAGCTGGAGAGACTTTTGACTGAGTTTTTTAACGAGTTGTTTTCAGACAGTTTATAGCAAACATGCCAATAAAAATCCATTTAAAAACACTGATGATCGTATAATGTTGTCAAATGATTTAATGGTGGTAAACTACTACTTATATTAATAAATACACAGTTATCATCACCGTCAGAGTGGAGATGTTTTCTCTGTAGTCTGTTAAACTGCATTGAGTATGATTTACAGTGTGTATTTATTGTGTGTCCTGCTTATATGCACAGTTTTGTTTTACCGGCGGAATCTTATTTATTTATTATTTACGTCTGTATGTTTTGAAATTCTGATTGTGACATCATCATGAAAAAAACCCCAATATCATTGGTTCTTTTCAACGCTGGAATTAATTAATTTAGCCTCAATGTTCAGGACAAACTTGAATTATATATATATATATATATATATATATATATATATATATATATATATATATATATATATACTCATCAAACACTCAGGAATGATCATCCTCACCTGATGACTGATGGAAGTGTTTCCTCTCTCCAGCTCTCTGATTTTAATTATATACATAATCAAAGTTATTGAGGGAAATAACAGATCATCGGTGCGCAATGCATGCTGGGTAGTTTGTGTCCGACTTGCTCTGATGTCATGCACACGTGGTCAACGATAATTTCTACATGAATATATATTTATAAACACATGTAAATAAATCCAAACGTGATGTGTAAACTACAAGTAGACTACAGATCAGAACTAACAGGAAGTCATTTTTTCTGTGACTTCCTGTGTAAACTTTGAAGTCAGCTGAAAACTGTCCGACTTGACCGCAGTTTCTTGTCCCCGCCCCCTAATGATGACGATGATGATGATGATGATGACGATGATGATGATGACGCTGCTCTGTCTGAATAAGAAACATCTCATTTATTTATTTTTATATATTTTATTTTATAACTTCCTCTAATATTTGATTTTTAGTGACATTGGATCATTTGGTCTCTTTGGGATTTAAAAAGTAAATTACATGAAATGTTTAGTTTGAGTTTTTAATGTAAAATCTTAAAGTAACTACAGCTGTCAGTGGTAGTGAATTTAAATACTCACGTCAAGTACAAGTACCTCGAAATTGTACTTATACAGTACAGTCATTTCATGCAGTTAGTTATGTTTGACGGAGCAATGCTAGTTGTTTCCCCTATTTTCAGTCTTAATGCTAAGCTAAGCTAACTAGCTCTGGTTTAGCTTCATTGGAGATGAGCAGCTAAACATGCTGTGATACTTTGCATTGATTAATAGTAATATTATAGAATATGTTCAATAAATCCAGAGTCAGAGTTTTCTGATTGTTTATTGTGGTTAGAAAACATTTCACTCCAGTAAAAATATATAAATCTAACAATCGCACAACCTACGAGCCCCAAATCATTCAAATAACTGGATTATATCTGATTCAAAGCACTTATTGAGTTTATGGATATATTGATCTCACACAGTAAAGCATCAAATCACATGTAGAGGAAGCAGAGTTCACATCCAGCTGTGATACACCAGAGTCCAGACTAACCCTGATCCAGCACTGTCCAGTCCTGCATCAGGGTTAGACCAGCTGAGTATCAGAGTCCAGGTCATGAGAATCAGGTGCTGAGCCGGTCCAGCAGGTGGCAGCACTCAGTCTGCTCAGCTGAAAGCATGAAGCGGGTTGAAGCAGCTGCTGCTTTCCCTTCCATCTGTCCAGGACCAGGACCAGGACCAGGTCCAGGACCAGGACCAGGGCCGGCTCAGTTATTGGGAACCAGAATCCGTCCTGGTTTAAAGAGAAGAACAGACGGGGATCGAGTCAGCCTCAAATCCAGATACCTCATCAATAAAACTAGACTGAACGGGTCTGAAACGCCATTCAGAGGGTGTAGATTAACTACTTCCAGACTCTGATGGACCTGGTCTCTGAGTCTGGACTAAAGTAAACCACCACTGAACTAAAGTGCCCTGTTCTGACCTCCTCTGGCCTTCCTCTTGTAGTAGATGAATCCAGCCAGAGATAAGGTCAGACCCAGGATCAGTCCTGAGGCCCCGATGGCGATCTTGTTTCTTTCAGACTCTGGCATGGACGGGTCTGAGGACAGACAGGTAGACCGGTTAGCAGAGAGACAGGTAAAGAGGCTGGTAGACAGGTGTGCCGACAGACAGGTATTTACCCCAGTCGGTAACCAGAGGTTTGCTGAGGCTGATGTGCTCCACCACACAAGAGATCTTCTCTCCAGACCTGCTGACACACAACACCACATCAGGGTTTCTCACACACTCACTCATAAAGCTGGTCCTGGACCTGGACCCAACTCAACCTGAAACTAACTGGACCTGGACCTAACTCAACCTGGACCTGGACCCAACTGAACCTGAAGCTAACTGAACCTGGACCCAACTCAACCTGGACCTGGACCTGGACCAAACTGAACCTGAAGCTAAGCTGAACCTAACTGGACCTGAACGTAACTGGATCTGAAGCTAACTAGACCTGGACTTGGACCGACGCTAACTGGTCCTGAACCTGACGCTAATTGGACCTGAACCTGAAGCTAACTGGACCTGAAGCTAAGTGAATCTGAATCTGGACCTAACTAAACCTGGACCTAGACCTGAACCTGGACCTTACTGAACCTGAAGCTAACTGGACGTGGAATTGGACCTAGACCTAACTGAACCTGGACCTTACTGAACCTGAAGCTAACTGGACTTGAAGCTAAGTGAATCTGAATCTGAACCTAACCAAACCTGGACCTAGACCTGGAGCTGGACCTTACTGAACCTGAAGCTAACTGGACGTGGAGGTGGACTCACCTGGGCGTGTACTCCAGGTGAGAGTGGACCTGGTAGTACCAGTCCCCGTCTGCCAGCTCATCAGTAGAAGTGACCCCGGAGGTCTCTGGCAGTCCGTCTCTGGTCCACCTCACTATGATCTTCTGGGGGAAGAAGTCGAAGACGCTGCAGACCAACATGGACGAATGTTTACCACCAGGGGGCGTCACAGAGCGCAGTCTGACGGAGGGCGGAGCTGGAACACATTATTATAGTGAGGGTGAGCAGGGCGACTGTGGCTCAGTGGTTAGCAGGTCCGTCTTTCAATCAGAGGGTCGGTGGTTCGATCCCTGGCTCTGCTAATCCATGTCTGTGTCCTTGAGCAAGACACTTAACCCTCATTGCTCACCGTTGCTGTGTCTACGGTCTACTGTATATCATGTAAGTCGCTTTGGACTTGCTGGGCGTGTGATTGGTCAGTGGGCCAGCCTGACTTAAGTCAGCAGAAAGCTACGTAGCTGCTAGCTAGCAGGACTCAGGAGGAGTAAGAACGCAGCGAGCTAGCAGCCGAGCTAGCAGCTAGACGACCTGTTTTCCATCGCTCTTCCTCTGGTGACTTCACGATAGTTTAAACCTTCTGATCGTGGCTCGTGCTCTTGAGTGTGTTTTACAGTTTTGTTTTGTTATGTTTTGTTATAAATAAATGTGAGTGGTTCTTGTTGGTGGACGACATGCTTTGTCTGTTAATGACGCAGCATCCCGTCAATAATGTTCAAGGGTTACAGTACAGCCTCGAGTACCTTATTGCTTCTATAATAGGGCCGGAGACATTATGAGTACTAAGTAAACAATGAGCTGCCTTTCAGCACAACAACAACACAACAACGTTGTGTAACGCGTTTCAGAGGCCGAGAGAAGATCCCGTATGTTGTCTGTTGCTTAGCAACAGACCAACAGCTTTGTTAGCCTAGCTAGACCTCGACCAGCTTTTTTTTTTTTTTTTTACCTTTATTTAACCAGGCAGATCATTAAGAACAAATTCTTATTTACAGTGATGGCCTGACAAAAAGAAACAACACAATCATGTGACGACATAAAAACATACAAAGACATAAAAGCAGGGTTAAAAGAAACAAAACAAGGATTGAATATAAAAAAAATAATTAATTAACACCATTAAATCAGCAGGCACAGATGTATAAACAGGACACTAAGTGAAGAATTAGATGGAGGGGAAACATTTGCAGGAATCAGTGAGATGGTGTGTTTGAAGGCCGGGATGGAAATGAATGTGACCAGTTTGAGGTGTTTTTGTAGTGCATTCCAGTCAATGGCAGCAGCTGACTGGAAAGATGCAAGACCAAGTGTGGATCTAGTTTGAGGGGTTGTAAGCAGGATGTGGAGAGAGGACCGGGTGTTATATGTGGTGGGTAGCCTATGCAGCAGGCGGGACAAATAGGGGGGTGTCGGATGAAGGATGGTCTTGTAAATGAGAGTGAGCCAGTGAATATGACGACGAGTTTGAAGTGATGGCCAATTTACCAGAGTAAAGACTGCAGTGATGAGTATTTATGGGGCATGTGTAGCAAAACGATGGCAGAGTGATAGAGTGTGTCCAGTTTGGCAGGAGTGCCCTTTGATGCAGTTCTATAGATAGTGTCACCGAAATCAAGTGTGGGGAGAATGGACATTTTTATAAGCGTGAGTTTGGAAGAGGAAGTGAAAGCGTGGCGGTGGAGATATCAGTCAGACTGTTAATTCAGACTGATTAAAGTCAGACTGTTAATTCAGACTGATTAAAGTCAGACTGTTAATTCAGACTGATTAAAGTCAGACTGATTAAAGTCAGACTGTTAATTCAGACTGATTAAAGTCAGACTGATTAAAGTCAGACTGATTAAAGTCAGACTGATTAAAGTCAGACTGTTAATTCAGACTGAATAAAGTCAGACTGTTAATTCAGACTGATTAAAGTCAGACTGATTAAAGTCAGACTGTTAATTCAGACTGAATAAAGTCAGAGGTAACATCAATATGTAAATGAGCAGCAGCAGCAGATATAAATACATATATTATGTGTATAATGCTAAGTTAACTTTTTACATTCAAATAAAATACTATGTTTGTATAAAATATATCATCAGAATATGTTGATGTGATTCTGAAGTGAGAAACATCAAAAGTACTTAATACTAAGTACAAGTACTAACAGTTGTAGTAGCAGAGCTTTACCACCAGGTGGCGACAGAGTCTTTAGTCTGATGTTTGTTAAAATATGTCTGATATTATAAATCATAAAACGTTTAAACTTCATTTAAAGCGTTAAAATCTTCTGTGTGAATATAAAATAATTCTTAATAATAATAATAAAAACTCTTTTCAGTGAATGTGATCATTGAGTTAATAATAATAACAACAATGATAATAACCATATTGTCATTAATGATGATGATGATGTCACACAACCCAGACTCACCAGACTTGGTCAGAACAGCCTGGTAGTCCATCTGAATGTTGTGTAGACAGACCGTCTCCTTCTGAGCCTTCATCCTAGCTATGTTTGAAGAGTCTTTGTTCCAGAACTCAGCGACCCGAACTCCGCGCTCCGTGAACCCAACATACTTTCCAACATTACTGCTGAACCTGGAGTACTCGATCTTGTTGTAATAATACGACCTGATGAACTCGATGTCTTTCAGCTCAGACGAGTTGAAGACACAACGACTCATCATGTATTCCATGAATCCATCTGAAGAACAAACACAACCACAGAGATGCAGGATATTGATTACTGATCGTCAGAGTATTGATAAGTAAATTAGTGTATTGATAAGTGATTGGTGTATCAGTCAGTGACCATTGTATTGATCAGTGTGTTGATCAGTGATCGGTGTATTGATCTGTGTATTGATTGGTGTATCAATCAGTGACCAGTGTAGTGATTGGTGTATTGATCAGTGACCAGTGTATGGATCTGTGTATTGATTGTGTGTATCGATCAGTGATCGGTGTATCGATCAGTGATCAGTGTATTGATTGGTGTATTGTTAAGTTCTAATAGATTAGTGAGCTTGAAATTACCTGTACATGTGTAATAAAGGATTGTTTAAGTGTACATTACAATGCATAAGAAGGATATGATAAATAATGAAGGGCATTATGAAGGATATGTAATTGTATGTATTAAGAAAGTCACTGTATGTCATATTGTTTAGGTGTGAATGGGTTTTTATATAATGATTCTATAGGAGTTAGGAATGTGGGACTGTTTCTTTAAGAAGAAGTGGTTCCTTCATGTGTTGCTGGGGGAAGGTGGAGTGGGACACAGCCATTTGGGATCGGAAGGACGCGCGCATGGATACTTGAAAGATGGACTACTCCTTTTTCCCTGGAAGAGCCTCCGCCTTTCCCGAAGCAAATGGACCTATGGACAATCGAGAAGAATAACTAACCAATGAGAGGGCCTTAAGCTCCGTGACTGAAAAGTATTTAAACTAATAACGCGGGATGTAAAGGCCTCTCTCTTCAGGACGCGAAGCGACAGCTAACTGTTTACAGTCTGTGAATTTGCAGAAAGGAGGAAGGCCTCGAATCGAGTAATGTATAACTGTTTTGTCATCATCTTTTATTAAATCTTTTAATTACATAAATTTGAATATCTGAGCATTTCTCCCACAGACTGACCGGGATAACGAGCAGAATCTTTCAGTTGGTGACGCCCGACGTGATTCCGGTGTTGTTTCGTGTGGAGATAGTGATTTAGACGGACAAACCTGCGGCACATCGGCTCGTCTCTGCTCACAGAGGCCTCACTAAAAGGTAATGACAAGGACCTGTTAATAACGAACCTTGTTTAGGTAGAACTAGGACATTTAGATGTGAGCAGAGGAAGGCTGGTCTGACGCAGTGATACATTGTTACCGTGATAATTATTAAATAAAGTAAATACATCATTAAGATAGAAGAGGTGATAATCAGTGTACATAGCGTACGTTGTATGGATGCTTGCACGTGCATGAGTGGAAGCTTTATGTTGAGTGAGAGATTTTATGTGTTTGTGAAGCTCACAGAGGTTTCTTCCACCTGAAGAGGTGTGAATGTGTTCGCAACGATGAGTAACTACTTAGTTTCTTTATGATAAATACATAAACTGACGGGGTTTTTCGTGTCCGCAATCGTTATAATACTTGACTTGAATACACTTGACACCTGGGCATTGCACTTGCCATTTGCCAACACTTACACTCATGCACATTCCATGCACTTTATCTTACTTTGGTATTTTGTTATGCTGCTGTCTCAATGTAGATATTCATTCATCCATTCATCCTCATTTATTGCACTGCGTTAACTGTTAAATGTGTATTGTTAAATGTTAAATGTATGCACCTTCCCGCCAGGACAAATTCCTTGTATGTGTAAGCATACATGGCAATAAATGGTTCTGATTCTGATTCTGATTCCAGATGAATGATTGGAACTGTATTTTAACCAGTTTTGCAAAAATTTTAACAGAACTAAAAGTCCATGAGTGGCCTGAGATAAAGTATCGTCAGTAAGTTTTGGGGATTGGCATGCGCGAGGAGTTACGTTTAGTAAGTCGACGGGCCCTTTATTGTCTCTGAGCTCCGAGAACCAATTCTTAGGTTACTGTTAAAATGCATATCAAATATTAATCTGGAAAGGACGACGTGTGTTCCTCATAAAAATTGAAGAGAGTGTAAGCCTTCAAGAGATTCACAGCTAGATAACGAAATTTAATCTGAATAGGACGACGCATGCGCTATGGCTAAGGTGTATGATTAAGATAACAAAAAATAACGAATTGGAAAAACACATCTAGGAAGACATATCAGTTGAAAAGTGTATTTGTTGTAAAAAATAAGAAAAGGGAGAGAAAGCGTTGTATCTGTTGTACAGGGTGATTGCCTGTTGTATGTTTTGAGTGTAAAAGATATTGAAAACTGCCATTTTATAGTTTAAATTGTAAGTAAGAAACGTAGGCCTCAAAGGAAAGTTTGAACAAAGGGTCATAAAAATAGATAAGATCAGACACGTGAGACAGACAGGAAGAGGAAGTGTGTATCCAAAGATAGGATATAGCGCCTCTGGTGGTTGGAGGACTAATACCCCAGCGGGCAGGTAGAGTACTACATGGTATAATAATTTAGCACCATCGTGTGGTAAAGCTAGGGTACTACAGCGGTTAGACTACTGAGGTTAGATAGGGTACTACAATAATAGAACTGACAGTTAATTAGTTTCACACAGTTGACACACACTTAGTCTCACATGACAATAGTGATAGCAGAGATAGAGGAGATAGATAAAACAATTTACACATTAATGATAGTTATATTAATAACATTTTGGTAATTTAATAATTTTAAATTTTTTAACAGAATTGTAGTTTTTATAAATACATCGTACCAGCTCAGTAGCTATTCGATTTAAGTGTGATTGTTTTTGGATTGTGATCCAATTGCTGTATGGGTGTTGAATTGCAGTGTGAATATTTTTGTGTTTGAATGCAATTGCAGTGTGGTTGATTTCGGATTGTGTATTCAATTGCAGTGTTTGGATTTTAAATTGTTTGTTGAATTGCAGTGTTTGAGTTTTAAATTGTTTCTTTAATTGCAGTGTGGGTTTTTCTCGACCAGCTCAATAACTGTGAAATTTTCCCCCAAAACCTAACCAATTGTATTTTTCCCATTTGCACCACATTTGCACGTTAGACACATATTGTTTATTATTTTAATTTCTACATTTACATTTCCTTATATAAGCCAAAGTCAGTACCTGATTCTCTCAGGATGTCAGAGCCAAATCAAACGGAGACCCCACTGTCATGGGTTGATGCAGCCTGCGATGCTGCCCTAAACATGACAATCCCAGGTGACCAACGAAGAGCCGACAGGAGGCTGAGGAAGCACATCCAGGAGTGGTATGCTGAGGGTTTACTAGATGTAACAACCCAGGAGGGGCCCACCAAGGAACAAAGGATAGCACTGATGAAAGTGCTCAAGCTGAGAAGCAGCGCTGCAAAGAAAGTGCAGAACAAGGTGGGATGGTTCAAGCTCCCCTCAAAGGCAGTAAATAAAACCAGTATTGCCATAGTGGAGGCAAGACTACTGCTCCATGGTCTGGCGCAAGTGGAAGCAAGCGACGCCAGGAAAAGTCAAGTGAAATCCCTGCTGATGGAAGAATCCCCGAATAAGGAGGAGCAGAAGCAGCCGACAGCAGAAGCAGCCAATGCATCCCTGATGACGTTCCCAGTTCCCACCAAGCTCATCTACCCCACCCTAACAAGTTACCCTCCGCCGTATAATTCAGGAGACACCCCACATACCATGGCGCCAATAGTGGAAATAAAGGGAGGCACTGTGGAAATCGAAAGTGATTTAAGCTCCCTGGAAAGCCGTGCAGTTCCAATCCTGCTGAACAAGGTGGCACACCTAGAGAGGTCCCTTCATGAAATCAGAGAGCAGTCCAGAGAGCAGTCCAGATTGGAGGAAGAAGATATTTTGAGAAAAAATGAAAGAGATGAATTAGTTCAAGAGCAAGGGAGACTGTGTGTAGACAGCCTCCACCCAACAAGCCCCCACCCGATGAGCCCCCGAGATCAAGCTCAAGATTGTGGGCTCCAATCACAGAGACAGGTGGATTCATCAAATCTTGAACTCCACGGCCCAGATCAACCACACAGACAAAATTGGGAAGAATTGTCACCAATACAGCAAGTCCAACAGCAACAAAACATCCAAGCGTCTCATCCCCACTTACCAACACCATCCAGAGAGGGAAGACAGGATGAAAGATGTGGTGGTTCTTCGACTCCTCCTCCACCTCCACCTCCATCTGAGAGCTTCATTTCACCTCCACAGCCCATAAGCCTTGATTTCACTGGCAGATTATCAGTGCCACCAGAACTAGGTTGGTGCAGACAAAAGGACGGCGATGTCCCAGAACCAACATCCAAAGCCAGGTTCCTGAGACCACAGAGAAGAAAGGCGTACCATGACCTACAGTCACCAACAAACAGTGACCAAGAATGGGTCGACGAGGGGGAGGAATATCGGCATCATAAAATGATGGCACCAATCTTGACCCTGAGTGATGGAACAAAACAATATAAACCATATAATCCCAGAGATGTGCAGTACATTGTCGACAAGCTGCCTCCCTTGACAAGAGGAGGATCTCCGTGGATTAAGGCATTGAACACTGCTACCATTGGTACCCCCTTAGCAGTGGGAGATCTGAGAGCTATCCTGGTACAATGCTCCAGCCTGAGTGAACTGCAGGAGCTGGAGAGGAAGGCTGGCTGCCGATCCTTCGCGGATAGCCAGGAATTGGACACAATCGGTACCACACTGTTCGAACAAATCAGACTACAGTGGCCCTATACCCCCAACCTGGCCAATTTGGACAGCATCAAGCTCAAGCCCAACGAAGAAGCAATGGAATATTTGAGAAGAGCTGCTGACTCTTGGGAATTATCCACAGGCACAAGACATGACAAGGACAAGACTTCCCTGTCTCTCTGGATGAATGCTGTTGTGTTGGGTCTCCCATCTCCAATCAAAGAGAAGATCAGAATCAGAATCAGAATCAGAATCAGAACCATTTATTGCCATGTATGCTTACACATACAAGGAATTTGTCCTGGCGGGAAGGTGCATACATTTAACATTTAACAATACACATTTAACAGTTAACGCAATGCAATAAATGAGGATGAATGGATGAATGAATATTTACATTGAGACAGTAGCATATCAAAATACCAAAAATAAGATAAAGTGCATGGAATGTGCATGAGTGTAAGTGTTGTGTGAAAGTGGCAAGTGCAATGCCCAGGTGTCAAGTGTATTCAAGTCAAGTATAAGTATAAGGCTATGTGCAGGGGAGTGTCCGGTGGGAATTGTCTGGGGGTGACAGAGTCATTAGAGTCGGTGGGGGACCCGGGCTCTGTTGATGAGCCCGACTGCAGACGGGAAGAAACTGTTTTTGTGGCGTGAGGTCTTGGTCCTGATGGACCGCATCCTCCTGCCAGAGGGGAGGGACACGAACAGTTTGTGTCCAGGGTGAGAGGGATCAGCTACAATCTTCCTCGCCCGCTTCAGGGTCCTTGAAGCGAGAAGAACAGTGGGCATTAAGAATGCCACAATTGAGGTGTGGGAAGAACATATCACCCATCACATAAATCAGTACCACGAGGATGAAAAGGAAGACAGAGATGGCAAAGAAAAAATGTCAATGAGACTGCTGAAGATAAAATTAGCAGAAAAAGACACTGAAGCTGCGAAGAATGGACCGAAAGTGCAAAAACAGATGGCTGCTATGAGTGATCTAGCCATCCAGATAGAAGAAGCAGTGGCCAGAGCTCTAAAGGTCAAGGAGGAGAAAGAACAACAAGAAGACCGACCTCGTTGGCAGAGAGAGAGACAAGTGAGCAGAAATTCCAGCTGTCATAATTGTGGAAAATTTGGACATTGGGCTAGAGATTGCTTCAAGTTCGTTAGAAAAGATAGAGGAGGCTCAAATAAAGAAGGAGGAACAAGACAGGATATCCCCAATCGTGCCCAAATGCCTGTAAGAGCGCAGGAAGAAGAGGAAAGTGAATATTGACGAGGCCCAGAGGACCCAGCACAGGGAATAATGGTTCCAGTTGGAGAAGAACCTATTATTGCCTGTGTCATAGACGGAGAGAAGAAGGACTTAATGGTGGATACCGGTGCCTCGGCGTCTTGCATTGCTAAGTTACATCACGCAGTACCACCACTCTCCGCTCGAACATTATCAGTGGTAGGGTACTCGGGAACACCACAGAAACAATATTTCACAAAACCATTAGAGACTAGAGTGGGAGGAACAATCCTCGACCATTCCTACCTTCATGCCCCAAACTCACCCATTGACCTCGCAGGCAGAGACCTGCTGAGAAAACTAGGCATCTCTGTAATGTGTTCACCAAATGGTCTCTACTTAACAGCCCCAGGAGGACTGGTGTTGGGACCTCAACAGGCCGGAGACAGAATCATGTTTATGGCCCCAGACACGTCGCCAAATGCAGTGAGTTCAACCAGAGTGTACTGGTCTGCACTACAGCCAGAGACCCCAGAAGCTCCTGGTCTAATCAGAGAGTTTATGGATTGGAAATCATGGATTATGACACAACACCCATATGTCATGCCAGAGGATCCATGCCACTGCACCTACAATTATACCACCACTGACGACGACGCCTATCAACAAGCCTGGGACGAAGAAAAGGAGGGAGAAACTGAAATCATCAAAGTTGGAGCCATAATAGTGGCCAAGGAAGGAGTTGCAGCTGAAGTTCTGTTGTCTCCTGAACAACAAAACTGGTATGCGCTGCAGCCGGATTCTGCCCCTCATATTACACTGATGATAGGAGCAGGACATGAAGCAAGAAATCTCGGCCCCATGATGAAGAAAATATCAAGAGAAAGGTGGATTCCTACCAAGAATCCATACCTGTTCCACACCTCTGATGGCGACTATTGGAAAATCCACCACTGCTCAAATGCCAAGGGACAGCTCCAACAACTTGAACTGGACAGACATCATGGAAGGGAGCACTCAAACCATCCCTCTACAGAGAAAATGTTAGAGGAAGTGCCGCCCCAGATCTGGTCGACAGGAGGATATGATGTAGGGCACACCACTCAACACAATGTGGTGATTACCCTGAAGCCAAATCAAGATTCAGTGTGGCGACATCAATTTCCCTTAAAACAAAACCAAAAAGATGGCATTCGAGAAACAATTCATGGCTTGTATGCAGCAGGAGTACTGATTGACGCAGAGTCAACCTGGAACACACCCATACTCCCAGTTCCCAAATCCGGTGACAGAGGCTGGAGGATGGTACATGACCTCAGGGTCATAAACCAAGCAACAGTTCCCCAGAACATACAAGTACCAAATCCATATACAGCAGTGGCAGGATTGTCACCAAAACAACAGTACTTTACTGTCATTGACTTGGCAAATGCTTTCTTTTGCCTGCCCCTTGATGAGGAGAGTAGAGACGTGTTCGCTTTCACATTTGAAGGCAAACAATATACCTACTCCAGACTGCCTCAAGGCTACAGGGACAGTCCAGGACTGTTCAACGCAGCACTGAAGCAAGACCTAAAAGACCTCATCATGCCTAAAGACACAATCCTGATCCAGTATGTTGATGATCTACTGCTGGCTGCACCAACTGCTGAAACCTGCCTCAAAGTAACCAAAGAATTGTTGACCCTGCTGGCAAAAGCTGGCTACAAAGTGACACGATCCAAGACACAAATTGCAAGAAGAACGGTGTCTTTCCTGGGAAGGCTAATTTCAGGAGATTCCTGTTCTCTGTCTGCAGGGCAGAGATCTGCTATCCTGAGTGCTGCAAAACCAAAATCAGTACAAGACATGTTGTCATTCCTTGGCCTCACTGGCTACAGCCGACATTATGTTCCTGACTATACGACTCTCACACAACCACTCAGAGACATGTTGACTGAAGCAGGGAACAGAAACATGAGAGCCATGCTCACATGGACCCCTGATGCGGAAGAAGCCTTCATAAGAACAAAACAAGAACTTGGTCAAGCATCCAAGCTCTCTGCGCCTGATTATGCCAAACCCTTCCATCTGGATGTTTCTGAATCAAATGGGATGATATCCGCAGTATTGTTTCAGAAAAAGGAGGGAGGAAGGAGACCATTGATGTACTACAGCTCAAAACTTGACCACATTGAAAAGGGCCAAACAGGTTGTACAAGACACTTGGCGGCCCTGAAGAGAGCAATTGAAAAGACCGCTCATGTGGTAATGTGTCATGAGCTCAAAGTCAACACAGAACATGGTGTTCTCGCCTACTTAACCTCAAGTGCATTCACCATGACTGCTGCAAGACAGGATAAGATTTCAAGAGTTTTGCAACAGCCACACATCAGGTTTTCATATGAGTCCATCAATATGGCTGATGGATTACATGTGAATCTTCAAGAGCCCCATAACTGTGAAGAGATTGCAAGAACAGATCTCAAAGTCAGGGCTGATCTGGAGACAGAACCTCTGGACAATCCTGAGCTGACGCTGTTTACAGATGGAAGCTGTCACAGAGGTGAAGAAGGAAACGTTGCTGCCTATTCAGTGGTACAACAAGAAGGAAAGAAGCACACAACCATTGCAGCTGAGATTATTCAACAGCCAGCATCAGCGCAACTCGCAGAGGTAGTGGCACTCACAATCGCACTGGAATATGCCCAAGGAAAGTCTGTGAACATTTATACAGACTCAGCTTATGCACATGGAGCTGTGCATGTCGATGGGCCCCAGTGGTTGAGAAGAGGATTCCTGACTACAGCAAATTCACCTGTAAAACACAAAGATCAATTAGAACGACTATTGAGAGCCATTTTGCTACCACACAAAGTAGCAGTGATGAAGTGTAGAGGACATCAGAACGATCAGTCGTTAGTGGCAAAAGGGAACGAAGCAGCCGACCTTGCGGCAAAGAAGGTAGCAGGCTATGTGAAGCAAATGATAGCCATAGCCACCCCAGAACTCCCTAAACTTGGGATGGAAGACATCAAGCTCATGCAAGAAGCAGCAGGAGCATATAAAAAGAATCAGTGGATACATAGAGGAGCCACAAAGAAGGAAGGCCTCTGGAGATCACATGATGGACGCTTAGTGGCACCTGCAGCATTATGTCAAGGACTAATCAAGCAGGCACATGGCCCATCACACGTGAACCCCAAAAGGACAGAAGAAGAAGTCTCCATCCTATGGTGGCATCCATATATGAAAGAGATGGTAGGACTCTACCACCACGAATGTCCTACCTGCAATGACTTTGGCATGAGAAGACCGTATAAAGGTCCCCAAGGAGAGTTCCCAGTGCCAGATGCCCCTTTCAAGGAAATATGCATAGACTACACAGACATGGGTGCAGAAAACAGAAAGAGAGGGTACAGATATCTACTCGTGATGATCGACAGATATACCCGATGGATTGAAGCGATTCCCTGCAGAAAAGAAGACGCAAAGACAGTTGTAAAATGGCTGAAGAATGAGCTGATTCCAAGATATGGTGTCCCGAGAAGGATAAGGTCTGACAATGGCACACATTTTGCAAACAAACACTTACAAGAAGTAGAAAGATACTTAGGTATCACACACGCACACGGAGCAGTCTATCACCCACAGTCACAGGGGATAGTCGAGAGAGCTAATCGAACAATTAAATCTAAGATAGCTAAAATATGCCATGGTACCAAGTTGACCTGGCTAGATGCGCTTCCTTTGGCATTAATGTCAATGAGATCCTCAAAAGCGGGGAAAACCTTTCTTTCTCCCCATGAGCTATTGACAGGAAGACCGATGCCCAGCCCAGGAAGAGAGTTGGGAGAGAGTCCTGTGTTAGACATATTCCAGGTAGAAGAAACAGAATATTTTGGGAAGTTGTCTGACCAGATCAAAGTTCTCTCTCGACAGGTTGCAAGAGCTCAGAAAGTGCCAGCTGATGGGAACGTGCCATCAGTAGGTCCAGGTGATTGGGTTAGACTAAAGGTGCACAAGCGGAAGTGGACTGAACCTAGGTGGATTGGGCCATTTGAAGTCGTTGCAAAGACTTCATATGCTCTCCAGGTAAGAGGACACAATAAGATCAAGTGGCATCATCTAACCCATTGTTTGCCTGCAGATCCACCTGCCAAAGCAGCAGAACCAACAGCTGAAGGTGTGACTGAGCCGGAAGGAGATTCTGAGTAGAAATGGAAGACTCAGAGAAATGCAGAATCAGTAAGGAAAAAAAGAATTCACAGCTACACAATACTGCTTAGGGGCAGTATTCTTATTAAGCGTAATAATGCTTCCTTTCATTTGGTGGGAGGTACAGCAGCAAAGAAAAGTTAAAAGTACATTTGGAACTCAGGATGCTATGTTCACTATAGACATAGAGAGGGTTCGTACACTGGATCAATTACATTTATTATAATCAGCAAAGATTTGTCAATTACAGCAGGGATGTAATTAAAGGCATCACAGAGCAGTTGGACAAAACGTCCCTTATGACCTACCAAAATAGAATGGCTCTGGACATGTTGCTTGCTGAGAAGGGTGGGGTATGTAAAATGTTTGGGTTAATGTGTTGCACGTTTATTCCAAATAATACTGCCCCAGATGGTTCAGTGTCCAGGGCATTAGCAGGACTTACCTCACTTAGCAAAGAATTGGCTGAGAACTCCGGAGTGGAGAATGAGTTCACAGAATTCATGGAAAAGTAGTTTGGTAAGTATAAATTGTTTATCCTCTCAGTAATTACTGCAGTAGGTATTATGGTAGTGATTTTGATACTCTGTGGATGTTGTTGTATCCCATGCCTGAGAACTTTAATAACCCATTTGATTTCTGTAGCCCTGACCAGAGAGGACCAACAGTTGATGCTGCCGTTAATGGTTCCAGAAGTACAAGTGGATGAGGAAAACATGGATGGAGAGTTGCTCTGTTCAGCCTCACCGCCGGAGGATTATGACATGGCGGAAGTATAATGAGAGCCAGTCCGGAGGCCTCCCTGTATGTTCTAACTTTCCTTCACAGCTACATTCACCACCCCATCACCAACCTCCACCATGCTTCTGTTGAAAGAAGAAGACCGCAACATCAGACCAGAGACTCCAAGTGTCACATCGGAGCGCTGACGGGAAGAAGAGCGCTGCAACCCAGGGTGACGGGTAGTATGAAAGAGTATCATACAATTTTAATAAAATAACAATACCCAGTTGTCAAACTAAATGATAGGATGCAGTGTTTAGACCTGTTTTTCTGATCTTTTTTCGAGATAACTGGAGAATGGAGTCTGCTGGAAAATGAAGGAGAAATGGAGTCAGATCGAGGAGATGAGGAGTTGAAGCAAGCAGTTGGAGATGATGGAGCCAGTGTGATGCGGAGAGGAACAGGATGTAACAGGGCTTACACAACACGCACATAGAGAGACACCCACCAACACACATAAGAACATATAGTGACACACAGACGCACACAGATAAGCAGACATAGTCATTACAGTTCCAGATTTTAAGATTTTTACCTGTGTGATGAATAGAACCACACTGATACATATTATATTTGTGACAGAATATATTACACTGTCAAGAGAGGGAGAGAAGTTTTTTCACTGTTGATGTTTTTCACTGTTGATTAATGTATGAAATGTATTATGATGTTTGCACTGTGGATGACAATAAAGAGTTATTACGTTTGTGTTGATACTATGAAATAGCATCAAGAGAGGGAATTGTTAAGTTCTAATAGATTAGTGAGCTTGAAATTACCTGTACATGTGTAATAAAGGATTGTTTAAGTGTACATTACAATGCATAAGAAGGATATGATAAATAATGAAGGGCATTATGAAGGATATGTAATTGTATGTATTAAGAAAGTCACTGTATGTCATATTGTTTAATGTTTAGGTGTGAATGGGTTTTTATATAATGATTCTATAGGAGTTAGGAATGTGGGACTGTTTCTTTAAGAAGAAGTGGTTCCTTCATGTGTTGCTGGGGGAAGGTGGAGTGAGACACAGACATTTGGGATCGGAAGGACGCGCGCATGGATACTTGGAAGATGGACTATTCCTTTGTCTCTGGAGGATGAAGAGCCTCCGCCTTCCCGAAAGCAAATGGACCTATGGACAATCGAGAAGAATAACTAACCAATGAGAGGGCCTTAAGCTCCGTGAATGAGAGTATATAAACTAATAAAGCGGGATGTAAAGGTCTCTTCTCCTGGACGTGAAGCGACAGCTAACTGTTTACAGTCTGTGAATTTGCAGAAAGGAGGAAGGCCTCGAATCGAGTAATGTATAACTGTTTTGTCATCATCTTTTATTAAATCTTTTAATTATATTAATTTGAATATCTGAGCATTTCTCCCACGGACTGACCGGGATAACGAGCAGAATATTTCAGTATCAATCAGTGATCAGTGTATCGATCAGTGATCAGTGTATTGATCGGTGTGTTGATCAGTGACCAGTGTATGGATCTGTGTATTGATCTGTGTATCGATCAGTGACCAGTGTATCAATCACTGATCAGTGTATTGATCCTACCTGCTGCGTGGAGGCCGATGAAGAGGAAGAGGAAGATGAGACAGGATGAAGCCATGCTGCTCTGTTGTCTAACAAACTGACAAAGTCTCTCTGAGAGCTGCTGTATAAGCAGAGGACAAGTCACATGACCTCATCGTCATCATCATCACCTGTTACCGGGCAGACAAGTCAGCCTAAAGTCTGCTGCTGGAGCCCAAACACACAGTCAGAGGACACTGGTTATATTATTATCAATATTATAATTATGATAAGAATAATAATAATTATCATTATTAGTATTAGTGCTAGTATTATTAGTTAATATTATTAAATCACTTCTTACAGACTGGCTTTTATGTGTCACTTTACTGTTTTATTTTATTGTTGATTATTACTGAATTGTGTTTCTAATAGTTTAATTATTATTTCTTAGTTTATCTTTATTGTATGATTATGATCATCTATTGTACTGGTTTAGACTTAGTTAGTTTTGATCTTTCCGTTTTATTATCTTACTTTTGCTGCTTTGACCTTGAACTCTGTTTTTAAAAGTGTTAAATAAATAAAGTTATTGTTATTATTATTATTATTATTATTATTACAGCTGTCTTCATGTATTGTCTGTAGATGTGACCCTACTGTACTTGGGACTAGGCTCTGGTTTTACTTTCTACTTTTGAGGTAAACAGATCCTGTCCTTGTTGACTTTTGGCAAGAAGCAGCTGTTCTTGGGAAACTCTCACCTCACTGATTAAAGGGAAACCCTGCTATTGTCCTGAGCCAGAGTACTTTCGATTGGTGGCCGTCACACTAAAGACCTGGGGCGGAGTCAACTCAGCTGACTCAGTGGCTTACTTAAAGCAGCTTCAGGAAGCCATTTCTTCAGTGTGCATCTCTCTACTGGTGATTCCTCAAGACTACTGGACTTCTTGGATCTTGGCTGAGTACATTCTCTAAAGAGGTTTCTCTGCTATATTCCTATTGTACTTGCTGTATTGGTTCTACTATTTGTGGAACTATCTCTACTAGACTATTTCTAGTAGACTGTTAATCTGTACTGTCATTTCTGTCTGAATTGTTTGAGCCGGGACTTTGCTTTGGTCAAGTGACTTAAACGCAACTGAACTAGCTAGGGTTAAAGTCTGCTTCTGTAATCCTACTGTACTTGGGACTAGGCTCTGGTTTTACTTTCTACTTTTGAGGTAAACAGATCCTGTCCTTGTTGACTTTTGGCAAGAAGCAGCTGTTCTTGGGAAACTCTCACCTCACTGATTAAAGGGAAACCCTGCTATTGTCCTGAGCCAGAGTACTTTCGATTGGTGGCCGTCACACTAAAGACCTGGGGCGGAGTCAACTCAGCTGTAGATAATTATCGCTAACACCGGTATAGAAGCAGGCGTGGCTTTGAAGCGTCAGCTTTAGCGTCAGCGAAGACTCATCGTATGAAGACTCGGAGAATAAAGACTTAGGAGTCTTTCGTTGGAGTCAAGACTCGGAGAATAAAGACTTAGGAGTCTTTCGTTGGAGTCAAGACTCGGAGAATAAAGACTTAGGAGTCTTTCGTTGGAGTCAAGACTCGGAGGATAAAGACAAAGGAGTCTTTCGTTGGAGTCAAGACTCGGAGGATAAAGACAAAGGAGTCTTTCGTTGGAGTCTTCGGGGGCGGCTGAGCATTACCACTTCCCTGTGAAAATGTGCTTCCCTCCCATACCCGTGTACATATCACCTCGTAGATACTTCAGACCTCGGACTCGTTCTTACTTGCATCAAAATCCTTCCGTGCTTCTTCACCCCACCCGCTCCACACAAACCCAACACCTCGTCACAGGAGGCCTCTGGAACTGCCAGTCAGCTAACCGCAAGGCTGACTTCATCTCTGGCTTTGCTATCAAGCAATCTCTGGACTTCCTGGCTCTCACTGAGACCTGGATCACACCAGACAACACATCTACCCCTGCCGCTCTCTCCTCTGCCTTCTCCTTCAGCCACACATCTAGGCCCACTGGCCGGGGTGGTGGTACTGGTCTACTCATCTCCCCCAAATGGAGTTTTTCTCTCTACCCGCTTCCACTGTCTACACCACTGTCTTTTGAGCTTCATGCTGTGACGGTTACCCATCCGGTTCAACTGAACATTGTTGTTCTCTACCGTCCACCTGGTTCCCTGGGAGACTTCTTGGAAGAATTAGACGTCCTCCTATCAAATTTCCCAGAAAACGGCCCTCCTCTCATTCTTCTAGGTGACTTCAACATCCAGACCGAGAAGTCATCTGACCTGGTGCTCCTACTATCTTCCTTCGCTCTCTCACTCAGTCCTTCACCTCCGACTCACAAGGCTGGAAATCATCTTGACTACATTTTCACCAGAAACTGCGCAACATCTAACCTCACTGTAACTCCACTTCACGTCTCAGACCACTTCTTCATCTCCTACTCTCTCCCACTCTTGGGAACTGACAACCCTCCCACAGCAACAGACTCTGCACCTATCCGTCGCAACATTCGCTCCCTCTCTTCCTCCTCTCTGGCCTCGTCTGTTCTGACATCCCTTCCTTCAACTGACTCTTTCTCACTCATGCATCCTAACTGTGCCACAGACACTCTCCTCTCTACTCTGTCCTCCTCTCTTGATTCTCTCTGTCCTCTTACGACACGTAAGGTTCGCAATTCCTCTCCGGCTCCGTGGTTGTCAGACCCGGTCCGTGCCCAGAGAGCCACTTTGCGAGCATCGGAAAGGAAATGGCGAAAATCCAAACACGCAGACGACCTGCACGCCTATCACTCTCTTCTCGCCTCCTTCTCTGCCTCTATCTCTGCAGCCAAAAGCCTGTTCTACCAATCCAGAATTGAATCTTCTTTATCTAACCCCAAAAAACTCTTCTCCATTTTTTCCAACCTCCTAGACCCCCCCTGTCCTCCTCCTCCCTCCACCCTTCTACCGAACCACTTTGTCGACTACTTTACTAAAAAGATAGATGACATACGCTCCTCATTCACTGATCCCCTGCCCATAACTACATCTCCATTAACATTATCCGCCTCCCCTTCACTTTCCTCTTTCACCCCTCTGTCCCCCAACCAAGTTCTTACCTTGGTATCCTCTGCCCGCCCAACCACCTGCCCCCTTGACCCCATCCCATCTCACATCCTCCAGTCTATTGCTCCTGACCTTCTTCCCTTTCTCACCCATCTAATTAACACCTCCCTCTCAACTGGTTGTTTCCCTAACTCTCTGAAGGAGGCAAGAGTTAACCCTCTCCTGAAGAAACCCACTCTCGACCCGTCAGAAGTCAACAACTACAGACCTGTCTCTCTCCTTCCCTTTCTTTCCAAAACCCTGGAGCGAGCTATCTTCAACCAAGTCTCCTCCTTCCTCCACCAGAACAACCTTCTGGACCCTCACCAGTCTGGATTCAAGGCAGGCCACTCAACAGAGACTGCCCTCCTTGCTGTCTCAGAGCAGCTTCACACTGCGAGAGAAGCCTCTCTCTCCTCTGTCCTTATCCTTCTGGACCTTTCTGCTGCCTTTGACACAGTGAACCACCAGATCCTCATCTCCTCCCTCCAGGACCTGGGTATCTCAGGCACTGCGCTCTCCCTCCTCTCATCCTACCTCAGTGATCGGACCTACCGGGTAACCTGGAGAGGATCTGTGTCTGAACCTTGTCCTCTCACTACTGGGGTCCCTCAAGGCTCAGTCCTCGGTCCTCTCCTCTTCTCCCTGTACACCAACTCTCTTGGCTCCGTCATTCGCTCGCATGGCTTTTCCTACCATAGCTATGCTGATGACACCCAACTGATCCTCTCGTTTCCACAATCCGAAACACAGATAGCAGCACGAATCTCTGCTTGTCTGACTGACATTTCACAATGGATGTCCGCACACCACCTGAAAATTAACCCTGACAAGACGGAATTACTTTTCCTTCCAGGAAAAGTCTCCCCCACTCACAACCTGACGATTACTTTCAACAACTCAGTCTTGGCCCCGACCCCGACTGCCAGGAACCTCGGTGTGACCCTTGACAGTCAACTCTCCCTGACTGCCAACATTACCGCAACAACTCGTTCCTGTAGATTCATGCTGCACAACATCAGGAGAATACGTCCACTTCTCACCCAGAAGGCAGCACAGGTTCTCGTCCAGGCTCTGGTCATCTTGGTCTAGACTACTGTAACTCCCTCCTGGCGGGTCTACCTGCTGGTGCCATCCGACCGTTGCAGCTCATCCAGAATGCAGCAGCTCGACTGGTCTTTAACCTCCCGAAATTCACACACACTACTCCGCTCCTCCGCGACCTTCACTGGTTACCGGTGGCCGCCCGCATCCGCTTCAAAACACTGGTACTGGCGTACCGTGCTACGAACAGATCTGGTCCAGTCTACATCCAGGACATGGTAAAACCTTACACCCCAACTCGTGCGCTCCGCTCGGCTTCTGCCAATCGGCTTGTAGCTCCGTCACTGCGAGCTAAACACTCAACAAAGTCTCGACTGTTCTCTGTCCTGGCTCCTCGATGGTGGAATGAGCTCCCCATTGACATCAGAACAGCAGAAAGTCTCTACATCTTCCGTCGCAAACTAAAAACACATCTTTTCCGACTATACCTTGAATAAAGGAAGTAGCACTTTAGTAGCACTGAAATGGCTCTTACTGATAGCACTTTGTAGTTGAACTTTTTGTCGAAATTGTACCTTCTTGATTCTTGTTGTTCTGATTCTTGTATGTAACCGTAGAATGCACTTATTGTAAGTCGCTTTGGATAAAAGCGTCAGCTAAATGAAATGTAATGTAATGTAGATGTGCAGTTATTTATGAGCAATTTATCATATTATCTGTGAGACCATAATCCAGTAATGTATCCTTCATCAGTTATCATTTGATATTTAATATTTATCATGTATATTTATTATTTATGAGTTATTTATAGATTATCATGAATTATTCATTTATTATTTCTCGTTTCTCGTTTATTATTCATAATCACAGTGATATTTAATATGAATAGACAACATCATTCATCTTCAATAAAATAACACTTTGACCTCCAGCTTTATGAATTATCATCATTGTCATCACTAGTTTGTGTTTCTTGTATTTCTGGATTATTGTAGAAACATAAATGTTCACTGACCACACTCAGATATTCTAGCTGCAGATATTATAATAGAATATTATTAATAATATATATTAGAACAATAACCAGCATTGGACCACCTGATGCAACAATAAATCCTACAAGTGTCTCAACATAGTTTAGCATATCATATTTTAGCATAGCTTAGTTTAGATTAGCATAGCTCAGTTTAGATTAGCATAGCTTAGTTTAGATTAGCATAGCTTAGCATAGCATAGAGTCCCACGTTGTTTATGTTATGTTTAATGTGAACAAACACTGAAGAGAATCAACAAACAGCAGAAAGTTGTTGTCACGTTTGATTTCTTTATTATTAAGTGTGGCGCTGCCAGCAAGGGCTCATAGAGCCCTGCAGCAGCCCAACTTTATATTCTCCTGCGGGCTTCTTTATTATTCCTGTTCCGCCTAAACTTTGGACCGTATCTCGTCCCGCAGCGTTGCCAGCACATGCGTACAAAATACATCAAAACGAGCGGCCTGATCGGGAATCGTGTGCTATGACCCTGCTAAGAGATTCGACCGGCGGTTTTCCCGAAAAATGCAAAAAACGGCGAAAAACGGCCAGAAGAGAGCAAAAGAAACACTCATCTTTGTGGCCATATTGACTCGCCATACTTTAACGTAGAGAAATGATTAAACCTTTGAAACGTTAACAAA
Source organism: Cottus gobio (assembly GCA_023566465.1). NCBI lineage: Eukaryota > Metazoa > Chordata > Actinopteri > Perciformes > Cottidae > Cottus > Cottus gobio. Next base: position 661,275 of record CM042233.1, read on the forward strand.
AGGATGGACTTTATTTTCCTAATTGGACATGTTTTGATAGCTAGCACAGTTTTCCTCGAATATTTGTTCAAGTTTAGGAAAATATTGGGACCGTTTCTGACTTTACAATGGGTGTGTGTGGGGGAGCTCAGAGCACGTGATGTCATCGCTAGAGCACGAACCAGCTTCAGATTCATCAGAAAGAAATATTTGTAAATTGCCATTACTGCCACAATTTTCACTCCACAGGCATAATTTATAGTACAAAACGTAGGAAATCTTGTGCTTGCTTGTACAAATGTGTCGTGGAGTCCCAAAAACATTTACTTTTTTGTCAAAAAGCAAGAAAGCGACATGAAGTCAGCCAACCGCTCCATTCAGCCCCATGTTAAATCGGAGCAGAGTTTTCTCTAAATGAGCAAACGGGGGCTCTTTCTGAACTGCCTCTAAGCGCTCATTTCTAAACCCACCAAACATTTAAGTACACGTAAACGTTCACAAAAGTCTTGTGCTTCTCACGATGTCTTCGTTTTTTCATACGGAGTTACGGTTTTCCTATCAAATTCATTAGTTTGACAGGTTGTTTTCATTAAATATCTCTCCCTAAGGGACAGAGCTGTGCCTCTCCAATCGCCATGGTAACCATGGCGCGCGTGTGGGAAAGACTAACTGCTGAGTGACACAGGTGCTTCAAATGAGGTCATCAGGGCAGTTTCACACACACGTAGTTATTTAACCTACATTAACAGACATATACATGCACATATACTTGTTATAGATACATAGAGAGACATACGAGTCTTAAGATCTCGTCTGCTCTTCACCCTGGTGACACAGGTGCTTCAAATGAGCTAATCAGGGCAGTTTCACACACATACTGTCTGTCTGTCTGTCTGTTTCTATATTCTATAATTATATTCAGCTTTATTCAGCAATTTACACCTAAAATGACCTATATTAAGCTATATTATATTATTTTCAGCTTTATTGAGCTATATTCAACTATTTTCAGCTATTAGCTATATTCAGCTATATTCAGCAGTTTACACCTAAAATGAGCTACATTAAGCTATATTATGCTATTTTCAGCTTTATTGAGCTATATTGAGCTTTATTCAGCAATATTCAACTATTTTCAGCTATTAGCTATATTCAGCTATATTCAGCTATATTCAGCAGTTTACACCTAAAATGAGCTATATTAAGCTATATTATGCTATTTTCAGCTTTATTGAGCTAGATTGAGCTTTATTCAGCAATATTCAATTATTTTCAGCTATTACGGCAGTAGGCGCCACACTTTCAAAATTTCTTGCGAAATTTTCTAGTTTTCCATGTTGACATGAAAACACTTTGATCAGCTGTAAAATGACGTCATTGTCTAAATGATCTGGAGCAGAATTTGATATTAAATGTTTATTAAAGTGCAGAAGACTCCGAGCTTCTGTCTCTGACGTCTTCAGAGGACACTTAGCATCAAGCTGCTGATTGGCTCCTGAGACCCTGTGATGACATCACTGCTTCAGAGGTCATTTGATTGGCTGCTTTGACTCCACATTTTATTTTAGATTTACTGAAGCTGTGAAGTGCATTTAACTTTAAGAAGAAATAAACATCAAAGATTGATTATTAAAAGAGACAGAAGTCAAAACTATAGTATTTATAACTGAGAGAATTAAATGTGATCGGCCAATCAGAGAAGAGCTAGCTGATCATGGTTTCATCTTCATTTCAAAATAAGAGCATGAAGATATTCAAGATGAATTTATACAATAATAATAATGATCAGGATGTGATGATGAAGATGATGAAAACCATCAGCTGCACTCGTTTCCTTTGATGAGGAAGAACGTTCCAGCAGCGACACCAAGAAGACCGACAGTCAGACCCACTCCACAGAAGACCGCCGGTCCAATGCTGGGCTGAGGCGTCTCCACATCTGGAGACAGAAAACAGACAATGAGCTTCACGTTCACATCTGGAGACAGGAAACAGACAATGAGCTTCATGTTCACATCTGGAGACAGAAAACAGACAATGAGCTTCATGTTCACATCTGGAGACAGGAAACAGACAATGAGCTTCACATCTGGAGACAGGAAACAGACAATGAGCTTCACATCTGGAGACAGGAAACAGACAATGAGCTTCATGTTCACATCTGGAGACTGAAAACAGACAATGAGCTTCATGTCTGGAGACAGGAAACAGACAATGAGCTTCATGTTCACATCTGGAGACAGGAAACAGACAATGAGCTTCACATCTGGAGACAGGAAACAGACAATGAGCTTCATGTTCACATCTGGAGACAGGAAACAGACAATGAGCTTCATGTTCACATCTGGAGACAGGAAACAGACAATGAGCTTCATGTTCACATCTGGAGACAGAAAACAGACAATGAGCTTCATGTTCACATCTGGAGACAGGAAACAGACAATGAGCTTCATGTTCACATCTGGAGACAGAAAACAGACAATGATCTTCATGTTCACATCTGGAGACAGGAAACAGACAATGAGCTTCATGTTCACATCTGGAGACAGAAAACAGACAATGAGCTTCATGTTCACATCTGGAGACAGGAAACAGACAATGAGCTTCATGTTCACATCTGGAGACAGAAAACAGACAATGAGCTTCATGTTCACATCTGGAGACAGGAAACAGACAATGAGCTTCACATCTGGAGACAGGAAACAGACAATGAGCTTCACATCTGGAGACAGGAAACAGACAATGATCTTCATGTTCACATCTGGAGACAGAAAACAGACAATGAGCTTCACATCTGGAGACAGGAAACAGACAATGAGCTTCATGTTCACATCTGGAGACAGAAAACAGACAATGAGCTTCATGTTCACATCTGGAGACAGAAAACAGACAATGAGCTTCATGTTCACATCTGGAGACAGGAAACAGACAATGAGCTTCATGTCTGGAGACAGGAAACAGACAATGAGCTTCATGTTCACATCTGGAGACAGAAAAAAGACAATGAGCTTCATGTTCACATCTGGAGACAGGAAACAGACAATGAGCTTCATGTCTGGAGACAGGAAACAGACAATGAGCTTCATGTTCACATCTGGAGACAGAAAACAGACAATGAGCTTCATGTCTGGAGACAGGAAACAGACAATGAGCTTCATGTTCACATCTGGAGACAGGAAACAGACAATGAGCTTCATGTTCACATCTGGAGACAGGAAACAGACAATGAGCTTCATGTCTGGAGACAGAAAACAGACAATGAGCTTCATGTCTGGAGACAGGAAACAGACAATGAGCTTCACGTCTGGAGACAGGAAACAGACAATGAGCTTCATGTTCACATCTGGAGACAGAAAACAGACAATGAGCTTCATGTTCACATCTGGAGACAGAAAACAGACAATGAGCTTCACATCTGGAGACAGAAAACAGACAATGAGCTTCATGTTCACATCTGGAGACAGAAAACAGACAATGAGCTTCATGTTCACATCTGGAGACAGAAAACAGACAATGAGCTTCATGTTCACATCTGGAGACAGAAAACAGACAATGAGCTTCATGTTCACATCTGGAGACAGAAAACAGACAATGAGCTTCACATCTGGAGACAGGAAACAGACAATGAGCTTCATGTTCACATCTGGAGACAGAAAACAGAAAATGAGCTTCATGTTCACATCTGGAGACAGAAAACAGACAATGAGCTTCATATTCACATCTGGAGACAGAAAACAGACAATGAGATTCATGTTCACATCTGGAGACAGGAAACAGACAATGAGCTTCACGTTCACATCTGGAGACAGAAAACAGACAATGAGCTTCATGTCTGGAGACAGGAAACAGACAATGAGCTTCATGTTCACATCTGGAGACAGAAAACAGAAAATGAGCTTCATGTTCACATCTGGAGACAGGAAACAGACAATGAGCTTCATGTTCACATCTGGAGACAGAAAACAGACAATGAGCTTCATGTTCACATCTGGAGACAGAAAACAGACAATGAGCTTCATGTTCACATCTGGAGACAGGAAACAGACAATGAGCTTCATGTTCACATCTGGAGACAGGAAACAGACAATGAGCTTCATGTCTGGAGACAGGAAACAGACAATGAGCTTCATGTTCACATCTGGAGACAGAAAACAGACAATGAGCTTCACATCTGGAGACAGGAAACAGACAATGAGCTTCATGTTCACATCTGGAGACAGAAAACAGAAAATGAGCTTCATGTTCACATCTGGAGACAGAAAACAGACAATGAGCTTCACGTTCACATCTGGAGACAGAAAACAGACAATGAGCTTCACATCTGGAGACAGGAAACAGACAATGAGCTTCATGTTCACATCTGGAGACAGGAAACAGACAATGAGCTTCACATCTGGAGACACGAAACAGACAATGAGCTTCACATCTGGAGACAGAAAACAGACAATGAGCTTCACATCTGGAGACAGGAAACAGACAATGAGCTTCATGTTCACATCTGGAGACAGGAAACAGACAATGAGCTTCACATCTGGAGACAGGAAACAGACAATGAGCTTCATGTTCACATCTGGAGACAGGAAACAGACAATGAGCTTCATGTCTGGAGACAGAAAACAGACAATGAGCTTCATGTTCACATCTGGAGACAGGAAACAGACAATGAGCTTCATGTTCACATCTGGAGACAGGAAACAGACAATGAGCTTCATGTTCACATCTGGAGACTGAAAACAGACAATGAGCTTCATGTCTGGAGACAGAAAACAGACAATGAGCTTCATGTTCACATCTGGAGACTGAAAACAGACAATGAGCTTCATGTCTGGAGACAGAAAACAGACAATGAGCTTCATGTTCACATCTGGAGACAGGAAACAGACAATGAGCTTCATGTTCACATCTGGAGACAGAAAACAGACAATGAGCTTCATGTTCACATCTGGAGACAGAAAACAGACAATGAGCTTCATGTTCACATCTGGAGACAGGAAACAGACAATGAGCTTCATGTCTGGAGACAGGAAACAGACAATGAGCTTCACGTCTGGAGACAGGAAACAGACAATGAGCTTCATGTTCACATCTGGAGACAGGAAACAGACAATGAGCTTCATGTTCACATCTGGAGACAGGAAACAGACAATGAGCTTCATGTTCACATCTGGAGACAGAAAACAGACAATGAGCTTCATGTTCACATCTGGAGACAGGAAACAGACAATGAGCTTCATGTCTGGAGACAGGAAACAGACAATGAGCTTCATGTTCACATCTGGAGACAGGAAACAGACAATGAGCTTCATGTTCACATCTGGAGACAGAAAACAGACAATGAGCTTCACATCTGGAGACAGGAAACAGACAATGAGCTTCATGTTCACATCTGGAGACAGGAAACAGACAATGAGCTTCATGTCTGGAGACAGGAAACAGACAATGAGCTTCACATCTGGAGACACGAAACAGACAATGAGCTTCACATCTGGAGACAGAAAACAGACAATGAGCTTCACATCTGGAGACAGGAAACAGACAATGAGCTTCACATCTGGAGACAGGAAACAGACAATGAGCTTCACATCTGGAGACAGGAAACAGACAATGAGCTTCACATCTGGAGACAGGAAACAGACAATGAGCTTCACATCTGGAGACTGAAAACAGACAATGAGCTTCATGTCTGGAGACTGAAAACAGACAATGAGCTTCATGTCTGGAGACAGAAAACAGACAATGAGCTTCATGTTCACATCTGGAGACAGGAAACAGACAATGAGCTTCATGTTCACATCTGGAGACAGGAAACAGACAATGAGCTTCATGTTCACATCTGGAGACAGGAAACAGACAATGAGCTTCATGTTCACATCTGGAGACAGAAAACAGACAATGAGCTTCATGTTCACATCTGGAGACAGAAAACAGACAATGAGCTTCATGTTCACATCTGGAGACAGAAAACAGACAATGAGCTTCATGTTCACATCTGGAGACAGGAAACAGACAATGAGCTTCATGTCTGGAGACAGGAAACAGACAATGAGCTTCATGTTCACATCTGGAGACAGAAAACAGACAATGAGCTTCATGTCTGGAGACAGGAAACAGACAATGAGCTTCATGTTCACATCTGGAGACAGAAAACAGAAAATGAGCTTCATGTTCACATCTGGAGACAGAAAACAGACAAGGAGCTTCATGTTCACATCTGGAGACAGAAAACAGACAATGAGCTTCACATCTGGAGACAGGAAACAGACAATGAGCTTCATGTTCACATCTGGAGACAGGAAACAGACAATGAGCTTCACATCTGGAGACACGAAACAGACAATGAGCTTCATGTTCACATCTGGAGACAGGAAACAGACAATGAGCTTCACATCTGGAGACAGGAAACAGACAATGAGCTTCATGTTCACATCTGGAGACAGGAAACAGACAATGAGCTTCATGTCTGGAGACAGAAAACAGACAATGAGCTTCATGTTCACATCTGGAGACAGGAAACAGACAATGAGCTTCATGTTCACATCTGGAGACAGGAAACAGACAATGAGCTTCATGTTCACATCTGGAGACTGAAAACAGACAATGAGCTTCATGTCTGGAGACAGAAAACAGACAATGAGCTTCATGTTCACATCTGGAGACAGGAAACAGACAATGAGCTTCATGTCTGGAGACAGGAAACAGACAATGAGCTTCATGTTCACATCTGGAGACAGGAAACAGACAATGAGCTTCATGTCTGGAGACAGGAAACAGACAATGAGCTTCATGTTCACATCTGGAGACAGGAAACAGACAATGAGCTTCATGTTCACATCTGGAGACAGAAAACAGACAATGAGCTTCATGTTCACATCTGGAGACAGAAAACAGACAATGAGCTTCATGTTCACATCTGGAGACAGAAAACAGACAATGAGCTTCATGTCTGGAGACAGGAAACAGACAATGAGCTTCACGTCTGGAGACAGGAAACAGACAATGAGCTTCATGTTCACATCTGGAGACAGAAAACAGACAATGAGCTTCATGTTCACATCTGGAGACAGGAAACAGACAATGAGCTTCATGTCTGGAGACAGGAAACAGACAATGAGCTTCATGTTCACATCTGGAGACAGGAAACAGACAATGAGCTTCATGTTCACATCTGGAGACAGGAAACAGACAATGAGCTTCATGTTCACATCTGGAGACAGGAAACAGACAATGAGCTTCATGTTCACATCTGGAGACAGAAAACAGACAATGAGCTTCACATCTGGAGACAGGAAACAGACAATGAGCTTCATGTTCACATCTGGAGACAGGAAACAGACAATGAGCTTCATGTCTGGAGACAGGAAACAGACAATGAGCTTCACATCTGGAGACACGAAACAGACAATGAGCTTCACATCTGGAGACAGAAAACAGACAATGAGCTTCACATCTGGAGACAGGAAACAGACAATGAGCTTCATGTTCACATCTGGAGACAGGAAACAGACAATGAGCTTCATGTCTGGAGACAGGAAACAGACAATGAGCTTCACATCTGGAGACACGAAACAGACAATGAGCTTCACATCTGGAGACAGAAAACAGACAATGAGCTTCACATCTGGAGACAGAAAACAGACAATGAGCTTCACATCTGGAGACAGAAAACAGACAATGAGCTTCACATCTGGAGACAGGAAACAGACAATGAGCTTCACATCTGGAGACTGAAAACAGACAATGAGCTTCATGTCTGGAGACTGAAAACAGACAATGAGCTTCACATCTGGAGACAGGAAACAGACAATGAGCTTCACATCTGGAGACTGAAAACAGACAATGAGCTTCATGTCTGGAGACAGAAAACAGACAATGAGCTTCATGTTCACATCTGGAGACAGGAAACAGACAATGAGCTTCATGTTCACATCTGGAGACAGGAAACAGACAATGAGCTTCATGTTCACATCTGGAGACAGGAAACAGACAATGAGCTTCATGTCTGGAGACAGGAAACAGACAATGAGCTTCATGTTCACATCTGGAGACAGAAAACAGACAATGAGCTTCATGTTCACATCTGGAGACTGAAAACAGACAATGAGCTTCATGTTCACATCTGGAGACAGAAAACAGACAATGAGCTTCATGTCTGGAGACAGAAAACAGACAATGAGCTTCATGTTCACATCTGGAGACAGGAAACAGACAATGAGCTTCATGTTCACATCTGGAGACAGAAAACAGACAATGAGCTTCATGTTCACATCTGGAGACAGAAAACAGACAATGAGCTTCACATCTGGAGACAGAAAACAGACAATGAGCTTCATGTTCACATCTGGAGACAGGAAACAGACAATGAGCTTCATGTTCACATCTGGAGACAGAAAACAGACAATGAGCTTCATGTTCACATCTGGAGACAGAAAACAGACAATGAGCTTCATGTTCACATCTGGAGACAGAAAACAGACAATGAGCTTCACATCTGGAGACAGGAAACAGACAATGAGCTTCATGTTCACATCTGGAGACAGGAAACAGACAATGAGCTTCATGTTCACATCTGGAGACAGGAAACAGACAATGAGCTTCATGTTCACATCTGGAGACAGAAAACAGACAATGAGCTTCATGTTCACATCTGGAGACAGGAAACAGACAATGAGCTTCATGTTCACATCTGGAGACAGAAAACAGACAATGATCTTCATGTTCACATCTGGAGACAGAAAACAGACAATGAGCTTCATGTCTGGAGACAGAAAACAGACAATGAGCTTCATGTTCACATCTGGAGACAGAAAACAGACAATGAGCTTCACATCTGGAGACAGGAAACAGACAATGAGCTTCATGTTCACATCTGGAGACAGGAAACAGACAATGAGCTTCACATCTGGAGACAGGAAACAGACAATGAGCTTCACATCTGGAGACACGAAACAGACAATGAGCTTCATGTTCACATCTGGAGACAGAAAACAGACAATGAGCTTCACATCTGGAGACAGGAAACAGACAATGAGCTTCATGTTCACATCTGGAGACAGGAAACAGACAATGAGCTTCACATCTGGAGACAGGAAACAGACAATGAGCTTCATGTTCACATCTGGAGACAGAAAACAGACAATGAGCTTCACATCTGGAGACTGAAAACAGACAATGAGCTTCATGTCTGGAGACAGGAAACAGACAATGAGCTTCATGTTCACATCTGGAGACAGAAAACAGACAATGAGCTTCATGTTCACATCTGGAGACATGAAACAGACAATGAGCTTCATGTCTGGAGACAGGAAACAGACAATGAGCTTCATGTTCACATCTGGAGACAGGAAACAGACAATGAGCTTCATGTCTGGAGACAGAAAACAGACAATGAGCTTCACATCTGGAGACAGGAAACAGACAATGAGCTTCATGTTCACATCTGGAGACAGAAAACAGACAATGAGCTTCATGTTCACATCTGGAGACAGGAAACAGACAATGAGCTTCATGTTCACATCTGGAGACAGGAAACAGACAATGAGCTTCACATCTGGAGACAGGAAACAGACAATGAGCTTCATGTCTGGAGACAGGAAACAGACAATGAGCTTCATGTTCACATCTGGAGACAGGAAACAGACAATGAGCTTCATGTTCACATCTGGAGACACGAAACAGACAATGAGCTTCACATCTGGAGACAGAAAACAGACAATGAGCTTCATGTTCACATCTGGAGACTGAAAACAGACAATGAGCTTCATGTTCACATCTGGAGACAGGAAACAGACAATGAGCTTCATGTCTGGAGACAGAAAACAGACAATGAGCTTCATGTTCACATCTGGAGACAGAAAACAGACAATGAGCTTCATGTTCACATCTGGAGACAGAAAACAGACAATGAGCTTCATGTTCACATCTGGAGACAGAAAACAGACAATGAGCTTCATGTTCACATCTGGAGACAGAAAACAGACAATGAGCTTCATGTTCACATCTGGAGACAGAAAACAGACAATGAGCTTCACATCTGGAGACAGAAAACAGACAATGAGCTTCACATCTGGAGACAGACTTGAGGACTGGTCTCACCCCATAACCGGGTCACCTCCCGGTCCAGGTGCTTCACCGTGCAGCCGTAGATGTCTCCCAGATGAGGGCTGAACTCCAGTCTGGAGAACTGGTTGAAGGTTCCGTCTTTGTTGACGAGGGGAACGTTGGTGCTGGTTCCTTCAGTGACGTTCTGCTGGTTCCTCGTCCAGGAGAACGTCACTGGAGCAGGGAAGAACCCAGTCACATGGCAGATGAGGACGTTCTTCTCTCCTGGTTCCACGTCGTCTCTGGGGTAGATCATCGGACTGGAAGGAGGATCTGAACATACCATGAATCAATAGATCAGTGAAACTCGTTTTAAGTGTTTATCCGTTTACTTAAAGTAAACTTTACTTTACTAAAGTAAGTAAACTACTAAACAGAAGTCCTTCTAACATCTGGTTTGGTGTTCAGAGGACTGTTGTTGTTGTTGACGTTGTTGTTGGTGTTGACGTTCTCTCACTGAACTCTGCTCATTGGTTCAACATCAGCTGTTCATCAGTAAACAAACTGTTTGTTTTTGTTGTTGAGACAGTCAGTAAACAAACAGCATGGCTCATTGATGAGAAGAGAGTAGATTTTAAGAAGCATGTTGAAGTTGACCAGTAAGCGTTTAGTTGTTGTTGTTTTTAGATGAATGCTTGTTTGTTTTTTAATCAACAATAAATATCTAAAATCTAAGTTTGGTCCAAAGGTTAAATACAAAAGAAAACAAATATCAGCGAAATGAACCAAATTATTTAAAGTCAACAAACAATAAAATAATTATTTATGTTCCATAAAGTTCATTTTATTGACAACAGAAAGTAAATATGATATACACACACATTATATATCTATATCTATAGATAAAGATATAGATATATACACAGTCTTTACCTCGCTCCAGTGGGAAGTCCTTGTAGGCTTTCACATCGTTTTCCAGGTTCGCTTTGCAGATCTGTTGATTAGCCACAGCTTGTTCATACGCTCCTGGGTAGGTGATGTGATCTATGAAACTGGGCTGAGGCTCGACTCCTGTCTTGTGTTGGAAGTCAGCGAACCAAACCACTTCACCTTCTAGACCGTACATGTTCTCTCCATCAGAGTCTGAACATCCAACAAAACCAATGTCCTCATGAAGAACTGGAGAGGAAACACAAGGTTCAGCTGTTTGTTTGTTGTTCAGACCCTCAGTAAATAAACAAACAAACAAACTGTTTGTAAACAAAGTGTTTGCTTGTTTGTTTGGACCATCAGAAGTTTAAACCTGAGTTTAAAGTGAGACAGAAACTGACCTTCAGCTGAGTCACAGAGGACACCGGAGAGGACGAGGACCACCATCTTCATCACCACCATCATCTTCATCATCAGCAGCTTTCCGTGGACCTGAACCCGACTGAGACTCTGTAGACCTGAACCCGTCTGAAGAGGACTGACTCCAGCAGCCAATGAGAGAGCAGAGATGGTGTGACATCATCTGTTTCCAGGTAAAGACTGCTGCTGCTCACATGAAACCTAAAGACATGAGGACAGCTGGAGACTCAATCAATAATCAATACTGTATTATGGAGGCTTTTCAAAATAAAGCTTGTGAAACATTTTCATAATGTTGAGTTTTTTTAAATAAGTTTTTATTAAATTGAGACGTTGCGGTCGAGCTGAAAAACTAAAGTTTTATCTTCAACATGAAAGATTTTACTGGATGATTATTTGAATACATTATTATAAAACATTAAGTAGATTTATAAACAAAAGTGAATTTATTAATTACAAAATCAAAAAAATCACTTGAATGTATTTAAACCGTTAAAAAGTTATTAACATGCTGCCAAAGAGTTTGAGTGAGTCAGACCATCTGTCGTTCAGAGGATCTTTGTCTCTGAACAGATTTAGTTAGAACATCTAAACTACAGAACATCTGTCGTTCAGAGGATCTTTGTGCCAGATGTCCAGGTAGATTGCAGGAACAGTGACCACCTAATCAACCTCTGGTTAGGGCAATGCAGGCTATGCAGAAAGGTCAATGGTGGTGGTCTGTGTAGACCACCAGTATGGTCTACACAGACCACCACTGATGATGATCAACTGATGAATGTCTTAGAACAGAACCTGACAGTTAACTCCCAGCTCATCTTCCTGCATCAACACGGTATATTTTATATCTCCGGTGCTCATTGGACGTGCTTTGAGGAAGGAATGTGTTGGGAAAGCCGCGGACACTTTCCTGCACAGATCACAACATGATCACACTTTGCAGATGTATTTATTTGCTTTGCGTGTTTAACTGGGAATAGTTTCATGTATGACAGGAAGTACGTCACTTCACCTCGTGTTCTTCTTCGTCGCTCTTTTAAAGGAGAGCAGACGATGTCCTGAAAGGGGTTTTTGTTTTTTGGGGAGTTTTCCTGATCCGACGTGAGTTCCCAGGACGGAATGTTGTGTGAACAGATCTCAGAGCCCTCTGAGGATCAGTATTGTAATTGTGATTTTGGGCTATACAAAATAAATTGAATTTAATGTAATCTCTCTCTCTCTCTCTCTCTCTCTCTCTCTATATATATATATATATATATATATATATATATATATATATATATCTATGGTAGGATTACTCTGCATGTGCACCCTGCAGCAGGTGGGAGTACTTTTTGATTTTTCTGCAGAGGCCACACACAAAAGAAACCTACAAAATAACCTGTGACAGTAAACTGCTTTGTGTTGTGACGTTGTGTGTTGTGTACGTTGTGTGTTGTGTACGCCTGAACAAGAAAGCCACATCTTTAATGGTAGGCGGTCCAGCTCCATCATCATGGGTTACCACTGGGGATTATTCACCAAATCCTTCCTCTCCCCACAGATGTGGGTAGAACAGTATTGGATATTTACCATGTTCTGCAGAAGTACCTGTAATACAACGCATGATATTTAGTCTTCACACTGCCACGGATTATATTCACATACAATGTATGCATGATAATGATGCATGAAACTTTGTCTTCTGACTTTTCAATAACCTTCAGAAAAGAAAGGACCGTGTAGTGGATCCTTCTGTGCATTCATCACATTTCCCCGATGTAGATTCTTTGTCATTATTAAGTGAAATGGGTAATCCCATTACTTGTTTTGATGTAATTGTACACAGAGCATTGCAACACATCTTGAATGAATGGTTATATTTTTGGGTCAGGCCATTCACATGAAAGTCATTAACAACTAGAAAGATGAACTCAGGAGAGTGAAGTTAAAATATCAAAAGATTTGAAGTTTCCTTTTGACACCTGAAGGCAACACGTTGTGTAGAGGAAGTGCCCGAACATAAATGCTGAGTCCTTCATTTAATGGATGTAACTCATCATTACAAAACAAATATCAGTGGATTTGAACAACTTGTAAAGTGCTTCATCAACAGAGAAAGTTGTCTTTGCTAACGTGTAAAACAGGCCTCTGGAGATGAGGCGACCTTAAGACTAAACAATGGTAACGCACACGTCATGTTAAGTTCAAAAATCTTTGGGCGGTTGTGGGAAGAGAAGTCCCAGATGCAGAAAGTTATAATAAAAATTGATTTAATAAAAAGATGATGAACAGCATTTCAAAATGAATCACACTAAATACTACACAATATATACAAAATATATCCCATGGGAGAGAGAAATCCCATGAGACAGAGATCCAGTGCCCCCCCCCACCGGGCAGCAGATCCATACATACCTGCCCGGCAGAAGGCACCCAGAGATCTGCTGATGTTCTCACAATGTCTCAGCTTTGCCAGGTTTGGGGTCAGCCCCCTTCCTCTGGCTAGTCTCTCTTCCAGTCCATTGATTGGACAAGACCTCGTCCTTTTAGGTGTTGGTCAACCCAAACCCCCTCTCACATTCCTGAGCACGTCCTCCTTATCTATCTGCTCCAATCTTCAGGCTGTGTAACTGTTTGTGGGCTCCTGATGTTTTCAGGATTCCTTCCACAATCACTCAATACATTTCATAATTCTAATTAATACATTTGTGTAGTACATACAGTGTCATCCATTCAATATTTGATAATCCATACAGAGTTATTTATTTGTCTTGACCCTCCAATGTAAACTCTCTAGCTCTCACTAGGAGCACTAAAAATCATTATTTTCTAACAATCCCCCCTTACTCACTATTTATAGTGAGTATACAAAAATCATGCAAGACACTCTCTGATTATCGTAAACTTAACTTGCTGTTACAACTCCCATAATCGTCATTCATTTACAGACTAAATCATGTCCCCCCTTGATAAACAAATGCATCAATCAAAAGCTTATTTCTTCATCTTCAACTCTTAATTGATTCCCTTGAATGTTTTTTACTAAATGCAGCTTCAATCAATCTCTGCAGAAGTCCATGGATGCAGCAGCATCCTCAGGGGATCACGACTGTGGTGGCAAGACAAAGTGAGGTTATTATGGACAGAAATGCATCTTCCAAACATACTGTCCAACCAGCTTGTGATGGGATCATCAATCCCAGCATGCTCTGCAAGGTTGTGACTCAATGCCGTAAGACCAGCCAGCGCTTCGGTCACTGATCCATCAGGAGCTGTGTTGCTTAGGATGAAAGTAAAACAGGCAAATCCAAACATTGTACAGAATCCGCCTTTCTCAGCATCACGAGTATAATTAACAATTCCTTTTGGCTATTGTCAATAGTTGTTAACCAGTTTCTCCTTCTAAACCAACACTGAGCTCCCCTTGATAAACAGACACTCCCTAAGCCTCTGGGTGTTTGATGATTTCTTCACTGGGTTGAGACAAGTGCCCCTATTGGTTTCACCTCCCTTTGTAACCAGACTTCACCACAGAGGAGATGGGTGCCCGCTTAGGAGTCTTCAGCAATGCAGTTTTCTGCAGACAACCGGTGCACCTTCTTGCTGTAGGTGTGATGAATCCAGGATGCTCTCTCTTTGATATGCGGACAGCAGTTGATGTGCTAATGATAGTTGAATGGTCCTTCCACCCTTGGTGCATTCCAAGTCTTTCTCTTTACGACCCAAGTGGTCCAAATGGTCGGGGGATAACAGAAGAAGGCATCTCAATTCTTCTTACATTCCTGATATCATGCTGCTTTGTTCTCCCCTTGTACTCATCCTGCCAACAAACATCCTAAACTTTATCACCAATATGCTCTCTGCTTAAGATTTACTGGACAGTTTCTTAGATAACTTCAACTGTTGTTCTTTTGTCTATAGTCATGTTTAAGGATTTAGGATTACAAATGCTGTTCTCACCAAATGGTGTCATCTTTTTGCTCTATCAACTTAGTTTTCTACTTTCAGGTGCTAGAATGACAGATCTGCATGCTCCGGAAACACTCAAAAAGTCACTTCACATCCCTCTACTCCTAAAGATCTAAACAGCTTTACATCCTGAATTAACAGTCTGTGTCAGCTTATCTGTGTGTGTGTGTGTGTGTGTGTGTGTGTGTGTGTGTGTGTGTGTGTGTGTGATGTCCTTCTCTTCTCTCTAATTCTCCCTTCTTAAGGTTCCCTCTTAGTCTTTGTTCAATCTGATGAACCAAATATTGACATCATGTGACTGTCAATCTTCCACTAAAATCCTTCTTGTCTTTCCATTCTTTCAATTTCTCCTTCTAAAACTTCACCATTACTGTTTTACAACATCTTTTCTAATTAATTGTTCTTTATCATTATTAGTTCACTAGGACACATCTGTTGCATCTCAAATTACTTTCTCATGGAACAGAATTCTCACCGGGTGGAATTCTTTCTAGTTCCAGCTTTGGACTGGCAATCTTGAACTCCGTCTGAGGAACAGCTTCTCACCTTCTGGGAGGAATCACCTATTATTTGCGCTTCTGTCGTCCAACGGAGTCCCAATTACTCAAATTCCCTCTATCTTAATTTTTCTCAGTGTCTTAAGGTTCCCTATTGATTTCACACTCTTACTTCCTGTAGCATGTCTCTCTGAAGTTCCCTTCCCCCTTAACACCTTGTCTCCTTTTTATGACTCTTTGTTCTACTTCTCCTTGAGGCCTACGTTTCTTACTTTACAATTTAAACTATAAAATGGCAGTTTTCAATATCTTTTACACTCAAAACATACAACAGGCAATCACCCTGTACAACAGATACAACGCTTTCTCTTCCTTTTCTTCTTTTTTTACAACAAATACACTATCAACTGA
>CM042233.1:682500-717500 GCA_023566465.1 Cottus gobio
AATGTAAAATCTTAAAGTAACTACAGCTGTCAGTGGTAGTGAATTTAAATACTCACGTCAAGTACAAGTACCTCGAAATTGTACTTATACAGTACAGTCATTTCATGCAGTTAGTTATGTTTGACGGAGCAATGCTAGTTGTTTCCCCTATTTTCAGTCTTAATGCTAAGCTAAGCTAACTAGCTCTGGTTTAGCTTCATTGGAGATGAGCAGCTAAACATGCTGTGATACTTTGCATTGATTAATAGTAATATTATAGAATATGTTCAATAAATCCAGAGTCAGAGTTTTCTGATTGTTTATTGTGGTTAGAAAACATTTCACTCCAGTAAAAATATATAAATCTAACAATCGCACAACCTACGAGCCCCAAATCATTCAAATAACTGGATTATATCTGATTCAAAGCACTTATTGAGTTTATGGATATATTGATCTCACACAGTAAAGCATCAAATCACATGTAGAGGAAGCAGAGTTCACATCCAGCTGTGATACACCAGAGTCCAGACTAACCCTGATCCAGCACTGTCCAGTCCTGCATCAGGGTTAGACCAGCTGAGTATCAGAGTCCAGGTCATGAGAATCAGGTGCTGAGCCGGTCCAGCAGGTGGCAGCACTCAGTCTGCTCAGCTGAAAGCATGAAGCGGGTTGAAGCAGCTGCTGCTTTCCCTTCCATCTGTCCAGGACCAGGACCAGGACCAGGTCCAGGACCAGGACCAGGGCCGGCTCAGTTATTGGGAACCAGAATCCGTCCTGGTTTAAAGAGAAGAACAGACGGGGATCGAGTCAGCCTCAAATCCAGATACCTCATCAATAAAACTAGACTGAACGGGTCTGAAACGCCATTCAGAGGGTGTAGATTAACTACTTCCAGACTCTGATGGACCTGGTCTCTGAGTCTGGACTAAAGTAAACCACCACTGAACTAAAGTGCCCTGTTCTGACCTCCTCTGGCCTTCCTCTTGTAGTAGATGAATCCAGCCAGAGATAAGGTCAGACCCAGGATCAGTCCTGAGGCCCCGATGGCGATCTTGTTTCTTTCAGACTCTGGCATGGACGGGTCTGAGGACAGACAGGTAGACCGGTTAGCAGAGAGACAGGTAAAGAGGCTGGTAGACAGGTGTGCCGACAGACAGGTATTTACCCCAGTCGGTAACCAGAGGTTTGCTGAGGCTGATGTGCTCCACCACACAAGAGATCTTCTCTCCAGACCTGCTGACACACAACACCACATCAGGGTTTCTCACACACTCACTCATAAAGCTGGTCCTGGACCTGGACCCAACTCAACCTGAAACTAACTGGGCCTGGACCTAACTCAACCTGGACCTGGACCCAACTGAACCTGAAGCTAACTGGACCTGGACCCAACTCAACCTGGACCTGGACCAAACTGAACCTGAAGCTAAGCTGAACCTAACTGGACCTGAACGTAACTGGATCTGAAGCTAACTAGACCTGGACTTGGACCGACGCTAACTGGTCCTGAACCTGACGCTAATTGGACCTGAACCTGAAGCTAACTGGACCTGAAGCTAAGTGAATCTGAATCTGGACCTAACTAAACCTGGACCTAGACCTGAACCTGGACCTTACTGAACCTGAAGCTAACTGGACGTGGAATTGGACCTAGACCTAACTGAACCTGGACCTTACTGAACCTGAAGCTAACTGGACTTGAAGCTAAGTGAATCTGAATCTGAACCTAACCAAACCTGGACCTAGACCTGGAGCTGGACCTTACTGAACCTGAAGCTAACTGGACGTGGAGGTGGACTCACCTGGGCGTGTACTCCAGGTGAGAGTGGACCTGGTAGTACCAGTCCCCGTCTGCCAGCTCATCAGTAGAAGTGACCCCGGAGGTCTCTGGCAGTCCGTCTCTGGTCCACCTCACTATGATCTTCTGGGGGAAGAAGTCGAAGACGCTGCAGACCAACATGGACGAATGTTTACCACCAGGGGGCGTCACAGAGCGCAGTCTGACGGAGGGCGGAGCTGGAACACATTATTATAGTGAGGGTGAGCAGGGCGACTGTGGCTCAGTGGTTAGCAGGTCCGTCTTTCAATCAGAGGGTCGGTGGTTCGATCCCTGGCTCTGCTAATCCATGTCTGTGTCCTTGAGCAAGACACTTAACCCTCATTGCTCACCGTTGCTGTGTCTACGGTCTACTGTATAGCATGTAAGTCTCTTTGGACTTGCTGGGCGTGTGATTGGTCAGTGGGCCAGCCTGACTTAAGTCAGCAGAAAGCTACGTAGCTGCTAGCTAGCAGGACTCAGGAGGAGTAAGAACGCAGCGAGCTAGCAGCCGAGCTAGCAGCCGAGCTAGCAGCTAGACGACCTGTTTTCCATCGCTCTTCCTCTGGTGACTTCACGATAGTTTAAACCTTCTGATCGTGGCTCGTGCTCTTGAGTGTGTTTTACAGTTTTGTTTTGTTATGTTTTGTTATAAATAAATGTGAGTGGTTCTTGTTGGTGGACGACATGCTTTGTCTGTTAATGACGCAGCATCCCGTCAATAATGTTCAAGGGTTACAGTACAGCCTCGAGTACCTTATTGCTTCTATAATAGGGCCGGAGACATTATGAGTACTAAGTAAACAATGAGCTGCCTTTCAGCACAACAACAACACAACAACGTTGTGTAACGCGTTTCAGAGGCCGAGAGAAGATCCCGTATGTTGTCTGTTGCTTAGCAACAGACCAACAGCTTTGTTAGCCTAGCTAGACCTCGACCAGCTTTTTTTTTTTTTTTTTACCTTTATTTAACCAGGCAGATCATTAAGAACAAATTCTTATTTACAGTGATGGCCTGACAAAAAGAAACAACACAATCATGTGACGACATAAAAACATACAAAGACATAAAAGCAGGGTTAAAAGAAACAAAACAAGGATTGAATATAAAAAAATAATTAATTAACACCATTAAATCAGCAGGCACAGATGTATAAACAGGACACTAAGTGAAGAATTAGATGGAGGGGAAACATTAGCAGGAATCTGTGAGATGGTGTGTTTGAAGGCCGGGATGGAAATGAATGTGACCAGTTTGAGGTGTTTTTGTAGTGCATTCCAGTCAACAGCTGACTGGAAAGATGCAAGACCAAGTGTGGATCTAGTTTGAGGGGTTGTAAGCAGGATGTGGAGAGAGGACCGGGTGTTATATGTGGTGGGTAGCCTATGCAGCAGGTGGGATAAATAGGGGGGTGTCTGATGAAGGATGGTCTTGTAAATGAGAGTGAGCCAGTGAATATGACGACGAGTTTGAAGTGATGGCCAATTTACCAGAGTAAAGACTGCAGTGATGAGTATTTATGGGGCATGTGTAGCAAAACGATGGCAGAGTGATAGAGTGTGTCCAGTTTGGCAGGAGTGCCCTTTGATGCAGTTCTATAGATAGTGTCACCGAAATCAAGTGTGGGGAGAATGGTCATTTTTATAAGCGTGAGTTTGGAAGAGGAAGTGAAAGCGTGGCGGTGGAGATATCAGTCAGACTGTTAATTCAGACTGATTAAAGTCAGACTGTTAATTCAGACTGATTAAAGTCAGACTGTTAATTCAGACTGATTAAAGTCAGACTGTTAATTCAGACTGATTAAAGTCAGACTGATTAAAGTCAGACTGTTAATTCAGACTGATTAAAGTCAGACTGTTAATTCAGACTGATTAAAGTCAGACTGATTAAAGTCAGACTGTTAATTCAGACTGATTAAAGTCAGACTGATTAAAGTCAGACTGTTAATTCAGACTGATTAAAGTCAGACTGATTAAAGTCAGACTGTTAATTCAGACTGATTAAAGTCAGACTGATTAAAGTCAGACTGTTAATTCAGACTGATTAAAGTCAGACTGATTAAAGTCAGACTGTTAATTCAGACTGATTAAAATCAGACTGTTAATTCAGACTGATTAAAGTCAGACTGATTAAAGTCAGACTGATTAAAGTCAGACTGTTAATTCAGACTGATTAAAGTCAGACTGATTAAAGTCAGACTGTTAATTCAGACTGATTAAAGTCAGACTGATTAAAGTCAGACTGATTAAAGTCAGACTGTTAATTCAGACTGATTAAAGTCAGACTGATTAAAGTCAGACTGTTAATTCAGACTGATTAAAGTCAGACTGATTAAAGTCAGACTGATTAAAGTCAGACTGTTAATTCAGACTGATTAAAGTCAGACTGATTAAAGTCAGACTGTTAATTCAGACTGATTAAAGTCAGACTGATTAAAGTCAGACTGATTAAAGTCAGACTGTTAATTCAGACTGATTAAAGTCAGACTGATTAAAGTCAGACTGTTAATTCAGACTGATTAAAGTCAGACTGATTAAAGTCAGACTGTTAATTCAGACTGAATAAAGTCAGACGTAACATCAATATGTAAATGAGCAGCAGCAGCAGATATAAATACATATATTATGTGTATAATGCTAAGTTAACTTTTTACATTCAAATAAAATACTATGTTTGTATAAAATATATCATCAGAATATGTTGATGTGATTCTGAAGTGAGAAACATCAAAAGTACTTAATACTAAGTACAAGTACTAGTAACAGTTGTAGTAGCAGAGCTTTACCACCAGGTGGCGACAGAGTGTTTGTTAAAATATGTCTGATATTATAAATCATAAAACGTTTAAACTTCATTTAAAGCGTTAAAATCTTCTGTGTGAATATAAAATAATTCTTAATAATAATAATAAAAACTCTTTTCAGTGAATGTGATCATTGAGTTAATAATAATAACAACAATGATAATAACCATATTGTCATTAATGATGATGATGATGTCACACAACCCAGACTCACCAGACTTGGTCAGAACAGCCTGGTACCAGTTCTGAATGTTGTGTAGACAGTACGTCTCCTTCTGAGCCTTCATCACAGCTATTAGTGAAGAGTCTTTGTTCCAGTTGGCAGCGTTCCGAACTCCAAACTCCGTGAACCCAACATACTTTCCAACATTACTGCTGAACCTGGAGTACTCGATCTTGTTGTAAATATACGAGTCGATGTACTCGATGTCTTTCAGCTCAGACGAGTTGAAGACACAACGACTCACTCTGGAATGCATGAATCCATCTGAAGAACAAACACAACCACAGAGATGCAGGATATTGATTACTGATCGTCAGAGTATTGATAAGTAAATTAGTGTATTGATAAGTGATTGGTGTATCAGTCAGTGACCATTGTATTGATCAGTGTGTTGATCAGTGATCGGTGTATTGATCTGTGTATTGATTGGTGTATCAATCAGTGACCAGTGTAGTGATCGGTGTATTGATCAGTGACCAGTGTATGGATCTGTGTATTGATTGTGTGTATCGATCAGTGATCGGTGTATCGATCAGTGATCAGTGTATTGATTGGTGTATCAATCAGTGATCAGTGTATCGATCAGTGATCAGTGTATTGATCGGTGTGTTGATCAGTGACCAGTGTATGGATCTGTGTATTGATCTGTGTATCGATCAGTGACCAGTGTATCAATCACTGATCAGTGTATTGATCCTACCTGCTGCGTGGAGGCCGATGAAGAGGAAGAGGAAGATGAGACAGGATGAAGCCATGCTGCTCTGTTGTCTAACAAACTGACAAAGTCTCTCTGAGAGCTGCTGTATAAGCAGAGGACAAGTCACATGACCTCATCGTCATCATCATCACCTGTTACCGGGCAGACAAGTCAGCCTAAAGTCTGCTGCTGGAGCCCAAACACACAGTCAGAGGACACTGGTTATATTATTATCAATATTATAATTATGATAAGAATAATAATAATTATCATTATTAGTATTAGTGCTAGTATTATTAGTTAATATTATTAAATCACTTCTTACAGACTGGCTTTTATGTGTCACTTTACTGTTTTATTTTATTGTTGATTATTACTGAATTGTGTTTCTAATAGTTTAATTATTATTTCTTAGTTTATCTTTATTGTATGATTATGATCATCTATTGTACTGGTTTAGACTTAGTTAGTTTTGATCTTTCTGTTTTATTATCTTACTTTTGCTGCTTTGACCTTGAACTCTGTTTTTAAAAGTGTTAAATAAATAAAGTTATTGTTATTATTATTATTATTATTACAGCTGTCTTCATGTATTGTCTGTAGAAGTGCAGTTATTTATGAGCAATTTATCATATTATCTGTGAGACCATAATCCAGTAATGTATCCTTCATCAGTTATCATTTGATATTTAATATTTATCATGTATATTTATTATTTATGAGTTATTTATAGATTATCATGAATTATTCATTTATTATTTCTCGTTTCTCGTTTATTATTCATAATCACAGTGATATTTAATATGAATAGACATCATTCATCTTCAATAAAATAACACTTTGACCTCCAGCTTTATGAATTATCATCATTATCATCACTTGTTTGTGTTTCTTGTATTTCTGGATTATTGTAGAAACATAAATGTTCACTGACCACACTCAGATATTCTAGCTGCAGATATTATAATAGAATATTATTAATAATATATATTAGAACAATAACCAGCATTGGACCACCTGATGCAACAATAAATCCTACAAGTGTCTCAACATAGTTTAGCATATCATATTTTAGCATAGCTTAGTTTAGATTAGCTTAGCTCAGTTTAGATTAGCATAGCTTAGTTTAGATTAGCATAGCTTAGCATAGCATAGAGTCCCACGTTGTTTATGTTATGTTTAATGTGAACAAACACTGAAGAGAATCAACAAACAGCAGAAAGTTGTTGTCACGTTTGATTTCTTTATTATTTTCCATGTTGACATGAAAACACTTTGATCAGCTGTAAAATGATGTCATTGTCTAAATGATCTGGAGCAGAATTTGATATTAAATGTTTATTAAAGTGCAGAAGACTCCGAGCTTCTGTCTCTGACGTCTTCAGAGGACACTTAGCATCAAGCTGCTGATTGGCTCCTGAGACCCTGTGATGACATCACTGCTTCAGAGGTCATTTGATTGGCTGCTTTGACTCCACATTTTATTTTAGATTTACTGAAGCTGTGAAGTGCATTTAACTTTAAGAAGAAATAAACATCAAAGATTGATTATTAAGAGAGACAGAAGTCAAAACTATAGTATTTATAACTGAGAGAATTAAATGTGATCGGCCAATCAGAGAAGAGCTAGCTGATCATGGTTTCATCTTCATTTCAAAATAAGAGCATGCAGATATTCAAGATGAATTTATACAATAATAATAATGATCAGGATGTGATGATGAAGATGATGAAAACCATCAGCTGCACTCGTTTCCTTTGATGAGGAAGAACGTTCCAGCAGCGACACCAAGAAGACCGACAGTCAGACCCACTCCACAGAAGACCGCCGGTCCAATGCTGGGCTGAGGCGTCTCCACATCTGGAGACAGAAAACAGACAATGAGCTTCATGTCTGGAGACAGAAAACAGACAATGAGCTTCATGTTCACATCTGGAGACAGGAAACAGACAATGAGCTTCACATCTGGAGACAGAAAACAGACAATGAGCTTCATGTTCACATCTGGAGACAGAAAACAGACAATGAGCTTCATATTCACATCTGGAGACAGAAAACAGACAATGAGCTTCATGTCTGGAGACAGGAAACAGACAATGAGCTTCATGTTCACATCTGGAGACAGGAAACAGACAATGAGCTTCATGTTCACATCTGGAGACAGGAAACAGACAATGAGCTTCATGTCTGGAGACAGGAAACAGACAATGAGCTTCATGTCCACATCTGGAGACAGAAAACAGACAATGAGCTTCATGTCTGGAGACAGAAAACAGACAATGAGCTTCATGTTCACATCTGGAGACAGGAAACAGACAATGAGCTTCATGTTCACATCTGGAGACAGGAAACAGACAATGAGCTTCACATCTGGAGACAGGAAACAGACAATGAGCTTCATGTTCACATCTGGAGACAGGAAACAGACAATGAGCTTCATGTTCACACCTGGAGACAGGAAACAGACAATGAGCTTCATGTTCACATCTGGAGACAGAAAACAGACAATGAGCTTCATGTCTGGAGACAGGAAACAGACAATGAGCTTCATGTCCACATCTGGAGACAGAAAACAGACAATGAGCTTCACATCTGGAGACAGAAAACAGACAATGAGCTTCATGTCTGGAGACAGAAAACAGACAATGAGCTTCATGTTCACATCTGGAGACAGAAAACAGACAATGAGCTTCATGTTCACATCTGGAGACAGGAAACAGACAATGAGCTTCATGTCTGGAGACAGGAAACAGACAATGAGCTTCATGTTCACATCTGGAGACAGAAAACAGACAATGAGCTTCATGTTCACATCTGGAGACAGAAAACAGACAATGAGCTTCATGTTCACATCTGGAGACAGAAAACAGACAATGAGCTTCATGTTCACATCTGGAGACAGAAAACAGACAATGAGCTTCATGTTCACATCTGGAGACAGAAAACAGACAATGAGCTTCATGTTCACATCTGGAGACAGGAAACAGACAATGAGCTTCATGTTCACATCTGGAGACAGGAAACAGACAATGAGCTTCATGTTCACATCTGGAGACAGAAAACAGACAATGAGCTTCATGTTCACATCTGGAGACAGGAAACAGACAATGAGCTTCATGTTCACATCTGGAGACAGAAAACAGACAATGAGCTTCATGTTCACATCTGGAGACAGAAAACAGACAATGAGCTTCACATCTGGAGACAGAAAACAGACAATGAGCTTCACATCTGGAGACAGGAAACAGACAATGAGCTTCACATCTGGAGACAGAAAACAGACAATGAGCTTCACATCTGGAGACAGACTTGAGGACTGGTCTCACCCCAGAACCGGGTCACCTCCCGGTCCAGGTGCTTCACCGTACAGCCGTAGATGTCTCCCAGATGAGGGCTGAACTCCAGTCTGGAGAACTGGTTGTAGGTTCCGTCTTTGTTGATGAAGGGAACGTTGGTGCTGGTTCCTTCAGTGAGGTTCTGCTGGTTCCTCGTCCAGGAGAACGTCACTGGAGCAGGGAAGAACCCAGTCACATGGCAGATGAGGACGTTCTTCTCTCCTGGTTCCACGTCGTCTCTGGGGTAGATCATCGGACTGGAAGGAGGATCTGAACATACCATGAATCAATAGATCAGTGAAACTCGTTTTAAGTGTTTATCCGTTTACTTAAAGTAAACTTTACTTTACTAAAGTAAGTAAACTACTAAACAGAAGTCCTTCTAACATCTGGTTTGGTGTTCAGAGGACTGTTGTTGTTGTTGTTGTTGACGTTGTTGTTGGTGTTGACGTTCTCTCACTGAACTCTGCTCATTGGTTCAACATCAGCTGTTCATCAGTAAACAAACTGTTTGTTTTTGTTGTTGAGACAGTCAGTAAACAAACAGCATGGCTCATTGATGAGAAGAGAGTAGATTTTAAGAAGCATGTTGAAGTTGACCAGTAAGCGTTTAGTTGTTGTTGTTTTTAGATGAATGCTTGTTTGTTTTTTAATCAACAATAAATATCTAAAATCTAAGTTTGGTCCAAAGGTTAAATACAAAAGAAAACAAATATCAGCGAAATGAACCAAATTATTTAAAGTCAACAAACAATAAAATAATTATTTATGTTCCATAAAGTTTATTTTATTGACAACAGAAAGTAAATATGATATACACACACATTATATATCTATATCTATAGATAAAGATATAGATATATACACAGTCTTTACCTCGCTCCAGTGGGACGTCCTTCAAGGCTTTACGGACGGTTTCCAGGTTCGCTTTGCAGATCTGTTGTTCACCCACAGCGTGTTCATACCCTCCTGGGTAGGTGATGTGATCTATGAAACTGGGCTGAGGCTCGACTCCTGTCTTGTGTTGGAAGTCAGCGAACCAAACCACTTCACCTTCTAGACCGTACATGCCCTCTCCATCAGAGTCTGAACATCCATTAAGATTAATGTCCTCATGAAGAACTGGAGAGGAAACACAAGGTTCAGCTGTTTGTTTGTTGTTCAGACCCTCAGTAAACAAACAAACAAACTGTTGATCAGACCCTCAGTAAACAAACAAACAAACTGTTTGTTGTTCAGACCCTCAGTAAACAAACAAACAAAGTGTTTGTTGTTCAGATCATCAGTAAACAAACAAACTGTTTGTTGTTCAGACCCTCAGTAAATAAACAAACGAACAAACAAACTGTTTGTTGTTGTTCAGACCCTCAGTAAATAAACAAACTGTTTGTTGTTCAGACCCTCAGTAAATAAACAAACGAACAAACAAACTGTTTGTTGTTGTTCAGACCCTCAGTAAATAAACAAACTGTTTGTTGTTCAGACCCTCAGTAAATAAACAAACAAACAAACTGTTTGTAAACAAAGTGTTTGTTTGTTTGTTTGGACCATCAGAAGTTTAAACCTGAGTTTAAAGTGAGACAGAAACTGACCTTCAGCTGAGTCACAGAGGACACCGGAGAGGACGAGGACCACCATCTTCATCACCACCATCATCTTCATCATCAGCAGCTTTCCGTGGACCTGAACCCGACTGAGACTCTGTAGACCTGAACCCGTCTGAGACCTTGAACCGGTCTGAGACTCTGTAGACCTGAACCCGTCTGAAGAGGACTGACTCCAGCAGCCAATGAGAGAGCAGAGATGGTGTGACATCATCTGTTTCCAGGTAAAGACTGCTGCTGCTCACATGAAACCTAAAGACATGAGGACAGCTGGAGACTCAATCAATAATCAATACTGTATTATGGAGGCTTTTCAAAATAAAGCTTGTGAAACATTTTCATAATGTTGAGTTTTTTTAAATAAGTTTTTATTAAATTGAGACGTTGCGGTCGAGCTGAAAAACTAAAGTTTTATCTTCAACATGAAAGATTTTACTGGATGATTATTTGAATACATTATTATAAAACATTAAGTAGATTTATAAACAAAAGTGAATTTATTAATTACAAAATCAAAAAAATCACTTGAATGTATTTAAACCGTTAAAAAGTTATTAACATGCTGCCAAAGAGTTTGAGTGAGTCAGACCATCTGTCGTTCAGAGGATCTTTGTCTCTGAACAGAGTTTAGTTAGAGCATCTAAACTACAGACCATCTGTCGTTCAGAGGATCTTTGTCTCTGAACAGAGTTTAGTTAGAACATCTAAACTACAGAACATCTGTCGTTCAGAGGATCTTTGTCTCTGAACAGAGTTTAGTTAGAACATCTAAACTACAGACCATCTGTCGTTCAGAGGATCTTTGTCTCTGAACAGAGTTTAGTTAGAGCATCTAAACTACAGACCATCTGTCGTTCAGAGGATCTTTGTGCCGGATGTCCAGGTAGATTGCAGGAACAGTGACCACCTAATCAACCTCTGGTTAGGGCAATGCAGGCTATGCAGAAAGGTCAATGGTGGTGGTCTGTGTAGACCACCAGTATGGTCTACACAGACCACCACTGATGATGATCAACTGATGAATGTCTTAGAACAGAACCTGACAGTTAACTCCCAGCTCATCTTCCTGCATCAACACGGTATATTTTATATCTCCGGTGCTCATTGGACGTGCTTTGAGGAAGGAATGTGTTGGGAAAGCCGCGGACACTTTCCTGCACAGATCACAACATGATCACACTTTGCAGATGTATTTATTTGCTTTGCGTGTTTAACTGGGAATAGTTTCATGTATGACAGGAAGTACGTCACTTCACCTCGTGTTCTTCTTCGTCGCTCTTTTAAAGGAGAGCAGACGATGTCCTGAAAGGGGTTTTTGTTTTTTGGGGAGTTTTCCTGATCCGACGTGAGTTCCCAGGACGGAATGTTGTGTGAACAGATCTCAGAGCCCTCTGAGGATCAGTATTGTAATTGTGATTTTGGGCTATACAAAATAAATTGAATTTAATGTAATCTCTCTCTCTCTCTCTCTCTCTCTCTCTATATATAGATATATATATATATATCTATATATATATCTATGGTAGGATTACTCTGCATGTGCACCCTGCAGCAGGTGGGAGTACTTTTTGATTTTTCTGCAGAGGCCACACACAAAAGAAACCTACAAAATAACCTGTGACAGTAAACTGCTTTGTGTTGTGACGTTGTGTGTTGTGTACGTTGTGTGTTGTGTACGCCTGAACAAGAAAGCCACATCTTTAATGGTAGGCGGTCCAGCTCCATCATCATGGGTTACCACTGGGGATTATTCACCAAATCCTTCCTCTCCCCACAGATGTGGGTAGAACAGTATTGGATATTTACCATGTTCTGCAGAAGTACCTGTAATACAACGCATGATATTTAGTCTTAACACTGCCACGGATTATATTCACATACAATGTATGCATGATAATGATGCATGAAACTTTGTCTTCTGACTTTTCAATAACCTTCAGAAAAGAAAGGACCGTGTAGTGGATCCTTCTGTGCATTCATCACATTTCCCCGATGTAGATTCTTTGTCATTATTAAGTGAAATGGGTAATCCCATTACTTGTTTTGATGTAATTGTACACAGAGCATTGCAACACATCTTGAATGAATGGTTATATTTTTGGGTCAGGCCATTCACATGAAAGTCATTAACAACTAGAAAGATGAACTCAGGAGAGTGAAGTTAAAATATCAAAAGATTTGAAGTTTCCTTTTGACACCTGAAGGCAACACGTTGTGTAGAGGAAGTGCCCGAACATAAATGCTGAGTCCTTCATTTAATGGATGTAACTCATCATTACAAAACAAATATCAGTGGATTTGAACAACTTGTAAAGTGCTTCATCAACAGAGAAAGTTGTCTTTGCTAACGTGTAAAACAGGCCTCTGGAGATGAGGCGACCTTAAGACTAAACAATGGTAACGCACACGTCACTCACACTCAGGAGGAGATCAGAACCAGCTTTATTAGCAATGTATCTCCGTTACACGTAGCTCTCGTTGTACATATATATACACATTTATAATAAACAAGATAAATATAAAAAGACATTAAAGACAACAGTAGTCAGAGCAGATAGAGGAGTCTGGTTATTGTTCATCAGAGTGATGGCCAGTGGGAAGAAGCTGTTCCTGTCTGGTGGTCTTGGTGTACAGGGCTCTGCAGCGCCCCCAGAGGGCAGGAGGTGGAACAGCTGGTGTCCAGGTGTGAGGGGTCTGCAGGGGTCTTTCCATCCCGCTTCCTGGCTCTGGAGGTGTACAAGTCTAGCATGGAGGGCAAACTGGACCCAGTAGGTCTCTCTGCAGACCTGCCTGTCCGCTGCAGTCTGCCTCGGTCCTGTTTGGTGATCCAGACCTCAGTGATGGAGGAGCAGAGGACAGACTGGATGATGGAGGAGTAGAACAGGATCAGCAGCTCCTGAGGCAGGTTGTACTTCCTGAGCTGGATCAGGAAGTACAACCTCTGCTGGGCCTTTTTCCGGATGGTGTCGATGTTGGAGAACCACTTCAGGTCCTGGGAGACCCAGAAGCCTGAAGGACTCCACCGCAGACACAGTGCTGTTATGTGTGGTGAGGGGGGGTAGTGTTGGGGGGCTCTTCCTGAAGTCCACTGTCATCTCCACAGTGTTGAGCTTCTTCAGCTCCAGGTGGTTCTGACCACCAGAGGACCAGCTGTTCAACCTCCTGGTCCTGATGAGGCCGATGATGGTCTGAACTTCAGGAGTCTAACAGGTTCCTCTTCCACCAGGACCTGAAGCACACAGCCCAGACCACAAAGGCTTCAGGACTCTGGATGTCCTCGAGGGGCCAGAGCCCTGACTTGAACCCGACTGAACATCTCTGGAGAGATCTGAACATGGCTGTGCACCGACGCTGCCCATCCAACCTGATGGAACGTGAGAGGTTCTGCACAGAAGAACCGGAGAACCTGCCCAGAAATAGCTTGTAGCATCGTACTGAAGAAGACTTGAGGCTGTAACTGCTGCCAAAGCTGCTTCAACGTGTTGAGCAGAGGCTGTGAACAATCTTTATTTTTAATACATATAATACATATTTTTCACTTTGTCATTATGGGATGTTGTGTGTAGAACTTTGAGGACAACAATGGATTTAATTCATTTTGCAATAAGGCTGAAACACAACAATGTGGAAGAAGTGAAGCGCTGTGAATACTTATGGACATGGTGTGTTTTACTTCTTTATGTTTAATACATTTATAATACATATATATATATATATATATATATATATATATATATATATATATATATATATATATATATATATATATATGTATATATCCGTACCTGTCCAACATGGCAGGGTTAGGGAGAACATGTCAACTTGTATCTTGCTCTGTTCTACAATCTCACTTGTTTCTGTTATAAAAATAAATAATAATAAAATCCAATATTACTTCATCAATACAGTGACTGAAATACTCACTTTAATACTCTTATACATAAACTGCTGTTTACATCAGCTGTGTAGTCGTCTTGTTGAATATATAGTTTATTGTAGTTATCGTATTATTATTTATTATTGTAACAATGTTCTTTGTTCCCGGGGCAACCTCCGACCGCGGTGCACAGATAACTCGGAGAGGAGGATCGTTGAACATTTTATTGACATGCAACAGCTCGTACGCCACTCTGTAGCTCTGGTCCCCACACACACACACACACACACACACACACACACACACACACACACACACACACACACACACACACACACACACACACACACACACACACACACACACACCCACACACACACAGACACAGACACAGACACACACACACACACACACACACACACACACACACACACACACACACACACACACACACACACACACACACACACACACACACACACACACACACACACACACACACACACACACACACACACACACACACACACACACACACACACACACACCCACACACCCCACACACCCCACACACACCCCACACACCCCACACACACCCCACACACACACACACACACACACACACACACACACACACACCCACACACACACACACACACACACACACACCCACACACCCCACACACACACACACACACACACACACACACACACACACACACACCCCACACACCCCACACACCCCACACACACACACACACACACACACACACACACACACACACACACACACACACACACACACCCACACCCACACACCCCACACACCCCACACACCCCACACACCCCACACACCCCACACACCCCACACACCCCACACACACACACACACACACACACACACACACACACACACACACACACACACACACACACACACACACACACACACCCACACACACCCACACACCCCACACACACACACACACACACACACACACACACACACACACACACACAATTATATTTAACTATGATTACATTGTCAATGTCACGTTCAAAATGCCTTCAAATGGATTTTGAGGCCATTCAATATGAGAACAAAATGCTTTATTAAAGCCACATTGTTGTTCTTCCCTCGTTGAGGACCCGGTGAGTGTTGACTCATCTCTGTAGTGTTTCACTTTGTTACCTTGAGCTGACATGCTGAAGCTGGAGTCCAACACCTGGCATGGCAGCTTGTTTCACTCTTTCTTTCCTTTCTTTCCAAACGTCTCTTTGCTGGTTGCCTCACGTTCAGGACGCTGCAGCAACATGAACGTGTCCTCGCGGTGGAATCACTTATTGTAAGTGGCTTTGGATAAAAGCATCAGCTAAATGAAATGTAACGTGTTCCTGGCACGACACACACCTTAAGATGTCTGCCAGAGTATCGTGAAACATGGAGATGGTCCATCGTTAGCTGAGGTGTTGGATAGTTTAGCCTGTGATATCGTTATAGCATCGTTATAGTTTTAAATGTTCAGTCACCACAACCTGATCAAATATAGCTTACAACGTTCAGTAAATTCATTTAATGTTGACTTTTAATGACAAATGAGGCACATGTTCATGACCTGTTGTCTGTGGAACTACTTTAATGAATCATATCAAACCCATTCTGGTTCTTCAGAGTCAAAACCGGATGGACTACAACTACGGTGCTGATAGCATCGAGACGTAAGGTGCAGCTCTAGGGAATTGTAGTTCTTTTTTTTAAATAGTGTATTTTCTAAAATTGGAAGTTGTAAATACTGAATTGAGAGTATAAAAATAAATAAACACATTTGTGTAATTAGATTTAAAATGTGTTAAATGGTGAATATTTACTAAAAGCATGTTCATAGTGGACAGCGCCCCCAGGTGTGGTCCACCCAGCTGACACTCCTCTACTCTAAGACCAGCGTACTTTATCTGAACCGTCTCAACTCGTCATGTTCAGATAAATGAGTTTCCTGGAGGAATGTTTCATCTGGATGATCGTTCTCTGGACTCCTGACAGGGCGATGGAGGCGTCTCACATCACAACGTCTCTTTGACGTTACATTATTTTAGCGGGTCCATTGTTTAAAGTGCAATCTTCATATTTTGGGGGTTTGTGTAGAGAGATGGGAAGCAGAGGCCAACAGCCAGCACATGGCCTTGTACCATGTTGTGTGGAGTTGGACCCATGGGGTAAGAAAGGGTATTTAAGGGTATTTAACCCCTCCTCCCCCCACAGGACATTTCAATCTGAATCACAGTTCAAGTTCAGAGTCGTCAGCTGCTGCTTGTCTTGAAGTGAATTCTGATAAATATGTATGATAATAAAGTCCTGCTCCTCAAAGACGTCCACACGTATCATTCATGTGACCAAAGGTCATGTGACCTCGAACCTCTCTGACTCTTGACGGTCTGAACTGAATATGAATCCTGAATATGAATCCTGAATATGAATCCTGAATATGAATCCTCATCAAGTTCCACAAATCAATTGGCATAAAACTTTAATATGTTATGAAACAGACAATTAAACCTCTGTGGAAAGTCCCGTCTTGACTTTCACTTCCACGTCAGCAGCCAATCAGAAGGAGCGCTGCAGGTGAGTCATCAGTTACCAGGTGGAGCAGAGAGACCAGACCAACGGCGGATCCAGTCCAGAATCCAGTCCTGAATTTAGTCCTAAATCCAGTGTTGTCTCATTGCAGGATGTATGTGTGTGTGTGTGTGTGTGTGTGTGTGTGTGTGTGTGTGTGTGTGTGTGTGTGTGTGTGTGTGGCCAGGTGGCAGGCATTCCATTTATCCCGATCCTCCTTTCCATCACTGCCATCATCTGAGGCTGGCACTGCACAAAGCCTCAGAAAAGCCTTTTAGGCGCTAAGTGAAACAGTGTGTGTGGAGTTTGTGGCCTGCTGAGACTTTTTTTATTTATTTGTGTATGGGGAAAGAAATAGACGTTTCACCTGCTATATATTTTCCATATTTTCTGTCTCTTTGAAGGACAGAATCAGACTCAAGTCTTTTGGTGTTAAAGGTATTTCACCAAAGGTGGGCATCTAATGCTAGACAGGTATTTGATTCAATAGACGTATTCCATCCTCCTGTCCAGAGTAAGGTGTTGTGGTGTAGACAACATGTCCTCTTGCTGGGATCAGATATCATACCTCAACAAAAAAGCAGGGGCAGGATATCTCAAGAAGAGAAACATCTGTTAATGCTGTGTTTTACAAGTTATATTCATTAATACCATGTAGGAAATCCATTGTTGAGGAGTACATCTTAGCTAGTCAGCATATTAGGTATATGCCAAATGCATGTTGGGTGAGGCAGTTTTCTTTGGAAAAAATAAAAGCATATTAAAATAAAAGCACTTTTAAAATGGATGGAAATTAATTAACGATCTTCTATCGTCTTTTTTCCACTTTCTTCTGACGTCTTAAAATGTAGGTTCACAACATTATGTTAATGTAAGTGTGTGTGTGTGTGTGTAAGCGCGTGTGTATGTGTGTGTGTGTGTGTGTAAGCGTGTGTATGTGTTTGTGTGTAAGCGTGTGTATGTGTGTGTGTGTGTGTGTGTGTAAGCGTGTGTGTGTGTGTGTGTGTGTGTCATGTGATCAGCGTCTCTGTTCTAGCATCAGGAACCTGAACTCAGTGTCTCTGGAAAGTCCCGACTCTTTATTCCACTTCCTGTTTAGTCAGCAGCCAATCAGAAGCAGAGCTGCTGGTGAGTCATCAGTTACCAGGAGCAGAGTTAGTTGGAGCCCATCAGAGAGCGAGGAGGAGCTCAGTCAGCGGATCAACTCCGCTGACCCCCAGAACCTCATCAAGGACCCATAACACCTCTCAATGACCCCCAGAACCTCATCAAGGACCATAACACCTCTCAATGACCCACATAACCTCATCAAGGACCCATATGACCTCCTCAAGGAACCCCAGAACCTCATCAAGGACCCATAACACCTCTCAATGACCCACATAACCTCATCAAGGACCCATATGACCTCCTCAAGGAACCCCAGAACCTCATCAAGGACCCATAACACCTCTCAATGACCCCCAGAACCTCAAAGGACCCATAACACCTCTCAATGACCCCCAGAACCTCATCAAGGACCCATAACACCTCTCAATGACCCCCAGAACCTCATCAAGGACCCATATGACCTCCTCAAGGAACCCCAGAACCTCATCAAGGACCCATAACACCTCTCAATGACCCACAGAACCTCATCAAGGACCCATAACACCTCTCAATGACCCCCAGAACCTCATCAAGGACCCATAACACCTCTCAATGACCCCCAGAACCTCATCAAGGACCCATAACACCTCTCAATGACCCCCAGAACCTCATCAAGGACCCATAACACCTCTCAATGACCCCCAGAACCTCATCAAGGACCCATAACACCTCTCAATGACCCACAGAACCTCATAAAGGACCCATATGACCTCCTCAAGGAACCCCAGAACCTCATCAAGGACCCATAGAACCTCTCAATGACCCCCAGAACCTCATCAAGGACCCATAACACCTCTCAATGACCCCCAGAACCTCATCAAGGACCCATATGACCTCAAGGAACCCCAGAACCTCATCAAGGACCCATAACACCTCTCAATGACCCCCAGAACCTCATCAAGGACCCATAACACCTCTCAATGACCCCCAGAACCTCATCAAGGACCCATAGAACCTCTCAATGACCCCCAAAACCTCATCAAGGACCCATAGAACCTCTCAATGACCCCCAGAACCTCATCAAGGACCCATAACACCTCTCAATGACCCCCAGAACCCTGTCATGGACCTATAGAACCTCCCAAGGCCCCTATGAGACTCAAGCACCTGAGGAAGCTTTTCCAGTCTTTGACCTCAGTGTAGTTTAAAGAGAAACAGCACCCTATGGTGGAGAAACCAGAGCAGCACATGGTGTGTGTGTGTGTGTGTGTGTGTGTGTGAGTGAGGGAGTGAGTGAGTGAGATAGATATATATATATAACATATTTAAATAATATACACATATATATACACATTTTTCCTTCAGCCAGAGCCTCCATTGGACCCTGAGGAGGAGGCGGAGCCAGCCCAAGCGCCGCCCCTCACACAGGAGTGTCCTGGCCAATCGTTTCAGGCGTGGCGTCTGCTGCGGTATTTAAAGTCCAGCCTGGCGAACGCCGACGACGTCCTGCTGGAGCCGTACCTGCAGAGCTGGGACCAGCTGCTCAAGTACAGACCTCTAAACTAGCCCCGCCCTAAAGCAGAGAATACAGCTTTAACACATGAAGCACAGACTTCTATACAACCAGAGGAGTCGCCCCCTGGTGGTCAGGAGAGAGAATGCAGCTTTAACACATGAAGCATACATTACATTACATTTATCTGAGGCTTTTATCCAAAGCGACTTACATGATATACATTATACAGTAGACACAGCAACGGTGAGCAATGAGGGTTAAGTGTCTTGCTCAAGGACACAACGACATGGGGTTTGAACCGCCGACCCTCTGATTGAAAGACTGACTCACTAACTACTGAGCCACAGCCGCCCCACATAGACTGGTTGCATAGACTTCTATACAACCAGAGGAGTCACCCCCTGGTGGTCAGGAGAGAGAATGCAGCTTTAACACATGAAGCATAGACTTCTATACAACCAGAGGAGTCACCCCCTGGTGGTCAGGAGAGAGAATGCAGCTTTAACACATGAAGCATAGACTTCTATACAACCAGAGGAGTCACCCCCTGGTGGTCAGGAGAGAGAATGCAGCTTTAACACATGATGCATAGACTTCTATACAACCAGAGGAGTCGCCCCCTGGTGGTCAGGAGAGAGAATGCAGCTTTAACACATGAAGCATAGACTTCTATACAACCAGAGGAGTCACCCCTGGTGGTCAGGAGAGAGAATGCAGCTTTAACACATGAAGCATAGACTTCTATACAACCAGAGGAGTCACCCCCTGGTGGTCAGGAGAGAGAATGCAGCTTTAACACATGAAGCATAGACTTCTATACAACCAGAGGAGTCACCCCCTGGTGGTCAGGAGAGAGAATGCAGCTTTAACACATGAAGCATAGACTTCTATACAACCAGAGGAGTCACCCCCTGGTGGTCAGGAGAGAGAATGCAGCTTTAACACATGATGCATAGACTTCTATACAACCAGAGGAGTCGCCCCCTGGTGGTCAGGAGAGAGAATGCATCTTTAACACATGAAGCATAGACTTCTATACAACATAAAATCTCTCTTTCAGGTTCATGGAGTCTCTCGGGCCGATGGTCGGTTTCTTTTCCCACAAAGTGAAGGAAAAGGTTGTGCTGATACGAGAGCTGTCACTCAAACACAGCCTGGAGGCTCATGGGAAACGCGGTTCATCCAGACTACAAACACCAGCATCAATCAAGGTGAACGTCACAAAAAATAAAAACAGAAAACGTGGCCCAATTATATGAAATCGTAAGCTGATTTTTTTGGTTCCTCCTCTTGAGGCCGATCGCTCGGTTCGATCCATGGTGGAGGCGGAGCTAAAGGCGGGCGAGGTCAACTTCTCGCGGCGTACGAAATCGGGCTGCCGGACTCTGCTGCGGCTGCATCGATCTCTGCTGTGGTTGAAGCTCCTGTTGGAGGGTTTGGCTGAAGGACCGGACGACGCCGGACAATACAAAACACCTGGAGAACTGAGCAGGTAGAACCTCATGCTAACAGGCTAGCAGGCTAAAGCTAACAAGTCATGACATCATGCTAACATGTTCCCTCAGGGCTGCCTACATGGTGGCGTTGGCCCCCCACCACCCCTGGGTGCTCCGTCAGGCTGCAGAGTTAGTCTTCCTCGCCCTCCCGGACCGACGCTACTTCCTGCAGCTGGTTTGTGTGCGCAGTCAGCAGGAGGCCACGCCCATCCTGCGTGCCATCATCCACGCGCTCACGCTAGTTCACACGCAAACTCAGCAAGTCCTCGCCGATCACGACATGTTGGAGCTTCCCTGAACGCAGCACAACGACGTTCTGAAAAGACTTTAAAATAATTTGATAACATTTGTACTACTGTATTTATTGTTCGGTAGATTGGTTTCTTAAGTGATATCAAATTCTAAAATAAAGGTTTCAAAAGTCCAAGAGCTGGAGGAAGTATTCAATTCAACTCACATCGGCTCAGGAAAAGTGAAAAAACCTTCAGGAGAGTAACAGAGGTTCCCTCTCCACGGATGGACAGAAGCAACAGATGTCATGTGACCAGATGAAACTCAAGTAGTTCAGAGTGAAACGTCGTCTCTAAGAGCGTGAAACAGCCGCCATGACTTCATCCTTCAGCCAAGGTACGACTCTTTGATTCGCTGCAGAAGTAAAGACGTGAAACAGGATGATTGTGGTTAATAGTTTACCAATATAATATAATATGCACTTTAAGGCACCAAATGCTGCGTTCAGGGCCTCTAGGCATTTTAAGGTTTTCTTTATGTCACATTCATCAAGGAAGCACATTTATAGAAATGAAGAATTGTTAGTTTAAACGGCTAATTACATCAATTTAAATGACTCAGTTTGAGGAAACTTCACATTTCCCACCTGCCCTGAATGCAACATTAAATACACGTCTTCATGAAAACATTATTTTTTACAGGAAATCAAGTAAAAATGTGAGAAATAAAAATAAAATGCTGTACAGTTGAAAAATGTATGTTTGCAACAGTGAACGTTACTCGAACTTCAGTCAGTGAACGCACCACGCAGACAGTGAACGCACCACGCAGGGACAGGTTCAAGGTGCGTTCAGGAACAGTCCCCGGCCCCCAAGTGGCTCCTCATGTGCGTCTTCAGGCAGTGGCTCTGCGTGAAGGCCTTGTCGCAGAGGGAGCACTCGTAGGGTCTCTCCCCGTTGTGCGTCCTCATGTGCACCGTCAGGTGCTCCTGCCGCGCACACGGCTTCCCGCACACCGTGCACACGAAAAGCTTGATGCCGCGATGGCTGCGCACGTGGTTGTTCAGGTGCGTCTTGCGCTTGAAGAAGCGGCCGCACTCCGAGCAGCCGTACGGCGCCTCGTCCGTGTGCACGCGCATGTGCGCCGTGCGGTCGCCGTTGGACGAGAAGCCCTTTCCGCAGACGCCGCAGGCGAACGGCCGCTCGCCGCTGTGCATGCGCATGTGCGCCGTCAGTGTGCTGTTGCACACGAAGGTCTTGCAGCACACGTGGCACAGGTACGGCCGCTCGCGCACCGTGTGCGTCTTCTCGTGAGACTTCAGCGTGCACTGCAGCTTGAAGCGCTTCCCGCAGACGGAGCAGCCGTGGCGCCGCTCCCCGGAGTGCGTGGCCTTGTGCCGGGTGAGCGAGCGCAGGTCGACCAGCGACTTCCCGCAGACGGAGCAGGGGTACCGGTCCCGGCCCGTGTGCACCTTGGCGTGCGCCCACAGCTGAGCCCGCAGGCCGAACGCCTTCGGGCAGGCGTCGCACTTGTAGGGTTTCTCCTCCGTGTGCACCCAGCGGTGGTCGCTCAGGGTGGACCTGCGAGCAAACGTCTTGCCGCAGACGTCGCACTTAAAGAGCCGGTTCCCTGTGTGGAGGGTCGTGTGGACCTTGAGGCCGTCGGCGGAGATGAAGGACTTCCTGCAGTACGAGCAGTTGTGGGTCTTTTTGTACTTCTTGAGATGACCCTTCAGGGCGTCCGCCGACTCGAAGCTCTCGCCGCAGACGCCACACAAGCCGCGCGGCTCGTCCACGTGGCTCCAGGCGTGTTTGATGAGACTGCCGGATGTTCGATACCAAACGTCGCACACCTGACACGCCGTCTTCCCGCCGCGGACCGCCGCCCGTTCCTCTTTGGCTCCTCCCTTCCTCTTCGTCTTCCTCTTCAACGCCTGCGGTGACTCGGGTTCCCAGTCTTCGTCGTCGTCGTCGTCGTCTCGGTCCAGCTCCTCGCCGCCATCCTCGCCTTCGGCTGCTTCCTCCGTTTCCACTTCCTGTTGCTGTGTCGGGACGTGTTGAACAGAGCTGCGGAGCACAGGTGATGGATTAGTAATCAATATCAGCTCCCGATCGATCGCTGTCAGCTCACTTGACAAGAAACTCAAGTAGAGAAATTATAAAAAGCAAAGTAATACAAATACTTTTAATTAATACCAATTAAAACACAATGACTGAATTAAACTAGTGGTAGAAAGAGTACTTTTAGAAGTAATTCAAAGTGAAAGTACTTTATTAAAATTACCTGGTGTCTTGTTCGGCTTCATCACTCTTCATTGTGGAGCCTTCATCGCCACTCTGTGAAAGATGAAGCTCCGCCTCCTCCTCCTCCTCCTCGTCTCCAGTCTGCAAGAGGTCATGTTTTTAAGGAAGCGAAGGCCTTAAAGGGACAGTGCACCCAAAACTACATGAGCTCACAGTTACTGCTACTAGATGTACTAATACCACAGTGAATACCTTGGGTCTGATGTAGATCAGGGTCTTGTCTCCGGGGGACCTGGTCCCGAAAATCTCTTCGGGGGTCAAGGTCTTCACTTTGAGCCTCCGGAGTCTTCGGCTTCGGTCCGACTTGAAGACATCAATCGGTTTCTGAGGCTCCAGCTGTGGGAACCGGGACCTCAGCAGGTCCAGGAAGTCTTCCTCCCGCAGTCCACGAGGACACCTCACCTCCTGGACCGGGTACTTGGCCAGCACTGAAACGAGGAAGGGGGTGAGGATCAGTGGGGGGATCCAGATCACCTGAGAACCTGAACCCTGAACGCGCCGCTCACCTTTGTGAGGCAGCACGTCGGCCCGCGGGTCCTCCAGCACGCAGACTCTGAGGACGTGGTGGGTCGGCTCCTCGTCGAGGCGGGGTCTGCCACGCCCCCTCCTCCTGTCAGACGCCACCGAGGGAGACGATAACCTGGAGGACTCACCGGGAGGTTTGCCACCTGTTTCATCCTTGAAGCTCCTCCTACTTTTGTCAAAGAACAGACGAGTTAAATCTGAATACTAAATCCTCAATTAGAGTTTCTGACGGTCCTTGAACGCATCACTTCGGTCAGAAAAAGGAACAAAAACAAAGCTTTAAATTGTGATTTTAATTCTCATTTAAAATCCCAAAGAAACCG
Organism: Cottus gobio; assembly: GCA_023566465.1. Classification (NCBI taxonomy): domain Eukaryota; kingdom Metazoa; phylum Chordata; class Actinopteri; order Perciformes; family Cottidae; genus Cottus; species Cottus gobio. The sequence continues at coordinate 706,937 of CM042233.1, forward strand.
TTGACGTGAACCGGATTCTGTGGAACGTTTCGTTACCCGGTGACGGCGTCGGTCTCATCCGCTGACGTGGTGGCCGAGCCGGACGGAGATCCAGGACCAGGTCTCTGGAGACCCCCGAGGTCTTCGGTGCTGCTCTGAGGATTATTCATTAATTTAATTTAATTAATGTTGGAAAAACTTTCATTTATCTTTCCTGAAGCTCACGGTGGAGTTCTCATTTAATTTAATACATCTCATGTTTATTAAACTTTTTTTTTTATTGGAATCTTATTAATTTTATTTAAATTTAACTAAATTGTATTTAAATTGAATGTTAATCACCGTTAGCTAGCGAGCTAGTTTTCTACCTCACATTAGTACACAGACAACAAAGCAACACGTACAACTATCTGACGTTATTCTGATAAAACTTAACAATTCTACATCTTCATGTCGTTAGTTTGGCATCTTTTTTATCCGCTTATTGCGATTAAATGGCAGATAAATGTGGTTCATGCGTTTCCCTGGAACCTTCAGTCGGATGTAGAGGGCAGAGCTTCTCCTGCCGGAGAGCCGGATGCTCCTGCAGATCTGCTCAGGCGTCAGCGCCTCCAGCTCCAGAGGCTGAAGCGTCTTCGTCCTGTCCGACGTGAAGACGTCGAAGGGTCTCTGGGCCTTCAGCTGAGGGAAGGTGGACCTCAGCAGCTCCAGGAAGTCCTCCTCCCGGAGTCCTCGAGGACACCTCACCTCCTGGACCGGGTACTTCTGAAAAACTAAAAGCAGGGGAAAAAATTAAACTATTTAATCGCGGCTGTAAAAAAAAAAGAGACGCTCTTCCGTCTTTTGAAACAAACCCGTGTTGGAGAGCACGGCGGTCCGAGAGTCCTCCAGGACGCAGATCCTCAGGACCACAAGGCCCTGAGCGTCACTGCTCCGAGGTCTGCCGGGCCTCCTCCTGTCAGACCGGTCTCGGGGTGGAATTAACCTGCATCTGACAACAGAGTAAAGAACTCCTTACATGTTAGGATGCACATTAAAAATGTCATGCGCTGAGCTAACTGGCCTGCTAACGTCATGCTAAGCTAACTAGCATGCTACGCTAACTGGCATGCTGGTGCTGCTGGGACCGGTCACCTGGTGGAGGTTTGATAATCCGGGTCCTTCAGGTCTTCCCGTCTCTGTCTGGAACTTGTCGCCGCTCGCTCTTCATCGTCACCGTCGTCTTCATCATCGAACCACAGGAGGCCCAGACTCCCAGTGTCCTCCACAGCTGGACAGTTCAAACCAGAACTCCCAGTTCAGTTCACCAGCGACACTTCAACTGGACGTTTGTGATGGTCAAAGTACTTCTACTGTGATTTTATTTTATTTGTGGTACTAGTACTTTTAGTGTGACATAGTACATTTACAGAGTAGTAAGAGTATTTTTATTGTGTGGTATTTGTACATGTACTGTAGATGTACTGCAGTAAAATACCTGAATACTTATATATCTCACCTGCATGCTGCTCCTCTTCCTCCTCGGTCAGAACCACCACCTCGTGTCCTTCCTCATCCGGAACCAGAGCTTCGTGTTTCGCACCAAAAGGAAAAGAAAGTGAAAAACCGAACAAAGCCGAACATGAACGGAACCACACGAAGGTGAAACGCCGTATTAGCATATCGGTTAGTGCAAAACGTGCTTAATGTGTGACATTTAATCAAACGATATGAAAGCCGAATTGTTAGTAACATTATCACAGTTCGTGTAAACGTAATATTTTATTTTATTTCAGTCTGCAGCCTCGTCGCGAGGCGAATAAACGTTAAATCCGCCGTTTTTTAACCGGAGTTCCACAAACGGCGCTGTTATTTTGTGCAACCCCGGACCGCATTCAGCCACCGACCTGTCCTCTCCAGCGAGACCCGCGGCTGCAGCAGCAGCTCCAGCTGCCTCTCCTGCCGGGCGATCTCGCGCCTGAAGCCCGCCGCCTCCTCCTCGTACCCGGACACGGTCCTCTCCACCACCGCGAGGATCTCCCGCGCGGCCGTCGTCAGCTTCTCGGCCACGACGCCTCTCAGGATCTCGGCCTTGGTCACGTGGTCGCCGCCGCTCTTCATCCAGTAGAACATCGTGGGTTCGACACAGCCTTGAAGTGAGCCGACACGACGCGCTGTGCTTCCGGGCTGTCGGGGTGCGCCTCTGAATGATGTCCGGAGGGAAACAAACTCTAAAGAGAGGTTTACAGGATCAAAACAAGTGTTAGAAATAATAATAATAACGGGAAAGGGGGTAAAGTCACTTCTTCATCTGAAATAAAAGGTGAATAAGTCCAGTAAAAAGTATAATATTTCCCTCTGAGACGAGGAGGGAAAGTAGAAAGTAGCATTGAAACATTGAAATACTCAAGTAAAGTACCTCTAATTATAAGTAGTACTAGAGTACTTACTTTATCTAACTATATATAAATATGTTATTGTACCTGATAACTTTAAACAGCACAATAACTGATGAAGTTACTCATGAAGAAGAAGAATGTACAAAGAAAACCGCCATCTTTGTGAAAGGAGATTAAAACTATTAATATTCATCTTCAGCGATCAATAAACGTTTAATCGTATCTTTAGTTTTCGACCATCATAAACAATCCAGCGGGTTTGTTTATTTCCTGTTTCGTGTGACATCAGCTGACAGGAAGTAAACTAACCAGAGCTGTTGTTTATTGTTGTTGTCGCCTCGCTCTTTTTATGCAATATAATTATTGTATAAGAATAGAATGTACTGAAAATGAAGTTAAACAATTTAATTGACATATTCACTTCAGTATGTGTATTATGTGGTACTAGTATATACAAATAATACAACTATTTTTTATTTTTGTATTTATATATATATATATATATACATATCATGTAAATATATATATATATATAAATATATTTACTATAAAGAATACAGAGTATATTATATACTGTATAAAGTCGGACCGTATTTGTGCCTGCTCACATCCCGCGGTTCTTCTTCCCGGCGGGACCAACATGGCGGCCGCGCCTCCCGTCGGCCTCAGCAACATGTCTACAGCCGAGATGCTGAGAGGACTCGTCGTGGAGAAGCTGACGACTGTTAGCATATTCTATATTGGATGCCTGGTAGAAACTCTGGAAGAATTCAGCCCAACAGCTTCTCTCATTTGGTTGGTTTATTTCTCTGGTCACAATCAAAGTACTAGCGCTGCAATTGCAAGAGCAGGGATTCGCTTCATCAACACGCAGGTTGACAGAAAACAGAACTGAACTCCCGTCCAACCGGAAGTCCGGCGGTTTTATACACAGATTCTCGTCACAGGTTTCATCGCATCATCCTAACATCTAATTGGCTCTAACCTTTCAAGGAGGAGGGTCCTTTCCTTGTCTCTCCAGGCTGGGTCGTCCATGGCCAGCCTACTGCACCTGGTCTAACATAATAATAATAACATATGTGAGTGTTGTGGCGGTGCTCGGCGTGTATCTAGTCTAAACAGTCAGCGGTTCCTCAGGGACCTCTCTGACTCCATGATAACACTATTATTCTGGCCCTGAGCGCCCTGAACTGTTTCATAGACAAGAATGTACAATAATATAACAAACATCATGATTTATATTTTCAATCCCCCTTTTTACATAATTCATTATGTAAACTAAACAATATGAATCAGCTACAGAAACAGGTTATATTAATTCCTAACTATGTGTGCGTTATTTATGTAACAGGGTGGAAATCCCTCATCCATACATATATTCTACCACCAAGATGGCTAAATCAGTTCATGACTATGTGGGTGTTACTTGTCTCACAGGGTGGAAATCCCTAACAGATACATATATTCCACCACAAAAATGTCTAAACGCATTATAATGAAGCTAAGCTAACCCCCTTTCCTCCCTCCGGCATCACCTAGGCACATGAGCATAATATGGCACAAGCAAAACAGTAAAGAATCATCCTAGGCCCACAATCTCACGCCGTCTACGTGTGTGCGTATGCTACATGGGATATGGTCAAATATTAGCAACGTTACTCATACAGGAAGGGGGTCTGACTCGGTCTCTTCTTCGGATGTTGATTCTTTACCAAACCATCCTCACCATTCTCCTCCTTGAGTGACTAACATCACTCATGAAACAGAAGATCTCATCGCTCCTTTGAATCTTCTGGCCAATGCACTTTACGCACAGTAGAGGGCCGCTCATGCATCAGGTTACTAGCACCTTGTGGAGAAAGGATGCATGAGCTGTTGCAGATCTTCTTTGGGGCGGGGTTAGTGGAGGCCGGTAATACACTTCAGGCATAACTGTCTAATACAGGGGATGCAACAACATCCACATAACGACATCACCACTCTCGCTATGACTATGGAGAGAAATGCAGATATAATTACGCTCTTCCACCTGCCGAACATACTATTTAACCGATCTTCGCGACTGTCGAGAGAACCGTGGCCGGATACGAGGAGCAGGCCTCGGGTCTGAGGCAGGAGATCGACCGGCAGAGGAGGCTGCTGGAGCTGCTCGCGCAGCCGGAGATCAAAGTGGAGCCGACAGGTCCGAACGCTCTGCTCCAATGGCGAGCCCCGTTGACTTAATAGAATGTGACGTCATCTGCTGGAGGGGAACCCAGCAGACACCCGAGGACTCTTCGTCTTTTACATGTGTGTATTTTTTTTACATTTGATTCACTTTTTTTTTTTTTTTACTGGAAAACATTGTTTGTTATTGTGAGTGTTGGTAATTAAATATTAACGGAACATAAAACGGCACGAAGGAGGAAGAGAAACCGAACATCTGGCGCCGTCGCCTTCCACCAGGAAAGCTCCTGTACTTTTGAGGTACTTGTACTTGATTCAACCTGTAAAAGCACCAATACCACACAGTATGAATATTGTTACACTGAAAGTACTACACAGTAAAAATACTGTTACAGTGAAAGTACACTTTAACCAATGAAGCATATACTTCTATACAACCAGAGGAGTCGCCCCCTGGTGGTCAGGAGAGAGAATGCAGCTTTAACACATGAAGCATAGACTTCTATACAACCAGAGGAGTCGCCCCCTGGTGGTCAGGAGAGAGAATACAGCTTTAACACATGAAGCATAGACTTCTATACAACCAGAGGAGTGGCCCCCTGGTGGTCAGGAGAGAGAATGCAGCTTTAACACATGAAGCATAGACTTCTATACAACCAGAGGAGTCGCCCCCTGGTGGTCAGGAGAGAGAATGCAGCTTTAACACATGAAGCATAGACTTCTATACAACCAGAGGAGTCGCCCCCTGGTGGTCAGGAGAGAGAATGCAGCTTAAACACATGCAGCATAGACTTCTATACAACCAGAGGAGTCGCCCCCTGGTGGTCAGGAGAGAGAATGCAGCTTTAACACATGAAGCATAGCATAGATGTTTTAATGTTAAAACTAAATTAAAACAGAAGGATCAAGTTAAAAAGGATGAATAACGTCTGTCTGCGAGTTGGCATGAAGGATAACATCAGTCTGTCTGTTTGTGAATGACAGCTGGTGTAGGAATTACACTGTGAGAGAGACTGTATGCACTGCTGACGTGGAGCTGCTGTGCCTGTCTCTGAGACCCCACTACTTACCGAGGGAGTTTGGAAATATTTTGATATGTGCTGTGTATGTTCCCCCCAGCGGAAACGCAGCAAGGGCTGCTATTAGAATAGCAGACTGCGTTCACCAACAACTGCTACGCACACCTGGAGCCCCGATTGTGATTCTCGGGGATTTCAACCATTGTAAATTGGAACTATCTCTCCCTGGATTTGAACAATACGTGACATGCAGCACACGAAATAACAGAGTTTTGGATAAATGTTACGGAAACATAAAAAATGCATACAGAGCAAAACCATTGCCCCCACTGTCAAACTCTGATCATAATACTGTCTAGTTAATCCCAATTTATAAGGCCGTTGTTAAAAGGAGTAAACCACAAACTAAGACAGTGACAGTGTGGGACAAGGACAGCATAGAAACGCTCAAAGGATCCTTCCTCTGCACAGACTGGGACATATTCTCAAATCTGGAGATTGATGAGGCTACTGAAGTTATAACAGACTACATACATTTCTGTGCAGACAATGTGGTTACGAAAAAGACAATTACTGAGTATCCCAACAATAAGTCCTACATATCCAAGAGTGTAAAGGACTGTATTAATAGGAAAAAGCTAGCCTTTAAAAATAATGATAGAGCAGGACTGAAAATAATGCAAAGGGAACTCAAACAGAGGCTGAGGGAAGCCAGAAAACATCACAAGGACACTATAGAGCAGAATTTTTTGTCAACGGATTCAAAAAAGCTGTGGGACTCCATGAAGGCCATTACAAATATGAATACCACCAAGAAACGCCTCAGTACTGAGGATGATCTGGGGAAGGCAAATGAACTGAATTACTTTTTTCTCAGATTTGATAACCATGACTTTTCTGTGGAATCTAACAATGTCCTAGACACTATTTTAACTGATGTTAGCTGCAGGATTATGATTGATCCACTCAGGATTCAGTCTATTTTCAAACGTGTGCACTAAGAAATCCTCCGGCCCAGATGGCATTTCTGCACTGCTTTTAAAGGCATGTGCAGAAGAGCTCACTCCAGCTTGGTGCCCCATCTTTCAGCGGTCTGTGGATTCACACACTGTTCCTGCTCTGTGGAAACAATCCATCATAGTACCTGTAGCTAAGAAACCGTGTCCAGTTGATAACAATGATTTTAGACCTGTGGCCCTGACTTCGATTGTAATGAAATGTTTTGAGAAATACATGTTATCTGTGCTTAAGGCAGAGGTCAACTTGGTACTTGATCCATACCAGTTTGCTTATAGGCAGGGGAGAGGTACTGATGATGCCATTAACAGCATCACTCACTCCACTGTCAAGCACTTGGAATGCCCAAAAGCATATGCACGGATGCTGGAGAGCTTAATCAGATATGGGATGTCATCCTGGTATGGCAACCTCACCGCAAAACTAAAAACTAAACTCGCTCGTCTGGTGCACATGGCCATGAAGGTCATTGGTAAAAGCAGCTACCAGACCTTGCAGTCTATTTATGAACAATCTGTTCTTGGGCGAGCTCAAAGAATAGTAAGGGACCCTTCTCACATTCTCCATTCAGAGTATGACCTCCTACCCTCGGGGAGGCGATATGGAGTCCCTTACTGCAAACTTAACCGTTTTAAAAACTCATTTGTTCCAACTTCAATTAAACTTCTTAACAATGCTGCTTGAGGCTGAAGTCTATGTAATCAATTTTATAGTGCCTTTTATTACGGTGATCTTTTAGCATGTATTATTATGAGGTGTTTGTATGTGTTATGTTATGGGATATGTGTAATACTGTTATGTAATTGTTGATGCTGTATGGCTGAGGATGTATTGTTGTTATCATTGTGACTGTTAAAGGCATTCATGACGCACCGCAGAGTCCAAGACAAATTTCCCTGAGCGGGACAATAAAGTTCATTTGATTGATTTGATTGATTGATCTTCTTATAAAGTGGTTCTGACTAGCAAATCATATAGAAATTATAATTCATCACAATATAGCAAATACTGTCAAAATAACACCAAAAACAAATTCAGCAATTCCTTAAAGAGACAGTACACGCTAAAATCGAAGCCGTAGATGAAACTCGACAGCTTGTGCTGCTCAAAGTTCCGACATGAAAACTGTTCACGACGACGTCTGTGGATCATCTCCAGGAACCGGGTCAGGATTTACAGAAACAGACGTTGCCATTGAGTTTTTCAAATATATAATTTTGCCGCTCTCAGAACCAAAAGCTGAGTGTCAGCGACTCTCACTCATCAGAGAGATGGATGATACCTCCAATACCAAAGGTTTCACGTCACATGAACAGGAGCATCATGCGGGATATCGCCTGAAAGGACAGGACAGCAAACGGATAATCAGAAGTTGCTTTAATTAATACATGTCCGGAGGTGCTGTATCTCCTACTTACAAACAGCAGGACCGGGGAACCCCTCGTGAGACAGCGTCTGTACACGCCGTCATCGTCGAACATGAGTCCTCTGTGTGAAAAGCCTTATGTATGTATGTATGTATATATATATATAGTTAAATTGCGTATGAGAATATCTTACCTGCAGGAGAAACCGCCAGAAGAAGGAGAATCACAGCTTGAAGGAAAAGCAACACTCTGAAGTCTGAAGTCAGGACTTGAACCATTCTGGAGACGAGACGAGACCCAAGAAAATCTGAAGTGAATGAAGTAACGAGTGAACGACACAACCTTTAGTCTCTCTCTCTCTCTCTCTCTCTCTCGCTTTGATCTTCCTGTTTACTAATCTATGATGCGAGAGGAAATCCACAGGCGGAAAGACGAAAGTGTTTCATTTTGGGCTTCTGGTACTTTCCCCACAATGCTCCAGCTTCTGGATGGAAAAGACTCTTACTTTGTAAGTGCATCATCATCATCATCATCATCATGTTCATCTTCAGTGACCCTAAGATGGAAAATGATTTAGCATTTTTTGCGGTATTAGCTATTAATAATTGTTTATAATATATAAGGAACACTAAAATTAAGGAGTCAGACACTTCACTTTTTTTTCAAATCTGGTCTTAAAACTAATTTATTTAAATCTGATTTTACTGTAATTATGTCATTGATCTGCTTGTGTACATTGTACATTGATTTTATTGTTGTTTTTTAACCTTATAAAGGGTTACACAAATACATTGTATTATTATTAATAATAATCATCTACAAATGAACACATTCTAGTTGATATATTTAGTCTTTACTGCACAGCTTCATTTACACAGAATGATTTCTTCTCATATTGCTCAACATTGCAAAACAAATAAAGACGCTGGAGCATTTATTGCAGGAAATTAAGAAGCTTATGTTTGCAGGTTATCATAAACAGGTCCTCCTGCGCATCAGCTGGCCGGCTGTCGTGATGGTGTGTGTGGTGATGGTGATGGTGTGTGTGGTTGTGGTGATGGTGTGTATGGTGATGGTGTGTGTGGTGATGGTGATGGTGTGTGTGGTGGTTGTGGTTGTGGTTGTGGTGATGGTGAGGTGATGGTGTGGTGATGGTGTGGTGATGGTGAGGTGATGATGTGGTGATGATGGTGATGGTGTGTGTGGTGATGGTGTGTGAGGTGATGGTGTGTGTGATGATGGTGATGGTGTGGTGATGGTGATGTGTGGTGATGTGTGGTGATGGTGATGGTGAGGTGATGGTGATGGTGTGTGTGGTGATGGTGAGGTGATGTGATGGTGATGGTGTGTGAGGTGATGGTGAGGTGATGGTGATGTGTGGTGATGGTGATGGTGTGGTGATGGTGATGGTGTGGTGATGGTGAGGTGATGATGTGATGGTGATGGTGTGTGTGGTGATGGTGAGGTGAGGTGATGGTGATGGTGAGGTGATGGTGATGGTGTGGTGATGGTGATGGTGAGGTGATGATGTGATGGTGATGGTGTGTGTGGTGATGGTGATGGTGAGGTGATGGTGATGTGTGGTGATGGTGATGGTGTTGTGATGGTGATGGTGTGTGTGGTGATGGTGTGGTGATTGTGATGGTGATGGTGTTGTGATGGTGATGGTGTGTGTGGTGATGGTGAGGTGTGGTGATGATGGTGATGGTGTGTGTGGTAAATGTAATGCTCCAAAAAACAAGACGGGTTTCAAATAGACCGGATCAAAAACAGGCAAAGGAAACAAACAGGAATCAAAATAGCGTTACACAGACAAACCAACACAACAAACAGGGTTTAAATACACGGGGAAGGTGCAGGTGATTGGACACAGCAGGAAACAATCAGGGACAGGGCTGACAACCAGCAGACACTCACAGGGGCAGGAAGTGCTGGGAAACAGAGGACACAAGAGACACAGACTTCAAAATAAAACAGCCTCACACCTCGAATTAAAACCCACAGTTTATGACATGTACAGTCGAGTCAGTTCTCTATTTACGACCTCCGGTGTAGCCACCCTCTGTCCTTTATGACCCTCGGAGTAGATTACGGGAACTCCTCGTATAACTCTTCATAAAGTGTCAGTTCTTGGCCCCGTGCTGTTCACACACTGTTAATATGCTGACGACACACTGCTGTACACATGCGAAACACACTCCGTGTTCAAAGACTTTAACTTGTTAAGAAAACCCCCAAAACAACGATATGTAATATCTATTACCTGGTGTATGTTTGGTGACAGAACATATTTACATGTTTGTGCTGTTTCTCAGTTATAAATATCTCTCTTGGAAATCTTGGAAAATCTGACCCTGAATAAAAATCATTGACATACACCACATTGTGGTAATTACCCCAAAACTCTACTTTACAAAATTAACAAATAAAACAAGACTCTAGAACTTGAATGCTGAAGTCTTTATTGCAGGAAATGAAGAAGCTTATGTTTGCTGGTCCTGGTCTGGTCCAGATCCCTGACCAGACCTCCACTGTGCGAGACGCTAAGGTTCAGATCAGGTGAACGACGGCGCCTCTGGGACAGAAACTGTTTAATGAACACTTTAATAATTTATGAATTAAACACATAAAGGATATT